>SJYX01014414.1:155573-182521 GCA_006410675.1 Oreotragus oreotragus
AGTCACTCAGTCATGTCTGACTCTTAGCAACCCCATGGACTGCAGCCTACCAGGCTCCTCTATCCATTCCATAGAATTCTTTAGGCAAGAGTACTGGAGTGGGTTGCAGTTGTGCGGTAGTTTGAGCATTCTTTGGCATTGCCTTTCTTTGGGATTGGAATGAAAACTGACCTTTTCTAGTCCTGGTAAACAGTTCATCGATTATGTACAACTCTAGCCTCTGTCTCTTACCTGGGTATTTTCTTTTTGTATGTATGTGTTTGACTTGTGAGCTCCTAAGTCCACACAGACAGAATTCATTCACTTCCCTAAAGCACACACCCAGCACTATGATTTTTCTGATAGGAAGACCTCGTTCTTATCACATGAAGCAAGTCATTCTTGGGAATGCAGCTGATATAGTTGCCTTTATGCCTGTGCAATAACTCAGTTTGTGATAGAAAAATTTCAGCTGATAACACCAAACCCACCCCATCTTTATTTTTAGTCTCTTTTCAGTCTACTCAAATAGGTTGCAATTCCATGTGTTTAAGAAGGGGTCATCTGATGCCTATAATATAATTGTATCAGTCATACATTTGCTCTAAAATATAAAAACTTGTGCTGAAGCTTTTATTTTATCTCTAATATATAAGAATGTTGACAGATTCAGCATTTTTAAGGGAAGTTTTATGCATATTGAGCCTTGTGATATTATAAAAGTAAGAAGATTGTCTCTAGTCAATCTAGTGATGACTTTATGCATTTCTATTCAATAGATACTAGAATTTGGAGCGGATATCCTTTAAGAGATCTAAAAACATAGGAATTTATATAAGTATAAACAAAGGAATACATTTAAAAGTTCCTGAGAGCCATCTGACTCCTAGGGATCCTGTGACCATCATCTCCAGCCATTTGTGTATCAGTTCTCCCAAAGAGACCCAAACACAGGTTTTCCTCTTTGGCCTGCTACTCACTGACTTTGAGCAGTACCTGCTGTGCTTCAAGTAGCCAAGTAGAGAACAGTCATGGCATACACAAGTGAATGGTGTCTTTCACTTCTGTGACTTTGTTTCTGTGTTCAATCTTAACATCCTAAATACACTTACTTTGAAACAAAATTATGTTGGAGCATCGTCGATTAACAATGTTGTATTTGTCTCTGGTGTACAACAAAGTGATTCAGTTATACATTATACATGTAATTCGTTTCCCATCTAGATTATTACAGAATATTGAGCAGTGTTCCTTATGCTATATAGTAGGTCTTTGTTGGTTATATATTTTATTTTATTTTAAGAATTCTTAAAATTCTATTTATTTTTGACTGTGCTGGGTCTTATTCGCTCTGCACAGTCTTTCTCTTTCAGCGAACAGGGTCTTCTCTTTGTTGCGGTTCACGGGCTTCTCATTGCAGTGGCTTATCTTGTTGTGGAGCACAGGCTCTAGGTGTGTGAGCTTCAGCAGTTGCAACACATGGGCTCAGTAGTTAAAGCTCATGGGCTCTAGAGGTCAGGCTCAGTAGCGGTGGCTCACAGGCCTGGTTGTTCTGCAGCATGTGGATTTCACTCTGCACAGTCTTTCTCTTTCAGCGAACAGGGTCTTCTCTTTGTTGCAGTTCACGGGCTTCTCATTGCAGTGGCTTATCTTGTTGTGGAGCACAGGCTTTAGGTGTGTGAGCTTCAGTAGTTACAACACGTGGGCTCAGTAGTTATAGCTCATGGGCTCTAGAGGTCAGGCTCAGTAGCGGTGGCTCACAGGCCTGGTTGTTCTGCAGCATGTGGAATCTTCCCAGACCAGGGATCAAACCCATGTCTCCTGCATTGGCAGGTGGATTTTTTCCACCACCAGGGAAGTCCTGGTTATCTGTTTTAAGTATAGCAGTGTATATATGTCAATCACAAACTCCCAGTCTATCCCTCCTTGCAGCCCTTTCCCCCTGATAACCGTTCAGTTTATTCTCTGAGAGTCTGTTTTCTGTTCTGTAAATATGTTCATCTGTATCATTTTTTAGATTCTGCATATAAGCAATATCATATATTTGTTTTTCTCTGACTTACTTCACTTAGTTTGATAGTCTCCAGGTCTTGCTTTTAAAATCAACGCTGTAAAAAGTAGTGTGGGTTAAGATGCAAAGCACTATTTCTATTGTTTCTAGCATTCTGCTCAGCATGAACCTTTATAATTGCCTGCTATTTATCTGCCCCCTTCTTTCCTACCATGTTTTATCTTTTAGTAAATTACTTTTCTCCCAGCCCTTCCTCATGCCTTGGTGGCTCTGCTAACTTTCTCCTCTCTCATCTATAACAGGTTATTCCATATATTCACAGCTCCTTTCAAGTCTTCTAACCACTTCTTTTAAATTAAGCACAACAAGCAAACTGGAGGCTGCCAAATGGGGCATCTCTTAATACCATACTTTATGCCAGCAAACTTACCTACTTTCATGCTCATCTTCACCTCCTTTCCTTCCGTCTCCAAAGAGGGGGTTCTTTGTTTCTCTTCCAACATTAACCCTGTCATCTGGCATCTGGTCCCATTTTATCAGGGATTTCCTTCTATCACTTTTCCCACTCTCTTGCCTTTATAGTTTCATTCTGCCTTTTAAGTCGTTCTCTCCCCTGGGCATAAAAACATGCTCAAGTCGACTGGGGGCAAACAAAAAACAAGAGCTCAGTAATATCTAACCCAGACCCCTCCCTCCGCCTGCTGTTTCTCCTTTCTCCTTCCCTTTTCTCCACGTTCAGGCTTTTGCATACTGTCCCATTTCTTTATCCCCACCCCATGTAGTCCTCAAACTACGGCAGTTTTCCATCTCTACAATTACTACTTTAATTTAGGCCTTTGTCATTTCCCTCTTAAGTGACTGCTGCCGCCACTGCTGCTGCTAAGTCACTTCAGTCGCGTCCGACTCTGTGCGACCCCATAGACAGCAGCCCACCAGGCTACCCTGTCCCTGGGATTCTCCATGCAAGAACACTGGAGCAGGTTGCCGTTTCCTTCTCCAATGCACGAAAGTGAAAAGTGAAAGTGAAGTTGCTCAGTCATATACCCTGCACTCCGCTGCTGCTAAGTCACTTCAGTCGTGTCCGACTCTGTGCGACCCCACAGACAGCAGCCCACCAGGCTCCCCCGTCCCTGGGATTCTCAAGGCAAGAACACTGGAGTGGGTTGCCATTTCCTTCTCCAATGCACGAAAGTGAAAAGTGAAAGTGAAGTCGCTCAGGCTTGTCTAATGACATTCTAACAGTTTCTCCTGGACTTCCCAGGTGGCGCTGGTGGTAAAGAACCTGTCTGCCTATGCAGGAGGCCTAAGAGACGTGGGTTTGATCCCTAGGACAGGAAGACCCCCTGCAGGAGGGCATGGCAACCCAGTGCAGTATTCTTGGCCTGGAGAATCCCATGGACAGAGGAGTCTAGCAGACTAGGAGTCTAATAGTCCATAGGGTCACAAAGAGTCGGACATGACTGAAGCAACTTAGCATGCACACACGCAACAGTTTTTTCCTGTCTCCATTCTTTCTGTATATCATTCACCACACAAAATTATTAAAAGACAAATTGAGGCATATTAAAAATTTTAAGAGTTTATTGAACAAATATTGATTGGAATTGAACAGCACCAAACTGGTAGTGATAGGAGTGTTCTGCCAATCCTAGCCAAGGGATAGATAAGAGAGAAAGTGCAGAAGCAGAGAAAGGACATTATTTCATTGATTTTGGCTTAAAATATAGTTAGCTGCTTGTGATTGGTGGTCCTTGTCATCTTGATTTCATAACCATTAGGCCTTTACAGGCTTAAGTTTTCCTTGCTTCTGTAGCCACCACAGAAAGCTGCCTTGGTCCAATAGCCTCCTTGTTTAATCATTTTAACAGAATGATGCTCCTAAAAATCAGCAAATTCCCCCACCCCTTCCTTGCTTAACATTTATCAGGACTGGCCATCACTATTTGTAACATGTTCCAACATAGGACTTGTATGCCACGGATGGTATGTTAGATGAGTTTAGGTCTTCCTGGACTTTTTTTAATATACTTTTTAAATGTGTGTTAGGATAAAATAATGAGTATATTAGTCTCATTATTTTCTGCATATCAATGCTTAAGGCAAAGCTAAGTTAAAAAATAATGACTTTAAATTTGATTTAAATATAATTAAGTCACATAAGTACAGGTGAGAGACTGACAAATTTTTGTTTTGTTTAAAAAAAAAAAACAAAAACAGAAGTCTGGAAATCAGATGGCAGCTTAGAAGAGAAATCCCCCATCTGAGTTCCTTCTACATCCCTTCAACCTGAGCCATGCCTTCTTTCTTTAGCCCTCAGGGTTTGCTGCTCTTCCAGCATTCACCACACTGTAATGCATGTTTTTACGTATAGACTTTAAGCTCAGTAAAGACAAGGCAGAGACTTGATGCCTGACACATGTAGGCCATAAATAAATGTTTGTTGAATAAATACCACTTGCTTTGGGTGTGTGAGGCATCATATAGAGCAGCTTAAAGATTTTCCAGATTTCAAATTGAGTCTTGATTTTTGTAATATTAAGTATTCTAATTTCTATGGAAAAACTAGGCGATGTGGCAAGTTACTAAATTCAAAATTAGAAGATTTAGAAGAGCTGACAATTTCGTCTCACATGATAAAATCTGCCAGGAGGTGAAGGGATAACATTCACTGTCACTACTTGAATTATATTAAAAAGGGAATTTCCCTGTATTGAAAGTTTATGATGATTCTCAAATGTTATGCTAACCAGTAAATAATGGTACAAACATTTTGAAAATACAAATGCTAGGTAAGTGTTAATTTTCATAGAAATTTGCATAGTACCTTTCTTCTGATAGAAAATAGTAAAAATTTTCTATCATTTGAAGATTGATATATTTGAAGGACTGATAAAATTCGAGCTACTTTGACTTCATGTCTGTTCCTTTAATAAGCTTGTGTGGAAATCAGAGATAGGAACACTATTTTGAAGGTTCTTTACCATTTGATCAGTTGGAGGACAGGGTAGGGACACAGAAGAGCACGTGTGGTTTGCTGGGATGTTCTGAGTTCTTCTTTTATTCCATAATACATAGAGAGAAGCATTGAGTGATTTCCTTCTCAACAAAAAGTTGGCTATTAATGTTTGATGTCCCTGCTCATAGTTTTTCACTGTTTTTCATCTCTTTTGGAAAAGAGCTTGAAGGAGTGTGGAGATACTTGAAATTCTATAATTATTAAGGAGAAACTAGAAATGCAAAAAGGTAAAATAGTTTTCTGAGGAGGCCTTACAAATAGCTGAGAAAAGAAAAGACCCAAAGGCAAAGGAGAAAAGGAAAGATACATCCATTTAAATACGGAGTTACAAAGAATAACAAGGAGAGATAAGAACACCTTCCTAAGTGATCAATGCAAAAAAAATAGAGGAACACAACAGAATGGGAAAGACTAGAGATCTCTTCAAGAAAGTTAGAGATACCAAGGGAACATTTCATGCAAAGATGGGCTCGATAAAGGACAGAAANTTACAAAGAATAACAAGGAGAGATAAGAACACCTTCCTAAGTGATCAATGCAAAAAAAATAGAGGAACACAACAGAATGGGAAAGACTAGAGATCTCTTCAAGAAAGTTAGAGATACCAAGAGAACATTTCATGCAAAGATGGGCACAGTAAATGACAGAAATGGTATAGACCTAACAGAAGCAGAAGATATTAAGAAATGGTGGCAAGAATACACAGAAGAACTATACAAAAAAGATCTTCATGACCCAAATAATCACAATGGTGTGATCACTCACCTAGAGCAAGACATTGTGGAATACGAAGTCAAGTGGGCCTTAGGAAACATCACTATGAACAAAGCTAGTGGAGGTGATGGAATTCCAGTTGAGCTATTTCAGATCCTGAAAGATGATGCTGTGAAAGTGCTGCATTCAATATGCCACAAATTTGGAAAACTCAGCAGTGGCCACAGGACTGGAAAAG
This sequence comes from Oreotragus oreotragus, assembly GCA_006410675.1. Lineage (NCBI taxonomy): Eukaryota > Metazoa > Chordata > Mammalia > Artiodactyla > Bovidae > Oreotragus > Oreotragus oreotragus. The sequence continues at coordinate 161,532 of SJYX01014414.1, forward strand.
GTCTGATTTCATTCCAAACCCAAAGAAGGGCAATGCCAAAGAATGCTCAAACTAGCGCACAATTGCACTCATCTCACATGCTAGCAAAGTAATGCTCAAAATTCTTCAAGCCAGGCTTCAACAGTATGTGAACCGTAAACTTCCAGATGTTCAAGCTGGGTTTAGAAAAGGCAGAGGAACCAGAGATCAAATTGCCAAAATCCAATGGATCTTCGAAAAAGCAAGAGAGTTCCAGAAAAACATCTACTTCTGCTTTATTGACTATGCCAATATCAGACCACCTGACCTGCCTCCTGAGAAATCTGTATGCAGGTCAAGAAATAACGGTTAGAACTGGACATGGAACAGACTGGTTCCGAATAGGGAAAGGAGTATGTCAAGGCTGTATATTGTCACCTTGATTATTTAACTTATATGCAGAGTACATCATGAGAAATGCTGGGCTGGATAAAGCACAAACTGGAATGAAGATTGCTGGGAGAAATATCAGTAACCTCAGATATGCAGATAACAACACCCTTATGGTAGAAAGCAAAGAGCCTCTTGATGAAAGTGAAAGAGGAGAGTGAAAAAGTTGGCTTAAAACTCAACATTCTGGAAACTAAGATCATGGCATCCAGTCCCATCACTTTATGGCAAATAGATGGGGAAATAGTGTCAGACTTATTTTTTTTTTTTTTTTTTTTGGTTCCAAAATCACTGCAGATGGTGACTGCAGCCATAAAATTAAAAGACACTTCCTCCTTGGAAGAAAAGCTATGATCAACCTGTTAAAAAGCAGAGACATTATTTTGCCAACAAAGGTCCATCTGGTCAAAGCTATGGTTTTTCCAGGAGTCATGTATGGATGTGAGAGTTGGACCATAAAGAAAGCTGAGTGCCGAAGAATTGATGCTTTTCAACTGTGGTGTTGGAAAAGACTCTTGAGAGTCCCTTGGACTACAAGGAGTTCCAACTAGTCCATCCTAAAGGAAATCAGTCCTGAATATTCATTGGAAGGACTTATGGAAACTCTTAATACTTTGGCCACCTGATACGAAGAACTGACTCATTGGGAAAGACCCTGACGCTGGGAAGAACTGAAGGCGGGAGGAGAATGGGATGACTGAGGATGAGATGGTTGGATGATATCACTGACTCTATGGACATGAGTTTGAGTAAACTCCAGGAGCTGGTGATGGACAGGGAAGCCTGGCGTGCTGCAGTCCATGGGGTCACAAAGAGTCAGACACAACTGAGGGACTGAACTGAGCTGAATAAATTATATCTTCTCTGGAGGAAAGGGTACATGCAAAGTTAACTATAGTGTTGACTGAAAAAGTGTAACTATAATGTCCACTGAAAAAATGCACAATGTGAGAGTTGCGAGTTAAGTTTTATTTGAGACAAAATGAGAACTATAGCTAGGAAACAGTATCTCAGATAACTCTGAGGAAATGTTCCAAAGAGGTATGGGGAATGTCAGTCTATAGATGATTTTAGTGAAGGGGGTACATGCAGCCAAGCAAACATTTTTGCAGAGACTTGTTGCTAGTCATGGAGAGCAGATGTCACTGTTAATGATTTTAGAGTTTTTATAGGTATGAGGAGATGCAAGAATTTGGGCTTATATAAAATCTTCTCCTGAAAATAAGTATCTGAAGGCTTGTTCTGCTAGCAAACTCCTTTCTTCTGTTTTCAAGATCNGATGCTTTTGAACTGTGGTATTGGAGAAGACTCTTGAGAGTCCCTTGGACTACAAGGAGTTCCAACTAGTCCATCTTAAAGGAAATCAGTCCTGAATATTCATTGGAAGGACTGATGGTGAAGCTAAAACTCTTAATACTTTGGCCACCTGATACAAAGAACTGACTCATTGGGAAAGACCCTGACGCTGGGAAGGACTGAAGGCGGGAGGAGAATGGGATGACTGAGGATGAGATGGTTGGATGATATCACTGACTCTATGGACATGAGTTTGAGTAAACTCCAGGAGCTGGTGATGGACAGGGAAGCCTGGCGTGCTGCAGTCCATGGGGTCACAAAGAGTCAGACACAACTGAGGGACTGAACTGAGCTGAATAAATTATATCTTCTCTGGAGGAAAGGGTACATGCAAAGTTAACTATAGTGTTGACTGAAAAAGTGTAACTATAATGTCCACTGAAAAAATGCACAATGTGAGAGTTGCGAGTTAAGTTTTATTTGAGACAAAATGAGAACTATAGCTAGGAAACAGTATCTCAGATAACTCTGAGGAAATGCTCCAAAGAGGTATGGGGAATGTCAGTCTATAGATGATTTTAGTGAAGGGGGTACATGCAGCCAAGCAAACATTTTTGCAGAGACTTGTTGCTAGTCATGGAGAGCAGATGTCACTATTAATGATTTTAGAGTTTTTATAGGTATGAGGAGATGCAAGAATTTGGGCTTATATAAAATCTTCTCCTGAAAATAAGTATCTGAAGGCTTGTTCTGCTAGCAAACTCCTTTCTTCTGTTTTCAAGATTCCCAAAGTACTTTGAGATTCCTGCGCCTATTAGGAGGTGGCTTCCCTAATTTATCTGATAAAGTTGCTGAGAACCTTAAAGTTTCCAATCTCTAGAGCTATCAGGTAGAGAGAAAAGATAAATGTTTCAATTCTGCTTTCATAATTAGCTTGAGGGGAGGAGTTTTATTATATCTGGAAAATACAGATTAGAAGCTAGTAGTGTTTCGGACAGAAATCATAAAATTTACAACCATTTTAACCAGTTCATTCAGTCCTATGTAAATAATCCTTTTTATTAACAGTTTTATAAAGCCATCAGGTTTCCCATTAGAATTCTTTAATGTCTTACCCAGTTCTGCAGTATGATTTGAAAGTTATCAGAAATCTGTGCTTGTGAAAAAGCCCTTCCTTAAATCTTCCTGACGAGAAGACATTTTTTCAAAAGCATCAGAGTAAAACCATAGCTGTATATGAATGACAGAAAACTTATGAAGGCACAGTTAAAGACTTGATTACAATGCAGTTAAAGAGACTTGGTTCCTACTGTGATGCACACAATTTTAGCTACTAACTGGAAAAAAAAAAAAAGATATTAACTAGAATTATAACTGATAACATTTACCAGGGCCTTCCAAATTTTTAGGAATTCCACATAATTTCTAGAATATCAGCATTAAGAACATTTACCCATATAATATAACCTAAGAAGATTTATTACTCATGTGACAATGCTTCCTGTGTAATTTCGCATACCAAATGCACCTAGTTAGCTTAGGATCTTTATTTGGGCTGTTTCAGGGAGTCTCTAATACATCCCAAAGTTATCTAGAGATCAAAGAAACTTCATTAGAATTTATTATGGAAATTTTGCAAAAAATATCAAAAAGGCTTTAAAACAGTGGTCAAATAGTATCATAGATCACAGTGAAATAATGCTTATTCACTTAACCAAGGTGACAGTAAGTAAAGAAAGTGAAAGTTGCTCAGTTGTGTCCAGCTCTTTGGGACTCCATGGACTATAGAATTCTCCAGGCCAGGATACTGAAGTGGGTAGCCATTCCCTTCTCTAGGGGATCTTCCCAATCCAGGGATTGAATCCAGGTCTCGCACATTGCAGGCAGATTATTTTTTTTCAAAATGTAACCACATTTTATTTATCCATCCATTTGTTGATAGATATTTGGGTTGCTTTCACCTTTTGCCTACTGTGAATTTTTTTTTTCATTTTTATTTTTTTACTTTAAAATATTGTAGTGGTTTTGCCATACATCAACATGAATCCACCACATGTTCCCCATCCTGAACCCCTCTCCCTCCTCCCTCCCCATACCATCCTTCTGGGTCGTCCAGTGCACCAGCCCCAAGCATCCAGTATCATGCATCAAACCTGGACTGGTGATTAGTTTCATACATGATATTATACATGTTTCAATGCCATTCTCCCAAATCATCTCACCCTCTCCCTCTCCCACAGAGTCCAAAAGACTGTTCTATACTNAATATAAATTTATTTATTTTAATTGGAGGCTAATTACTTTACAATATTGTATTGGTTTTGCCATACATCAACATGAATCTACCACATGTTCCCCATCTTGAACCTCCCTCCCTCCTCCCTCCCTGTACCATCCTTCTGGGTCGTCCAGTGCACCAGCCCCAAGCATCCAGTATCATGCATCAAACCTGGACTGATGATTAGTTTCATACATGATATTATACATGTTTCAATGCCATTCTCCCAAATCATTTCACCCTCTCCCTCTCTCACAGAGTCCAAAAGACTGTTATATACATCTGTGTCTCTTTTGCTGTCTCACATACAGGGTTATCGTTACCATCTCTCTAAATTTCAGCATTAGTATACTGTATTGGTGTTTTTCTTTCTGGCTTACTTCACTCTGTATAATAGGCTCCAGTTTCATCCACCTCATTAGAGGTGATTAGAGGTGAATCATTGGAACTGATTCAAATGTATTCTTTTTAATGGCTGAGTAATACTCCATTGTGTATATGTACCACAGCTTTCTTATCCAACCATCTGCTGGCCACCAGGGAAGCCCAAGGTGACAATAAAATCTTTCAAAGGCAAATACTTAACCGATTGCTTAAAAGGTAAAGAAGCTAAAAATCTGTTATCAAAGCAGCCCAATGTTTTAAGAAATCTTGTCCTCTTAACAGAGAGAAAAATTAAATTCAAGTTTTTCATCAGTTTACTTTTAAAATTCGCTTAACTAAATTTATTCCAGACTAACCCAATCCTGACCATGCACATAATGCTTTTCTCAGAATTTCCTTTCCACAGTCCTTCATCACTTTTGGTATCCATGTTGGTTTGTCCCTTATTTTTTCCATGTAGAAACAATCAGTTCTAGGACAAAAATTGCTTTCTTTTCCCTTAACAAAATACAACTTCATTCCTCTTACCATCTTTTACTGAAAACACACATCCCACTTTCCTACTATATAATGAAATGCTTCCCTTATTATTTCTAGTAGCTTTAATTATATTTTTAAGTTAGAGTCCTCAACTCTTAAAAACCTTAATTTCTACTGAAGACTAAGAATTAGNGTATCCATGTTGGTTTGTCCCTTATTTTTTCCATGTAGAAACAATCAGTTCTAGGACAAAAATTGCTTTCTTTTCCCTTAACAAAATACAACTTCATTCCTCTTACCATCTTTTACTGAAAACACACATCCCACTTTCCTACTATATAATGAAATGCTTCCCTTATTATTTCTAGTAGCTTTAATTATATTTTTAAGTTAGAGTCCTCAACTCTTAAAAACCTTAATTTCTACTGAAGACTAAGAATTAGCCAATTATTAATTAACTTTTATATTTCAATTCTGTAGACGGGCATCATAAATACCAACAATTTCTAAAAATATGTGCTTTCATATAGCAAATATCTCAGTATAGCACCAAACATATTTATTGATAGTTCTAAATATCTTTATTTTTTTCTGTAAAGGGACACTAATGTTCAGTAATTAGTTTCAATATTTTATTTTGTTCTGGAATGACACAGCTATTCAATCAACTTTCATTATATAACTTAATTTAGTACAACTCTAAAATTTTAAGTTACTAAATATCTGGAGAAATTATTCTTAAGTAGACATTCCTAAAATAGTTATCCCCAAAGAGTTCAGTCAAAAGCTCTTATTTCATTTACATTTAATTTAGTTATAAAAATTTCATCATTCAAGTCATTTTTCTTGCTTACAAATTTGCAACAAACATAAGATCTTATTTGACTTCTATTAAACCTAGGTACAATAAAGGTGTTATACTTAATGTTGACTCTAAAGACATGTCTATATTAATTAAATCAATAAACTTTAACTCCAGGTATTAATTTAATACTGACTATTTCCCAGTTCACATGAACCTGAAATTCATCCTGGCCAGTTTTTCTTTTATATTTCTGAGAATTTATATAAGCACTTGATTTCCTTTAAGCCAGTTAAATGGAGCTTATTTACAAATTGGGGCTTCCTAGGTGACTCAGTGGTAAAGAATCTACCTGCCAATGCAGAAGCCCCAGAAGACCAGGATTTGATTCCTGGGTTGGAAAGATCCCTAGAGGAGGAAATAGCAACCCACTCCAGTGGACAGAGGAGCCAGGGTGGCTACAGTCCATAGGGTCACAGAATTGGACACAGCCAAAGTGACTTAGCATAGCACAGCACGTTTACAAATTAAATTTGATTATAGGACCCAAAGGTAAAGACATATAGTTGCACATGTAACTATATAGACAGACACAACCAGAGATTTCATAGCTTCATTTTCTAAGTGAAGTCACTCAGTCGTGTCTGACTCTTTGCGACCCCATGGACTGAAGCCTACCAGGCTCTTTCTGTCCATGGGATTTTCTAGGCAATAGTACTGGAGTGGATTGCCATTTCTTTCTCCAGGGGATCTTCCTGACCCAGGGATCAAACCCAGGTCTCCCTCATTGGAGGCAGATGCTTTAACCTCTGAGCCACCAAGGAAGTCATTTTCTAAACTTAGTCATAAATCAGGTATTACAAAATAAAGCTCACTAGTTTATAACAGTTGGAATAAGTTAACTTTAAAAGATCTTTCTCTCCCCCCACCCCATTCTCAGGAATTAGAGAAGGCATGGATAAGTGTTCCTGAGAGCACTGGTCTCAAGGCACAGGGAGGAAAAGGCAAGTTTTCCTAGAAAGATCTATTCCCTCAATTTCAGAATTGTGAGAAGATTCCTTTTTTTCAAGCTAACTTTCTCTAACGACTGTGTATGCAATGAAAATGCCCATATTGGCTATTTTGAGGGCAAATTTTTCCTTTAGTTCTCTATTATGTAGGCACTGGCAAGTATGCTTTGTAGATATATAAAGTGGAAGCAGTGGCAGATTTTATTTTCTTGGGTTCCAAAATCACTGTGGATGGTAACTGTAGCCAGGAAATTAAAAGACGCTTGTTCCTTGGAAGGAAAGCTATGACAAACCTAGACAGCATATTAAAAAGCAGAGACCTCACCTTGCCAACAAAGATCCATATAGTCAAAGCTGTGGTTTTTCCAGTAGTCATATATGAATGTGAGAGTTGAACCATAAAGCAGGCCAAACACCAAAGAACTGATGCTTTCAAATTGTAGTGTGGGAGAAAACTCTTGAGAATCCCTTGTACCCCAAGGAGATCAAACCAGTCAGTCCTAAAGGAAATCAACTCTGAATATTCATTGGAAGGACTGTTGCTAAAGCTGAAGCTCCAATACTTTGGCTACCTGATGTGGAGAGCCAGCTTGTTGGAAAAGACCCTGATGCTGGGAAAGATTGAAGGCAAAAGGTGAAGGGGGTGGCAGAGGATAAGATGGTTAGGTAGCATCACCGACTCAATGGACATGAATCTGAGGAAACTCCAGGAGATAATAGAGTACAGAGGAGTCTGGTGTGCTACAGTCCATGGGTCACAAGGAGTCGGACATGACGTAGCAACTGAACAACAACAAAGGTACATAAAATCGGTGAGGGTGTTAGAGACTAACTTTCCAATGCCCCTTACTTCTCTATTTCCCATCTTAAAGTTGAATTTGCCAGAGATAAAATTCTACTGATGAAACTGTTTGATTGGCCAGTGTGCTTCTTGTGAGCTTAACTCCTCTAAGTATCTCCCTAGAGTCATTTCGGCCTCTTCTGTGGCTTGGTTCTCCTGGTCTAAGACTACCACGGGTGTCTGGATCACTGAATGACCAATTCTTGTACACGATCCCCCGACGAGCAAGTCTTTTAATTAATAAATAGGTTTTCCTATGGGACCACTGTATGATATTAGGGCTCCACCACTCCCATAAATTTCTCAGTTGCCTTAAAAGTCATAACCAACCTAGAGGAGTCTTGTCCCTCTTGTTCAGAGCAAAGCTCTCATGTAATATCTTTTTTAATCCCCACAAACTCTGCTGAGGTAGCCAAATAAAGGGAAAGTGTCAGATCAGCCACTTACATACCCACTCAGCCCAGACCTCTCAGTCTCTTTCAACTGAGAAAACCATGGCATCTTTCAACCAGGTCCTCCTGCCCCCAGTATCTTAGTTTCCTAAAAGCTTTTTGTTATATAGCTGTTAACAGCTATTGTTAAATGGCTCTAACAACTTGATACAAAGCAGCAAGACTGTCACAGGGGGATTTGTGCTAGCGGGTGACCACAGCCTCAGCAGAGATGGAACTCACTTGGGATTGGGTTCAGCCAGAAGCTTCTGTTCTCCAGCCCTGCCACCTCCGGTTACCCTAGTGGCTGCTCAGAGGTAGATTCATAAAACTGTACAAATATGTATACTGCAGCACAGTTCCTAAAATTAGAAAGAGATTGGGGTAAGGAAACAATGTGACACACATGTGATAGAATGCCAGTCATCTTCCAAAAATCAGGTTGAGGAAGACTAGCCACTGACATGTGAAAAATGTTCAGATTATATTGCTCAGAGAAAAAGTAGCAGTGTACAAAACAAAAGTTGCTCAATTATTCTATTTCTCTTCAAGAGTCACCTAATTTTATATTTGTGAAAAGGTTTTGAATTCTAAGAGGGTTACCTTTGAATGAAGAGATTATGGGTGGTTTTGTTCTGTGTGTGTGTGTGTGTATGTGTGTGTGTTTATGTTGTGTCTTTCCCACATAACTATAGGGTATGGGCTAAAAACTTAGATTTTAGACTTGGAATTTACCCCTGGCTTTGCCACTGGGTAATTTCTCTGAATTATTTAACCTCTCAAGCATCATTCTCCTGACTTCTATAATGTGCCAATAACAATAACTGCAGCATAGAATTATTCCAAATGTTCATGAGGTATTGTGTATCTGGCACACAATAAGTATTTTAAAATATTTTTCAAAAAAATGGATCATATTTTATGCAGGAGGAAATGCTGTCAAAGGAGGGAGAGGGAGAAGGAAGGAGGGGGAAAGGAATGAGAGGAGGAGCTATTCACTCTGTAAAGCTGCCCTAAGACCCTAGTCAGTAGAGGGGCCTTGTGGGGGGGCCTCAGAGTTGGACCCCCACAGGGCCAGAGCAGACTTCTCTCCTCAGCAGATTCCTGCTTGGGATATGTGCCCTAAAGAGCTAATCCCCCTTCTCCATTCCCTAGTCTCCCAGGGAAACTGCTTCATTTATATCCTAAAGATCTTCTCAGATGACGATGCCAGTGCTTATAAATACTGGATGAGAATGAGTTAAAACTACCAGTAGGGGCTAAATCTCTCCTGTGGTTCTGAGAAGGAGGTGTTCAGAGACACGATTTAGCTAACTCATCCTGACAGGCTTGAAAATGGGCCTGTGTTTCCACATGAAGCCAGACTATGCTTTCCCCAAGGAGCTCACACCAGTGAGTCCCCACACACTGTGCTGAGCAGCAGCCCTTGATGTGAAGCTGCTACATTCAGCAAAGAGGCTGAGGAATGAATCTAATTATTCCCAAAGTAAAGCTGATGAGAAGGCAAGCGCCAACCTGTGAAAATAGAGAGCCTGTACAACTTCATTCCTTGAACTGTGTTTCCTGTGAGTTTCCTAAATAAGATGGCTCACGCCTTAGTTTGGGAACAGAGTTTATTGAAAAAGCTTCTGTAGCACTTTTACTCTGGTTTTTATTTTTCCTTGAATTCAAATTATGTTTATCTTTGACATTAACCTTCCCTAGAAAGACTACTTCTTTTTTTCTTTTGCTTATTGAGACAAGTCAACATTATTATGGTTCAGTTTTGAAAAACAGACTGTCCTATATGCTATTGGGAAAACCACAGCAAGTTCCAAGGAAACTTACTTGGAACAATTTTTGAGGCTTCTAGCATAATTAGTAAAGACAAAGCTTATTCATAAACTGAGTAGAAATTTACATGACTAGTCTTAAGATTATAAAATAACTCAATAACATTTTGAAAGTAATATGGGGTTAATTAAGTTTCTGAGTTTCATTTGAATTTCTGAGTTTTGATATTCATCTTATTGGAAGACTCAGCTAGAAATTTATTTTCTGATTGGCTGTTACTGAGACCACACTTGGGGAAAAATATCTTTCTTTGGAACTGCTCATAGCTCAAAAGTTATATGCAGTCAATACACGGTGGTTGACCACTACTAAGGAATCAACAGAAGCTGAGGTCTTGATCCTTGAAATCTCAGGACAGTGTTGAGCTATGATGAATTTTCTGGAGAAGGAAATGGCAAACCACTCTAGCTTTCTTGCCTGTGAAATTCCACGGCTAGAGAAGCCTGGTAGGCTACAGTCCACGGAGTCACAAAAGAGTTGGACACAACTTACAGACTAAAAAACAACATGCTGATTTTTCAGTAGCCCATTCTGCAGAAGGAAGTGACACTCCCTTCCAGTACTTTAATCCCTAATAGCATGTGGAAATCACGCCCTGATTTTACTTATCCTCTCAATGTTCTTCAAACCCATGATTCTGTAAGAGACGTGTGTATCTGCAGTCATTTAAAGCCAACACTTGACAGGGTGAATCTGTTCTAGCTAGCAAAAGTATCCAGGAAGTTTTTCCCATGGTTGAATTTTCAGCAGTGTCTAATCCATGTCACATCCTCTGCAACTTAATTCGATGCTGCTGTTCTACCTCCTAGTTGTTCCCATGTATGTCTCCTGTTTTCATAATCAGGAATCAAACTTTCCCAGATCACCTCTGCCACGTTCTGAGTACTCTGGAGTAGCTTAAGTGACTACTGATGGACTCCCTCTGCCGGGTACATCGCCATGTTAAACTCCAGGTTAGGGGTGCTGCGTGTAGCCCTTATTTCCCGTGCTGTCATAAAGAATAGCTTCAGTTTGGGAGTTCGTNGGGCCTTGTGGGGGGGCCTCAGAGTTGGACCCCCACAGGGCCAGAGCAGACTTCTCTCCTCAGCAGATTCCTGCTTGGGATATGTGCCCTAAAGAGCTAATCCCCCTTCTCCATTCCCTAGTCTCCCAGGGAAACTGCTTCATTTATATCCTAAAGATCTTCTCAGATGACGATGCCAGTGCTTATAAATACTGGATGAGAATGAGTTAAAACTACCAGTAGGGGCTAAATCTCTCCTGTGGTTCTGAGAAGGAGGTGTTCAGAGACACGATTTAGCTAACTCATCCTGACAGGCTTGAAAATGGGCCTGTGTTTCCACATGAAGCCAGACTATGCTTTCCCCAAGGAGCTCACACCAGTGAGTCCCCACACACTGTGCTGAGCAGCAGCCCTTGATGTGAAGCTGCTACATTCAGCAAAGAGGCTGAGGAATGAATCTAATTATTCCCAAAGTAAAGCTGATGAGAAGGCAAGCGCCAACCTGTGAAAATAGAGAGCCTGTACAACTTCATTCCTTGAACTGTGTTTCCTGTGAGTTTCCTAAATAAGATGGCTCACGCCTTAGTTTGGGAACAGAGTTTATTGAAAAAGCTTCTGTAGCACATTTACTCTGGTTTTTATTTTTCCTTGAATTCAAATTATGTTTATCTTTGACATTAACCTTCCCTAGAAAGACTACTTCTTTTTTTCTTTTGCTTATTGAGACAAGTCAACATTATTATGGTTCAGTTTTGAAAAACAGACTGTCCTATATGCTATTGGGAAAACCACAGCAAGTTCCAAGGAAACTTACTTGGAACAATTTTTGAGGCTTCTAGCATAATTAGTAAAGACAAAGCTTATTCATAAACTGAGTAGAAATTTACATGACTAGTCTTAAGATTATAAAATAACTCAATAACATTTTGAAAGTAATATGGGGTTAATTAAGTTTCTGAGTTTCATTTGAATTTCTGAGTTTTGATATTCATCTTATTGGAAGACTCAGCTAGAAATTTATTTTCTGATTGGCTGTTACTGAGACCACACTTGGGGAAAAATATCTTTCTTTGGAACTGCTCATAGCTCAAAAGTTATATGCAGTCAATACACGGTGGTTGACCACTACTAAGGAATCAACAGAAGCTGAGGTCTTGATCCTTGAAATCTCAGGACAGTGTTGAGCTATGATGAATTTTCTGGAGAAGGAAATGGCAAACCACTCTAGCTTTCTTGCCTGTGAAATTCCACGGCTAGAGAAGCCTGGTAGGCTACAGTCCACGGAGTCACAAAAGAGTTGGACACAACTTACAGACTAAAAAACAACATGCTGATTTTTCAGTAGCCCATTCTGCAGAAGGAAGTGACACTCCCTTCCAGTACTTTAATCCCTAATAGCATGTGGAAATCACGCCCTGATTTTACTTATCCTCTCAATGTTCTTCAAACCCATGATTCTGTAAGAGAAGTGTGTATCTGCAGTCATTTAAAGCCAACACTTGACAGGGTGAATCTGTTCTAGCTAGCAAAAGTATCCAGTAAGTTTTTCCCATGGTTGAATTTTCATCAGTGTCTAATCCATGTCACATCCTCTGCAACTTAATTCGATGCTGCTGTTCTACCTCCTAGTTGTTCCCATGTATGTCTCCTGTTTCCATAATCAGGAATCAAACTTTCCCAGATCACCTCTGCCACGTTCTGAGTACTCTGGAGTAGCTTAAGTGACTACTGATGGACTCCCTCTGCCGGGTACATCGCCATGTTAAACTCCAGGTTAGGGGTGCTGCGTGTAGCCCTTATTTCCCGTGCTGTCATAAAGAATAGCTTCAGTTTGGGAGTTCGTGTAAAAAAATAAATTAAAAAAAAAAAAAAAAAAAAGAATAGCTTCAGTGAGCATTTTCTCTCTCCCAGGACATTCCATGCCCGACCAGAGGCTGACACAGACACACCATATCAAGTAAAATGTGGATATATTTAATCTCAAATGGAAAACATCCTCATTCTAAATATGCTGTGAAACTTGGAAAAGGATCTAGAAAATGTGAAAGCTTTAAGGAACAGAGAAAAGCCCCTCCTGTGCCTCCTCAATTACATTATGATCAGAAAATGGAAATACCAGGTGATGTCCAAAAAATTTATGGTTTTGGAAGAACTTAGATATTAGCTTTACAATCCAAGAAGTACACGGTTTATGAATAGATATTTCAGTGTTTCAATTCAAAAAGCAAAAACTCTATTGAATCTTTAATAGAGGAGTTTTAGGATACTTTTTTAGTCAGCAATGCCTTGGGCAGAGAAACCAAAGAACTGTGACACATGCACCTGCCTTTTGATTTTGTGGGTGGGCAGAGAGGCCTCTGAAGAAGACACCGAATGGATAGAAGGCAACCCGCCCACAGTTCCTAAAACTCCATGCCCTTCTTCTGTCATTCTTTCCACCGTGCCCTGACCTGGAAGGCACAGGATTGGCAAACTGAGTTGAATTCCCTGGTGTGTACATAGAACTGCCAGGGCTCAGTAAATATTTACTGACTTGAATATACAGACGAGACTGGATTTTAGCTCTCCTAAACTGAGAGTGGGCTTCTGTGATAATAAACATCTCTTCCTGAATTATGCATTTCTTTGCACTCTAATTCAGCTCTAAACTCTACATCCTAGTGTATGCCTTTCATCTTCATGACTGCAGTTAAAATCTACCTCATTTTATTTGCCCTTTGGGAGAAACAGAATGTCATCCATTTCTGGATTCCAGACAAAAGTTGTACACACTCTAGGTCCCCGCTTCAGTAACTGATTTGGTCACAAACTCTTTAAACTGCCTTCTCCCACCTTTATCAGCCTGAGCCTAACCAAGCCCTTCAATCCTTCTCCTAGTCTTGACAGTCTCGTAACTCACCAGTGGGCACCTGGCATGTGTGTTCAGTATGTGCAGTTCTATCAGCAGGCTGTCTGGCAGCCTCAGAGGCTTTCTTTCCTTGTTTTTACTCTTTGGGGACTCTGTTCAGTTACTCTGATCAAATTGCTTAAGAAGCCATTTTTGTCACATTCATTTTGATTCCTTGCTGAGTGAAAGAGTGGGGAGTGAGCTTTTAAGGAGCTAAAGAAAAAGTGGTGAGACACAGACTCACCAGTAATGAAAAGCTGCTTATGATCACCAGGAGATGGGATTTGTATTAAACTGTTGATGACTAGAAAGCCTCCAGATTAGAGGTAATACTAGGATTTACTAAAACACACTTCACTTATCAAACCATTTACCTTAAAAAAAAAAAAGCCTTAGGTACTTAGATAAATTTGCAATATCATTGTACTGGGTTGGCAAAAAATTTTCTTTGGGTTTTCCCATATCCTCTTACAGAAAAACTTGAATGAACTTTTTGGCCAACTCACTGGTTAATAATAGCTGCAACTAACAGTTAGGTGTTGTTCTAAGTGTGTGTGGTGTGTGTGTTAAGTTGCTTAGTTATGTCTGCCTTTTTGTGACCCTATGGACTGTAGCCCACCAGGCTCCTCTGTTCAGGGGATTCTCCAGGCAAGAATCCTGGAATAGATTGTCATGACCTCCTCCTGGGGATCTTACCAACCCAAGGATCAAAGCTGCATCTCTTATGTTTCCTGCATTGGCAGGCAGGTTCTTTATGATTAGCACCACCTGGGAAGTCCTAAGTGCTTCACCTGTATTCTCATTAACACTGCTGCTGCTGCTGCTAAGTCGCTTCAGTCGTGTCCGACTCTGTGCGACCCCACAGATGGCAGCCCATTTGGCTCTGCCATCCTTGGGATTCTCCAGGCAAGAACACTGGAGTGGGTTGCCATTTCCTTCTCCAATGCATGAAAGTGAAAAGGGAAAGTGAAGTCGCTCAGTCGTGTCTGACTTAGCGACCCCGTGAACTGCAGCCTACCAGGGTCCTCCGTCCATGCGAGTTTCCAGGCAAGAGTACTGGAGTGGGATGCCATTGCCTTCTCCCTCATTAACACTAAGGCATCCTTAAGATGTAGATGCTGTTTTTATTGTCACTTTGCAGATGAGGAAACTGAGACAAGGAAAGGCAAAATAATGTGCTTGAGTTCTCAGGTTCAGTTCAGTTCAGTCACTCAGTCATGTCCGACTCTTTGTGACCCCATGAATCACACACAGCACAACAGGCCTCCCTGTCCATCACCAACTCCCGAAGTTCACCCAAACTCATGTGCATCGAGTCAGTGATCCCATCCAGCCATCTCATCCTCTGTCACCCCCTTCTCCTGCCACCAATCCCTCCCAGCATCAGGGTCTTTTCCAATGAGTCACCTCTTTGCATCAGGTGGCCAAAGCACTGGAGTTTAAGCCTCAGCATCAGTCGTTCTGATGAACACCCAGGACTGGTCTCCCTTAGGATGGACTGGTTGGATCTCCTTGCAGTCCAAGGGACTCTCAAGAGTCTTATCCAACACCACAGTTCAAAAGCATCAATTCTTTGGCGCTCAGCTTTCTTCACAGTCCAACTCTCATGTTCATATATGACTACTGGAAAAACCATAGCCTTGACTAGACGGACCTTTGTTAGCAAAGTAATGTTTCTGCTTTTCAATATGCTATCTAGGTTGGTCATAACTTTCCTTCCAAGCAATAAGTGGCTCTTAATTTCATGGCTGCAATCACCAACTGCAGTGATTTTGGAGCCCCCAAAATAAAGTCTAACACTGTTTCCAGTGTTTCCCCATCTATTTGCCATGAAGTGATGGGACCAGATGCCATTATTTTTGTTTTCTGAATATTGAGCTTTAAGCCAACTTTTTCACTCTCCTCTTTCACTTTCATCAAGAGGCTTTTTAGTTCCTCTTCACTTTCTGCCATAAGGGTGGTGTCATCTGCATATCTGAGGTTATTGATATTTCTCCCGGCAATCTTGATTCCAGNTGTTTCCCCATCTATTTGCCATGAATGATGGGACCATATGCCATAATCTTAGTTTTCTGAATGTTGAGCTTTAAGCCAACTTTTTCACTCTCCTCTTTCACTTTCATCAAGAGGCTCGTTAGTTCTTCTTCACTTTCTGCCATAAGGGTGGTGTCATCTGCATATCTGAGGTCATTGATATTTCTCCCGGCAATCTTGATTCCAGCTTGAGCTTCATCCAGCATGGCATTTTGCATGATATACTCTGCATATAAGTTAAATAAGCAGGGTGGCAATATACAGCCTTGACGTACTCCTTTTCCTATTTGGAACCAGTCTGTTGTTCCATGTCCAGTTCTAACTGTTGCTTCTTGACCTGCATACAGATTTCTCAGGTGCCAGGTCAAGTGGTCTGGTATTCTCACCTCTTGAAGAATTTTCCACAGTTTGTTGTGATCCACACAGTCAAAGGATTTGTGTATTCAATAAAGCAGAAGTAGATTTTTTCTGGAACTCTCTTGCTTTTTCGATGACTCAATAGATGTTGGCAATTTGATCTCTGATACCATGACACAGTTATTAGAATGGTTCAAATAAAAATGATTGGCCATATCATATCAAGTGTTGGTAAGAATGTAGGGGAAGTAAAACTTTCCTATACTGCTGGTAAAAATGTAAAATTGTACAACCACTTTGGAAAATAGTCTGGCAATTTCTTAAAAAGATAAGCACATACCTATCATATAACCCAGCCACTTTACTCCTAATTTCCATAAGAGAAATGAGAACATATGTCTACAGAGATATATGTACAGAGACATATGTACACCAACATTCATATTCATTATCTCATGTTGATAACTCTAAACTCATGTTGCTCAAATGGTAGCAGTTTCCAGTTATATGATGAATAAGTTCTGGAGATATAAGATACAGCATGGTAATTATAGTTAACAATTATTTGTATTAGCTAAAAGTAGAAGGTGAATGAATAAACAAATTGTTATATCCCTACAATGGAATACTAAACAATAGAGGAATGAGCTATTGATAATACAACAGTACAGATGATTCTCAAAGTAATTATGTGGAAGGAAAAAAATATACTGTAAGATTTCTTCACATAAAATTTTTTTAATGTAAATGAATTTATAGTATTATATCAGAAAGATCAGTGATTACCTATGACAGGGGACAGAATAAGTGGGGAGAAATTACAAAGGAGTAACCATCAGAAATTATGGGCATGCTGATTATTTTGACTATGGTGATGATTTCACAGATATATACATTTGTCAAAACAACATGTGCGATTAAGTATGTACAGCCTCTTATATGTCAGCTATATCTCATTAATGCTGTTTTCTATTTTTTTAGACAATAACAACTAACCCACCATGGAAAACAGTATGAAGGTTCCTCCAAAAATTAAAAAAGAGCTATCATATGATGGAAAATCCCACTTCTGGGTGAATATCTGAAAGAAATGAAATCAATATCTTGAAGAGATATCTGCACCCCAGTGTTCACTGCAACATTATTCACAATCGCCAAGACATGGAAACAACCTAAGTGTCTAATGATGGATGAATGCATAGGTAAGGAAAATGTGAAACCCACAAAGTGGAATATTATTCAGCTACAAAAAAAAGGGAAATCCTAGTATGGAGAACAGTATAGAGGTTCTTTAAAAAGCTAAAAACAAAATTACCATATGATGGTATATATGTGTATATATATAATAGAATATTACTCAGCCATTAAAAAGAATGAAATAAGGCCATTTGCAGCAATGTGGATGGACCTAGAGAGTGTCATACTGAGTAAGTCAGATCAAGAAGGAGAAATTTCATATGACATCCCTTATATGTGGAATCTAAAAAGAAATTATACAAATGTACTTATTTACAAAACAGAAAGAGACTCCGAAAACGAACTCATTGTTGCTGGGGGGAAGGGACAGTTAAAGACTTTGGGATGATCATGTACACACTGCTATATTTAAAATGGATAACCAACAAAAACCTAATGTATAGCTCATGGAGCTCTATTCAATGTTATCTGTCAGCCTGGATGGGAGCGGGGCTTGGGGGACAATGGATACAGTATATGGGTGGCTGAGTCCCTACACTGTTCACCTGAAACTATCACAACATTGTTAATTGGCTATACCTCAATACAAAATGTTTTTGGTGTTAAAAAATAAAACAAACAAAAAAGAAGATGTGGTATACATATACAATGGAATATTATACATAAAAGAGAACGAATGCCATTTGCAGTAATATGGATGGACCTAGAGATTATCAAACTAAGTAAAATCAGAGAAAGATAATACTGTATGATTGCACTTGGGTGGGGGAAATGAGGGAGATGTTGGTCAAAAGATACAAATTTCCAGTTATAAGATGAATAGGGTCTAGAGATCTAGAGATATATAACTACAGTTAATAATACCATCTTATATACTTGAAAATTGCTGACAGAGTAAACCTTAAATATTCTCACTATTAAAACAAGCAATTATGTGAGATGATGGATGTGTTAACTAACCTAATTATTTAATAATATTAATTAATAACCTAGTAATTTAACTAATGTGTTAACTAACCTTTAGTAATCATTTTCTAATATGTATGTGCATATATATTATAAAATGATTAAAGATATATGTTATATACCTTAAGCTTACAGAGTGTTATGTATCAATTATATCTCAATAAAGCTAGGGGATGGAGAACAGTAACCTTCACCTTAAAAAATGGCATTACATGATATACAAACTCTCACTAGCAAATTTAATTATAAATATGTTAAAGAATACGTCTTTGCTTCATATAGCAGAAAATTAAATTCAATCCAGACACAAGGTTGTTTTTCTTATATTGAGTCCTCCAAGAGGTATGGCTCCCTGATTGCTAATAAGACTAATTCCTCAGAAGGCCATAAGGCAGAAATCTAAGTTAAACACTAAATATTCAAATATTCCTGATTATAGCACTATAAAAACAGAGTTAGGAAATGATAAAAGGAACATGTCAAATAAAAACAAAACAGTATGATTAGGCTGCATCTACAAATTCTTGTACTCTTCTAGCTTCCAACAACTACAACTAAACAAAGATATGAGGGGGGAAAAGAGGGAGAAAGAAGAGAAGGATGGCGCTTTTCCTCACAACATCTCGACGTGTTAATGAGGTGCCTGATGATATTTGCAGAAAGCAAACAAGCTATTGCACAAGACATAAATACAGTTGTGACTATCACACCCTCTACAATTATTTTGTCACCATGAGCTATGATGTAATAGTTACAGGTAAAATATCTCAGAACAGTCAGTTCTCAGCTGTTAACTCTCCAGGAAGAGTTCCCTGCACAGGACTGTACTGTAATTATTTGTCTTTCATTTTTTACATTATAAATTCCTTGAATGCAACGGCTATGTGTAATTAATCAGCTGTAACCCCACACCAAGTACTTTCTTGCAGAGATTTCATCAATCTCATACTGCAAACTGGTACCCACCATAGCCAGACAATTCTGTTTCTTTGGCAGGCACACTATATTAGTCAAGACAACTATTTCACACCTACCCACTCCTCTTTCCTCAAATCTCCTATACCTCCTCCAACACCTTACCTGCAGCTGATCACACTGTATTAAATCCTTCAGTGGAAAATGGAAGCCATCAGAGGTGTCTTATCATCCTAGAACAAAACATCCTCCCTATAAATTGCCTGGTTTCTACCACAAGACAAGAAAGATCTCTCTCTCTAGCACAAAGGACAGTCTTTCTACTTGTGACATAAATTCCACCCGTTTGCCCCGCCTCAAGGACTTCATCACTTCTAATAACACTGCTCTCTTACTATCTACTAGTTCATTCCTTGAAAATTTAAAATTGTTATCTTGGAATTAAAAAAACAACTACCCTTTCTTTGTTCCCTTTGGTGACTAAAAAAATACACAACCTAAAATTTGAGAATTACATTTTATTTGGCAGACAGAACTGAGGACTTAAGATAGTTCTGAGGGACTGCTCCAAAGAGGTAAGGAAGGAGCCAGGGCATATAGGAGATTTTGCTGCAAAGACGTGGTAGCTGGCGTGTCAAAAGATTAGTATTATTAGTTAATGAAAACCAGATGTCTCAAGAAACTCAGTGTTTTTCTATACATGGGAAGATTCAAAACTCTAGGCTTACTGAAACCAATTCCCTTGATATGCATTGCTTGTATTTGTTGACAAACATTCTCATAAAAGATTTTTGTTGCTGATTATTTGGTGATGATACTGAATGAATATAAATAAAACTTCAAGTGTGTAGGTTCTTTCATTTATAGAGCAGAAAAACAATTCTGTACTAGAAATACTAATTCAATCTCCATATTTTCTAAATCATTCATGTCATTCAGTTGCTTAAATGCCTTAAATGGCCCTCAGAATAAAACTGAACTCCTTACCATAGCTTCAGGTATGACCTAAATCAAATCCCTTATAATTATACAGTGGAAGTGAGAAAAAGATTTAAGGGACTAGACTTGATAGAGTGCCTGATGAACTATGGACAGAGGTTCGTGACACTGTACAGGAGACAGGATCAAGACCATCCCCATGGAAAAGAAATGCAAAAAAGCAAAATGGCTCTCTGGGGAGGCCTTACAAATAGCTGTGAAAAGAAGAGAAGTGAAAAGCAAAGGAGAAAAGGAAAGATATAAACATCTGAATGCAGAGTTCCAAAGAATAGCAAGAAGAGATAAGAAAGCCTTCCTCAGCTATCAATGCAAAGAAATAGAGGAAAACAATAGAATGGGATAGACTAGAGATCTCTTCAAGAAAATCAGAGATATCAAGGGAAAATTTCATGCAAAAACGAGCACAATAAAGGACAGAAATGGTATGGACCTAACAGAAACAGAAGATATTAAGAAGAGGTGGCAAGAATACACAGAAGAACTGCACAGAAAAGATCTTCACGACCCAGATAATCACGATGGTGTGATCATTCACCTAGAGCCAGACATCCTGGAATGTGAAGTCAAGTGGGACTTAGAAAGCATCACTATGAACAAAGCTAGTGGAGGTGATGGAATTCCAGTTGAGCTATCTCAAATCCTAAAAGATGATGCCGTGAAAGTGCTGCACTCAATATGCCAGCAAATTTGGAAAACTCAGCAGTAGCCACAGGACTGGAAAAGGTATGTTTTCATTACAATCCCAAAGAAAGGCAATGCCAAAGAGTGCTCAAACTACCGCACAATTGCACTCATCTCACACTTACTCATCTCATCTTACTAGGAAGGCTAGTAAAGTAATGCTCAAAATTCTCCAAGCCAGGCTTCAG
>SJYX01014414.1:188944-207019 GCA_006410675.1 Oreotragus oreotragus
CTACTATTCAACATAGTTCTGGAAGTTTTGGCCACAGCAATCAGAGAAGAAAAAGAAATAAAAGGAATCCAAATTGGAAAAGAAGAAGTAAAACTCTCACTGTTTGCAGATGACATGATCCTCTACATAGAAAACCCTAAAGACTCCACCAGAAAATTACTAGAGCTAATCAATGAATATAGTAAAGTTGCAGGATATAAAATCAACACACAGAAATCACTTGCATTCCTATACACTAACAATGAGAAAACAGAAAGAGAAATTAAGAAACAGTTCCATTCACCATTGCAATGAAAAGAGTAAAATACTTAAGTATATATCTACCTGAAGAAACAAAAGAACTATGTATTACAAACTATAAAACATTGATGAAAGAAATCAAAGAGGACACAAATAAATGGAGAAGTATACCATGTTCATAGACTGGAAGATAAATATAGTGAAAATGAGTATACTACCCAAAGCAATCTATAGATTCAATGCAATCCCTATCAAGCTACCAATGGTATTTTTCACAGAACTAGAACAAATAATTTCACAATTTGTATGAAAATACAAAAAATCTTGAATAGTCAAAACAATTTTGAGAAAGAAGAATAGAACTGGAGGAATCAACCTGCCTGATTTCAGGCTCTACTACAGTATACCATGTTCATAGACTGGAAGATAAATATAGTGAAAATGAGTATACTACCCAAAGCAATCTATAGATTCAATGCAATCCCTATCAAGCTACCAATGGTATTTTTCACAGAACTAGAACAAATAATTTCACAATTTGTATGAAAATACAAAAAATCTTGAATAGTCAAAACAATTTTGAGAAAGAAGAATAGAACTGGAGGAATCAACCTGCCTGATTTCAGGCTCTACTACAAAGCTACAGTCATCAAGACAGTATGGTACTGGCACAAAGACAAAAATATAGATCAATGGAACAAAATAGAAAGTCCAGAAATAAATCCACGCACCTATGGACACCTTATCTTTGACAAAGGAGGCAAGAATATACAATAAGGAAAAGACATTCTCTTTAACAAGTGATGCTAGGAAAACTGGTCAACTCTTGTAAAAGAATGAAACTAGAACACTTTCTAACACCATACACAAAAATAAACTAAAAATGGATTAAAGATCTAAACGTAAGACCAGAAACTATAAAACTCCTAGAGAACATAGGCAAAACACTCTCTGACATAAATTACAGCAGGATCCTCTATGACCCACATTCCAGAGTAATGGAAATAAAAGCAAAAATAAACAAATGGGACCTAATTAAACTTAAAAGCTTTTGCACAATGAAGGAAACTATAAGCAAGGTGAAAAGACAGCCTTCAGAATGGGAGAAAATAATAGCAAATGAAGCAACTGGCAAAGAATTAATCTCAAAAATATACAAGCAACTCCTGCAGCTCAATTCCAGAAAAATAAACGACCCAATCAAAAATGGGCCAAAGAATTAAATAGACATTTCTCCAAAGAAGACATGTAGATGGCTAACAAACACATGAAATGATGCTCAACATCACTCATTATCAGAGAAATGCAAATCAAGACCACAATGAGGTACCATCTCACGCCTGCCAGAATGGCTGCGATCCAAGTCTACAAACAATAAATGCTGGAGAGGGTATGGGGAAAAGGGAACCCTCTTACACTGTTGGTGGGAATGCAAACTAGTACAGCTACTATGGAGAACAGTGTGGAGATTCCTTAAAAAACTGGAAATAGAACTGCCATAGAACGCAGCAATCCCACTGCTGGGCATACTCGTTGAGGAAACCATAATTGAAAGAGACGTGTACCCCAATGTTCATCACAGCACTGTTTATAATAGCCAGGACATGGACGCAACCTAGATGTCCATCAGCAGACGAATGGATAAGAAAGCTGTGGTACAAATACACAATGGAGTATTACTCAGCCATTAAAAAGAATGCATTTGAATCAGTTCTAATGAGGTGGAGCCTATTATACAGAGTGAAGTGAGTCAGAAAGAAAAACACCAATACAGTATACTAATGCATACATATGGAATTTAGAAAGATGGTAACGATGACCCTGTATGCGAGACAGCAAAAGAGACACAGATGCAGAGAACAGGCTTTTGGACTCTGTGGGAGAAGGTGAGGGTGGGATGATTTGAGAGAATAGCATTGAAATATGTATATTATCATATGTGAAATAGATTGCCAGTCCGGGTTTGATGCATGAGACAGGGTGCTCAGGGAGGTGGGAGGGAGGTCAGGATGGGGAACACATGTACATCCATGGCTGATTCATGTCAATGTATGGCAAAAATCACCACAATATTGTAAAGTAATTAGCCTCTAATTAAAATAAATTAATTAATTTTTTAAAAAAAGAGAAAAAGCAGAAAAAAATTTTCTTTTTTGGCTGTGCCACATGGCTTGTGAGATTTGTTTCCCAACCAGGGATTGAGCCTGGGCATGGGAGTGAAAGCCCAGAATCTGAACCAGTAGGCCACCAGGGAACTCCCTAGCAACTTTTTAATGCAGTATCAGTTTTATTTAAAAGGATGTCATATAGACAAATAGTTATTTTGACTTGGGTATTTGATAGACAAATGAGTTAAAGGAGGTTGCCACTTCAAGGAAAACAACTGACAATATTTTGACAGTGATGAAATGAGCCTTCTAGCAAAAAATAGAATTTTGAAAAGCTTGCATCTGCTACCATGAACTTAATAGCTTCATCATTTAAAGACGCTCTTTCTTTATAAGGGTGTTTACTGGATGCTAAGAGTTAGTACTACTGGGGCTTCCTGGGTGGCCCAGTGGTACAGAATTCACTGCCAGTGCAGGAGATGCAGGTTTGGCCCCTGAGTCGGGAAGATCCCCTGGAGGAGGAAATAGCAACCCACTCCAGTATCCTTGCCTGGAAAATCCGATGGACAGAAGAAACTGGTGTGTTACAGTCCATGTGGTCGCAAAGAATGGGACACGACTGAGTGACTAAACAACAATACTTAAAGACTTTTCAGATATGACTTGTGGTGGTATTAAACAGTATGATTTTAAAAATATGGCATAATAAAATGTGTCAACATTTGGAATATCTGTATATCTCAAAGAGCCAAATTTTTCCAAATGGCCAATGTGTGACGTTACAAAATCATGCATGGAGAAGAGAGCCATTCAAAGGGCAAGGTAAAACCAACAGATTTTAACACATCAGAGTGCTAAAAGTTCTTAGATTTGGCTTCTACACTTAAAGTACCCCTGAAGAAACTATCTCTGGTTGAATTTTGGTATGGCATCAAAGAAGAATACCCACAATTATCTGCAAAGGCTTTGAAAATATTTCTTCCGTATCCAACTACATTATCTGTGTGAGGTCAGGTTTTCTTCATATATTTCAGCCGAAAGGAAATGATTAATGCAGAAGCACATATGCGAATCCAGCTGACTTCTACTAAGCCAGATATTAAAGAGATTCGTAAAAATATAAAACCATGGCAATTTTCTCACTAATGTTTCTTTTAAATCTTTTGGGAAAATATAAAGGACTCCTGAAACTGAAAAGTTTGAGAACCTCTGATCTACATCAGTCAAGGACCTCCACTTTCTTATCACTCAGTTCAGTCGGAGGCCTGATTTTTCAGGCAAAATAGGAGCCTGAAGATCAGAGTCAAATATATAGGAAATGAGTGGATAAATACTTGATGAGATAAATGTCTGCCTACAAAATTCTGAGTTGGATGTTTTTTCATTCCAAAGCCAAGGAAAAATTTTTTGACTATGTATCATTCTCTTTATACTGCTTGTAACCTCCAGAAGAATAGATATCCAAACGCTACTAATTCAAAGCACATTTAACAGGAAGAACGCAATAGTCTCTTTAAGGAACTTTAAAGTAAACACCCACTCCAAGGCAGATTCATACTCAACAGAATAAAAGTTATTGAATTTCTATTCAATAACAGAATGAGAAGAAAAATAGCTATAAAACTTTAACAGAGGCTTGCTTATTCTGTATATTTTATTTTCAAGATTTACTTCTAGGTGTATTATAATCGGACATAGATGACTCTATATAAATTATTTAAAATATAGGCTATGTAAGATTTGATTGACAAGCTTTTCTTGAAGCATGTTTTTTTCTTTATTAAACAGTTGACTTACAGTATTATACTAGTTTCAAGTGTACAACATAGTCATTTAATATTTTCATAAATTATATTCCATTTAAAATTATATAAAATATTGGTTATAGTCCCTATGCAGTATAAAATGCACTTAAATTTACTGATTTTCAAAGACTGATTTCTAGATACCATGAGACCTAGATGGCCCCAATAAAAGTAATCAAGAAGCTGGTCTATCACAAATTGTTGATTACATTATGGTGATGTTATAAACTAATTTAGAATCCATCCATCAGACTAATGGATTTGATATCCAGTTTGTTCATTCATTCAATATTTACTGAATACCTGCTCTATGCATGATACTAGGCTGGATACTATGGATAGTGTGCTGACTAAGATGGAGATGTTCTTACCCTCAGGTGCTTAAGGCCTGACAAGGGAATCAGACATTAAGCCAATAGTTGCATTATTTAGTTAGATGTACACCACACTCTGGTCTCAGCTAATCATCTGCTGGTTTCCAGTGTGATTCTATACTAGGAACTGGAAAACTCCTCAAAGCCCAACCATAACAGACTCTCTACAGATTAGCATCAATGTCTTGAAATAAATACCACATACCTATCAAAGCCTTAGGATCTTTCAAGAAAAACCAACTGCATGTCAGTGTTCAGATTTGTTGATGGTGTCAAAGTTAAACAAATCATAGTCCAAAATGAAGAAATCATCACATATGGGGGAGGGAAGGACAGCATTTCAGACCTTACTCCTGAGTCAGATTGTAAATCAACTTTTCCTAACTATAATAACTGCTTCCTCCGTAATTAAGTTTTATGACATCATCAAAAAGCTAGCACCAAATTCTGTTTAAGCATAAAATGATTTAACAGTCTATTTTGCTAGTTTTCCAACATTTTGAGGAAAAACTTGAAGACCATCTATGCATTAGTTAAATTAGAAATAGTTCTGTCTCCTTTAAATTTTAAAAACATTTTACCATTATTAAAAACCAGCTCCCTGTTTAAGATTAGAAGACTTTTGATGTCTCAAGGAATACTTTAAATATGATTTTATTTTGTAGAAATCTGGTTTTAATTCCACTTTTCCTTTTATTTTTTGTAGTCCTACTGCAAATCAAAAATTTTTCTTTAACTTCCTCCATGCTCTGAGTTAAATAGAATCACATTAATACAGATGAGGAACAAACACTGACATGTTTATTTTCCTTTAAAACATCTGTCAAAAATAAAATATGCACTCCATTCTTATATTTAGATGTATATAAATTAACCATAACAGTTTCTCTGTGACTATTCTGGGAGATAGTGAAAGACAAAGGAGCCTGGTGTGCTGTAGTCCATGGGGCCACAGAGTCAGACATGACTTAGCAATTGAACAAAAACAACAAATCTCTCTTTACTTTATATCTCTCCTATCCTTAAACATACACATGTGCACACATGCACGCACACACACACGTACACAAACACACACCTTAGTTCTCTTCCCTTTACCTGTATCCAGGCTATTTCCCCTTCCCTTCAGTGCCAAGTTTCCCAAGCCCACCACTTTATTTCCTTCACAATCTCCCTCAGCCTCTAATCTGGATTCCGTCCTGATTACTCTACCATAACTATACTCTTCAAATCACCAATTATTTCCATGTTTATACAGGCCAAATGGGCTTTCCTCATCTCATTCTCAGTGAGTTCTGTAAGGCCCGATACTGCTCACCATCTCCTTTTTGAATTCTTCTTCCTTAATCTCCGTATTTTAAAATAGATCCCCCCCTTCATCTGTAATGCTGCTCCAATTCTTCTTCTATAACTCTAATCGTTTCCTCTGTATTTCCCTGGGAGCTCTGTTTCTCCTACAGTATTACTCTTCATAGCATGGGTCCAGATTTTCCACAGGGCTTTATCTTTGGTCTTGTTCTTTAGAAAATGAACCAGAAGCATTCAAACTATGTTTTGAACAGATGGATCAGTGGAATTAAAACCCTGAAATAAAATCCAAGCCAAATATTCTGAAAGATAAGGCACTTGGACTTAAAAGTTCTAGAAAGGCAATATTGGGAAGTGGCTGGAAACACAGATTCTGGAATCAGACTCTGTAAGTTAAATGCTGGCTCAGTCACGTCCAAACTATGTCACACTGGACAAATTAATCAACCTCTCTGTGCCTCAGGCTCCTCATCTGCAAAGTGAAAATAATAATCGCACCTACCTTAGGATTAAAGACTGGCATATTATAAGCACTATAAAACTATTATTAGATAAATTATAAGGTCACTAGCAATTAAAAAATCAAATTCATTAACTTATGGGTCTATCTTGTAATCTGACATTTTTTTTTTTTTTACACGAACTCCCAAACATGAACCCCCTCCCACCTCCCACCCCACATCTTCCCTCCAGATCATCCCCATACACCAGCCCCAAGCATCCTGCATCCTGCATTGAACATAGACTGGCAATTCATTTCTTACATGATAGTATACATATTTCAATGCTATTCTCCCAAATCATCCCCCCCTCTTGTTTTTGTTATGGTTGTTTTTCAAAACCTTTAAAACGTTCAAACTCCAATAGACTGAGTCACTCTAGTAACTTTAAAGAGTTTTTAACACAATACTATAGATCTTTAAAAGGCCAGTGTTGAAACATAGAAACACAATTACACACAAATACCTACACACACAAATAGAAGACTGCAGACTTCAGATTTCTAGAGTTAGAAGGGAAATGCAAACCTGCTCTAACTTAATCATTTTACAGATCAGGAAACTGAACTGAGGAGAGATGAGCGATTTGTCCAAAATCAAATACTAAGCGGCAGAATTGGGGTTAGAACGCAAGTCACTAAAGGCTGCATCTATGAGTTATTTTAAAAATATTTTCCCTCGCATATTCATGATGTGAAGAAATATTTTTTCTTAAAATGCAGTTTTGCTTTCAGGAAATGTTTCCTTACTCCATCATGAAAAATTTGAAGTTTGATGAGAAGGAAACTACCCAAACATTATCAATTATCAAATCCCACCTGAAGAATAGGGGTAATTTAGAAGTCATTCTATTCTACAGCTAAAAATCTATCCACATCAAAGTAGACTATATATTTTTAAAAGTTTTCCACAGTTACTCAAATAATAAAAGTAATTTTAAACGTTCACGGAGAAAAATTTCCTTATTTGTTTCTGGAAACCTCATCTCTAGCAATCTTTTGAACAATAGGACATAAAAAATAAGGCAAAAAGGCACAAATAAATAGCAGTTTGAGACATAACATCTATTTATGACTTGCTTTAGGTTGTCTGCAGTGCATTGCAACAGACTGTAAAAAGACCGGAGTAACAACTTTATTCCTGCCCAGAGCAAGCTGCAATCTATAAAAGGAGCTTAAACAAATGCATGTGAAAAAACATCGTAAAATAAAGATTACTAAATACAGCACATGAATAACAAAAGGTTGGAAAATTATCCTGACTCAGATGGATTTGCCCACCATCCTGAAAATTTTGAAGACTTGAAATCATGAGTTATAAGTTCTTTGTGTTCATGGCTATTCTACTTACAAGTCTAGTTATAGAGACTATTGAACAGTCATTTTTCAAACATAAAACAAGTTATATTACAGTTTATAACTGAAAAGTCCAAATGACAGAAACTTTTTTTAATGTTAGCTAGGAATCTGTTACAGAGCCAAGGAACAAATGACTAAATCCCCTAAAACCCTGATACGGCACTAACTCATATTTAACAAGGAGCTTGAGATCAAAAGTTTCTCACCTCAAGAATCCGGCATGCCATATACAGAATGCATTACAAAATGCATTTACACAGACACAAAAACCACTCTTCTCTATGAGAAGTTCTAGAGTACCAATCATTAAAATATTGTCTATTTTGGCTAAAGTACTTCCTTTTCAAGACACAGCAAAGATTCCCCCCCCGCTCAACTGTTTTAAAAAGAAACCAGAAACTCTCAAAGTCTACTTATTCTATTCCCTAGGTTTCAAATCTGAAGCGATAATGTAATCTTTCAGACCATTAAGTTATTCTTTACTATTACGAAAGTGTAACCTAATAAAGCACTTAAGCTACAGTCAGGTAATTAACACACAAAATATTTTAATTGTTATATAATAACTCCAGCAAAACTGGCCAGCAGATTTGGCAAAAAAATATACTTGGCTCTGGAGGAACAGAGTAATTTTGCTATTTAAATATTCTGCATATATATATATATGCAGCACCAGAATGTAAAGAAATAAAAAAAATCATTGTATTAAATTAGAACACCTCAATTATTGCAATTTCTACTGCATACCATTTTTGTGTCCTTAGACAAGCTACGTAACCTCTCTGTGCCTCAATATTTCCATGTGTAAAGTAAAACTAGGAACACTTTATTATATGTACGGAACTAAGATTATATATGTGAAAGGAGTTTGTAAAGTATAATCAGTTCACTTCAGTTCAGTCGCTCAGTCCTGTCCGACTCTGTGACCCCACGGACTGCAGCGTGCCAGGTATCCCTGGGCATCACCAACTCCCGGACTTTACTCAAACTCAGTCCAGTGAGTCAGTGACGCCATCCAATTATCTTATCCTCTGTCGTCCCTTTCTTCTTGTGCCTTGAATCTTTCCCAGCATCAGGGTCTTTTCCAATCAGTCAGTTCTTCACATCAGGTGGCCAAAGTACTGGAGTTTCAGCTTTAGCATCAGTCCTTCCAATGAATATTCTGGGCTGATTTCCTTTAGGATGGACTGGTTGGCTCTCCTTGCAGTCCAAGGGACTCTCAAGTCTTCTCCAACACCACAGTTTAAAAGCATCAATTCTTCAGTGTTCAACTTTCTTTATAGTCCAACTCTCACATCCATACATGACTACTGGAAAAACCATAGCTTTGACTATACGGACTTTTGTTGGCAAAGTAATATTAGTCACTGCTTTTTAATATGTTGTTGAGGTTGGTCATAACTTTTCTTCCTAGGAGTAAGCATCTTTTAATTTCATGGCTGCAATCACCATCTGCAGTGATTTTGGAGTCCAAGAAAATAAAGTCTGGCACTGTTTCCAGTGTTTCCCCATCTATTTGCCATGAAGTGATGGGACCAGATGCCATAATCTTAGTTTTCTGAATGTTGAGCTTTAAGCCAACTTTTTCACTCTCCTCTTTCACTTTCATCAAGAGTTATTTAGTTCTTCTTTTCTTTCTGTCATAAGTGTGGTGTCATCTGCATATTTATGGTTAGTGATATTTCTCCCAGCAATCTTGATTCCAGCTTGTGCTTCAACCAGCCCAGCGTTTCTCATGATGTACTCTGCATAGAAGTTAAATAAGCAGGGTGACAATATACAGCCTTGATGTACTCCTTTCCCTATTTGGAACCAGTCTGTTGTTCCATGTCCAGTTCTAACTGTTGCTTCCTGACCTGCATACATATTTCTCAAGCAGGAGGTCAGGTGGTCTGGTATTCCCATCTCTTGAACAATTTTCCACAGTTTGTTGTGGTCCACACAGTCAAAGCCTTTAGCATAGTCAATAAAGCAGAAATAGATGTTTTTCTGGAACTCTCTTGCTTTTTCCATGATCTAATGGATGTTGGCAGTTTGATCTCTGGTTCCTCTGCCTTCTCTAAATTCAGCTTGAACATCAGGGAGTTCATGGTTCACGTATTGCTGAAGCCTGGCTTGGAAAATTTTGAGCATTACTTTATAAGCATGTGATGTGAGTGCAATTGTGTGGCAGTTTGAGCATTCTTTGGCATTGCCTTTCTTTGAGACTGGAATGAAAACTGACCTTGTCCAGTCCTGTGGCCACTGCTGAGTTTTCCAAATTTGCTGGCATATTGAGTGTAGCACTCACAGCATCATCTTAGGATCTGAAATGGCTCAACTGGAATCCCATCACCTCCCCTAGCTTTGTTTGCAGTGATGCTTCCTAAGGCCCACTTGACTTCTATCCAAGATGTCTGGCTCTAGGTTGGTGATCATACCATCGTGATTATCTGGGTAGTGAAGATCTTTTTTTGCATAGTTCTTCTGTGTATTCTTGCCACCTCTTCTTAATATCTTCTGCTTCTGTTAGGTCCATACCATTTCTGTCCTTTTTTGTGCCCATCTTTGCATGAAATGTTCCCTTGGTATCTCTAATTTCCTTGAAGAGATCTCTAGCCTTTCCCATTCTATTATTTTCCTCTATATCTTTGCACTGATTGCTGAGGAAGGCTTTCTTACCCCTCCTTGCTGTTCTTTGGAACTCTGCATTCAAATGGGTATATCTTTCCTTTTCTCCTCTGCCTTTCACTTCTCTTCTAGTCACAGTATCTGTAAGGCCGCCTCAGACAATTGTTTTTTCTTTTTGCATTTCTTTTCCATGGAGATGGTCTTGAAGCCTGCCTCCTGTACAATGTCACGAACCTCTCTGTCCATAGTTCTTCAGGCCCTCTATCAGATCTAATCCCTTGAATCTATTGGTCACTTTCACTGTATAATTGTAAGGGATTTGATTTAGGTCATACCTGAATGGTCTAGTGGTTTTCTGTACTTTCTTCAATTTAAGTCTGAATTTGGCAATAAGGAGTTCATGATCTGAGCCACAGTCAGCTACCAGTCTTGTTTTTGATGACTGTATAGAACTTCTTCATCTTTGGCTGCAAAGAATATAATCAATCTGATTTCGGTGTTGACCATCTGGTGATGTCCATGTGTAGAGTCTTCTCTTGTGTTGTTGGTAGAGGATGTTTTCTATGACCAGTGCATTCTCTTGGCAAAACTCTATTAGCCTTTGCCCTGCTTCAGGACCCAGAGCACCCACAGAGACTGAGACTAAGAATTGCGTTCGAGTGTCTCCTGTGGAGGCACGGGTCAGTAGTAGGCTGACGCAGGGGCATAAGCTCTGGGTGCAGCAGAATAGAGGATGTTTTCTATGACCAGTGCATTCTCTTGGCAAAACTCTATTAGCCTTTGCCCTGCTTCAGGACCCAGAGCACCCACAGAGACTGAGACTAAGAATTGCGTTCGAGTGTCTCCTGTGGAGGCACGGGTCAGTAGTAGGCTGACGCAGGGGCATAAGCTCTGGGTGCAGCAGACCTGGGTATGGCATAAGCCCTCTTGGAGGAGGATGCCATCAACCCCACCCTAGAGCTGCCAGAATTCACACAGGACTGGGAAACAGACTCTTGGTGGGCGCAAACAGAACTTTATGCACACCAGAGCCCAGGAGAAAAGAGCAATGACCCCATAAGAGACTGATCCAGACTTGCTGGTAAGTGTCCAGGAGTCTCCAGCAGAGGCATGGGTTGGCAGTAGCCTGCTGCAGGGCTTGGGGCACTAAGTGTAGCAGTGCATACATGGGACCTTTGAAGGAGGTTGCCATTATCTTCATTACCTCCATCATAGTTTGGCCCCAGGTAAATAACAGCTGAAACTCCAATACTTTGGCCACCTCATGCGAAGAGTTGACTCACTGGAAAAGACTCTGGTGCTGGGAGGGACTGGGGGCAGGAGGAGAAGGGGACGACCGAGGAAGAGATGGCTGGATGGCATCACTGACTCGATGGCTGTGAGTCTGAGTGAACTCTGGGAGCTGGTGATGGACAGGGAGGCCTGGCTTGCTGCGATTCATGGGGTAGCAAAGAGTCGGACACGACTGAGCGACTGAACTAAACTAACAGGGAGGGAACATAGCCCCGCTCATCAACAGAAAATTGGATTAAAATTTTACTGAGCATGGCCCTGTATATCAGAACAAGACCCGATTTCTAACTCAAGTCAGTCTCTCCCATCAGGAAGCTTCCATAAGCTTCTTAGAAAATGTTATTGTCATTCGCAGAAAATGTTATTTTCATTCTATGAAACTCTCCTTTATGACCTTCTATGGGAATAAACCTTTGGCAAATATTTTGAATCATTAACATCACCAGTCAACCTTTCTGCACTATTAGAGTTTTTCTTATTCTTTGTCCAAAGTTACAAGTTTCTGGTTCATGTTGCTTGAATCTGCAGAGATACTAGACACCAACCCTTCTCAACACAAAAAAAAGCAACGAGGTCTAACAACAATCCACTCCAATAATTTCACCAAGGTGACTTTTTTCTTAGCTCTAAAGCTTAGATTCAGAGATAAGCACAAAGCTGATACATCTCTGGCTAGTACAACTATAAATAAAGCAAAGACTGGTCATCTCTAACTGAACTTTCTGCTGAAATTTGGCACTGCCCATGTTACTTCTTAGAGCAGCAAAATAGATTTAAATTTCTCTAAGCAAAACAGATGTAAATATACACCTTAAATGATTATGAAAAACAATGAACTTTCCCTTAGTGAACCATACATAAAATTGCTTTGTTCAATAAACAATGAGTGACTGGCATTGTGCTGAGTGTCAGTGGTAGTAATAAAAACGCATATGACACTTCCTATCTTTCAGAGGCTTGTGATACATATGAGAAGACAAGCCTTTGAGACCAAAAACTAGGGACCAATAAAGAAAGAACTTTTTTTAAAAAAAGCAGGTGTTACGTGATATAACAAATAGTTTATGAAGCTCAAATGGTTCATCACAATCTTTTTCTCAGACTAGTAGTCCAAGCTATTCCTTCTGCATAAACTTGGTGGTACTTTTAAAGAAATCTACCCTATTTCTTTGGTCACAAATGGACCATGGATCATGAGCCATATTACTGCAGAAATTCCATATAATTATATATATAATCAAGCTCTCTTTTATGTTTGGCGAGTCTGAATTAGATATGTGAGAAAAAGACTAAAATGGAATTACTGGAGCTGCTGTTGAATCAGGAATGACAACAAGCCACTATTCTAATTTTCCATGAGGACTAGTGTACATTCCAAGCTATGAAACTTAAGAGTTGGTTTATTAAATAGTGGTATACTAAACAGTCAATAGCTACATCTACTTTTTTATATATTAAATTATTTGTTAAACACATGTCCAATTATAAAACAATATGGTTTGCTTATTGGCTCCATTAATTTTCATTTATACTAAGCAAAACCTGAAGGCATTAAAATTCCTACACTTAATTTCTAATGCAGTCACACAGTATCAATTACAGTAATTTCTGTCAATGAAATTAAGAGCCTGAGTGAGACTTCTACATCTTTCTTTTTTTCCCCTTATTTATTTTTATTGAGATTTCTACATCTTTCTGCATAAGAAACAATGCCAGTTAACTTTCTGATAAAGTTGTTGGTATATTTTATACTGAAAAAAATGGAAAAGAAAACTGAGCATGTAAGCATGAGATCATTCTGTCTCTCATTTTCATTTTAGCAAGAACAAAAAGAACAACCCAGGACTCAAGAATCAAATTCCTGTCCAATGACATAGTCATCATGATAAAATTAACTTCCTTATCCCTACTGTTGAAACAAAATAAAGCTCAAGAAAAAGTAAAAAAGGATGCTATCTCTCTCTAAGGACTTCTAACGACTGTTATCTAGTTATGTTCATGCTTATCCTCACTTTTCCTTGATACAAAACACTAAGATATGATAAATCAGTAATTAGGAAATGAAAAACTCAAACAGAATGTGAGAGTCCAACAGTTTTCTTAAACATGAGACAGTTCCTTCCAGAACATCAGAAGATTGGCGGGAGGGTGACAAATAATTTTCTAGTAGCACTTTTCACAGCAAACTACTGAGAATTAGCTTTTACAAATGTAAGAAATGTAACATATTCATTTAAAAAAAAGAAGAGCATTCATCTTCCTTTGTAAAAACACAGTTCTTTTAAGGCTACAATAATTTTCTTCATAACAAATACTTGTTCTCCTCCCTAGAAAAATGTTACTAGTCATGATGTCAATCTGTGGCTTGACAATTGCTACTTTTAATGTATACTGTACTGTTTTCATCAAATAATACAGAAATTATCCCAAATCTAAGGGAAAGTATTCAGCTATTTCAGTGTTTCTTCTGTGGTTATAGTCATTATATACACACATCAACACGTTCGTTTTAACACCCATCAAGTCTCTTCCTCATAGTGCTGGATCCCATTTACATCTCCCCACAATGTGACTGTGTCAGCCCAAAGCAACACTAAGTTCTCATCAGCCAACAGAGCTGGAGCCTTGCCGAAACCCTGTTTTGAGCTGTCCCCTTTCTGCTGAAAATGAATTTTGAGGCTGGTGCAGTATAGAAACACGGCGATTACATCTGAGAGAATAGACTGAGCACAGGGAATTTTTGAGAAAAGGCAGAAGTCATGAGATACCTGCACTATAGTATCCCAAATCTCCTAACACATTTGATTAACGACTACACGTACATGAAATGTTTGACTGCCCTAATCTTCAAGTTCAAAATTCTAAGCCGCTAAATATTTATACTTCAGGAAAAGAATCAACTGAAAATTTCAGTCATAGTGAGTTGTGACAATAATCAGAGAATGAATTGTTTACTGTCAGCATATGTTTATTTCTATCATGCCTCTCTACATTCTTTAAAAAAAGGAAAAAGAAAAACCTAGGATACAAATTACCAAGGAATTCTAACCTATTCATGTGTTACTGGTTTAACATATAGCACTTTAAGAGAGATATGCAAATGGCAATTCTATGAAAAATGTATTTTCATTTTAGAGGAAAAGTAGATGGCATGAAAATAGGTTATGCATTTTACCCCATTTAGTTTAACATTTGTAACATTCAGAAGTGGTCATATAAACATTTTCTTTTGCGTAAGTGACTAATTATTTTATACATTCTTCACTAATAAGAGTAAATGTTTGATGAAGGAGAGAGAAAAGAATAGAAAGTCTCAGTCACATAGATCTAAACATTCCACAAGTAATGTATTAATCAGCTCATAACTCATATTAAGCTAAAATTTAGGAACTCTACTTTCCAATAACCAAATGGGAAACCCACCATAAAGCCTAAAAAGAAATTTTTGTTTTTACTTCTCTTTTAGTTATAAACAAACAATATGGCTATAGGGACCACAAAGAACAAAAAGCAATAACCAGCTTACATTTTCTAAATATTGTCTGGAATAAACTCCATGTTCCTCTTCATAACTTGAACAGCTCAAAGTCAAGCTTGTATTATAGCACTTAAGAGTGTTCCATTCATACAATTTATTCTATATTGCTTCCTATCTCATATATTTTTATCTTCCATAGTATTCAGCCCAATGCCTTGTGTACAGCAAGTATTCAAAAATATGTCTTTTATTCTTTCAAAATGAACTTACCCTTCGAAATGACACAACATAAAACGTGTCTCCCCTTCTGCGGATAGCTTCAAAGAAGTCTTGGTAACTTCTGGGTGAAGCATAATACACCTGTAGCTCACTCCCCGAGTTCCTGCTGAAGGAAGAAAATGGCAAAGTGCTCTTAAACTGATGAATTTCTATCCTCTCAAAAATGCTTCCTAATCTAAGGTGACATCTGAATCATAAGAATCTCTCTCAACCAAAATATTAGTAACATTTTGGCAGCAATTTTTATAATAACATTTTGAAAAGCTAAGATCCAGTTCAGTTCAGTTCAGTCGCTCAGTCGTGTCCAACTCTGCGACCCCATGAATCGCAGCATGCCAGGCCTCCCTGTTCATCACCAACTCCCGGAGTTCACTCAGACTCGCGTCCATCGAGTCAGTGATGCCATCCAGCCATCTCATCCTCGGTCGTCCCCTTCTCCTCCTGCCCCCAATCCCTCCCAGCATCAAAGTCTTTTCCAGTGAGTCAACTCTTCGCATGAGGTGGCCAAAGTACACTAAAGCTAAACTCTCATTTCTGAACCAAGGCTCTAAAATGTACCAGACAGTCAAGTGCATTGCAAAGCATGTAAAAACAACAGAAGAACCAGAAAATAGACTTTTGCATCAGTTTGCATGATTTTAAAATTTTGGTAACAAAAATTAAGTCTGAGGAAAAGTTCTTTTTCACCATCCTGTCAAATCTGTGAAAGCACACTTGCCTATGAGGCTGTACAAAAGGTGAAAAAGAGCTTAGGATTTGGAAACAAATATACCTGTCTCGGAATTCCTGTTCCACCCCTCAACTGGGCATTCTTGGGGAAATCCATCCCTGAGCAACTTCATTTTCCTCATCAGTAAAATAAGGGTAACCACACAAACCTTTCAGGACTATCCCTGGGGTCAGAGATGTTAGTATCAAGCATGTTACTCCTATGGGTCCTGTTCCATAGGAGTCACTCAACAATTATTAGCCATATATATTAAAAGTATCATGTCAGTGCCTTGGTAACATTATACCTAAAAATGTAATACCTCAAACCACATCATATCCCGGAAGATGTACTCAAATGGTATTAATACAGTTCTTAATAATATTTTCAGAGTCTTTTATTGTTTAGCACAGTAAGCTAACACCTAAAAGTTAAAGAGAGTAAAACAATGTTTATTTTTCTTCAAAAACAAAAATCATATATATTTAATTCTTATAGGTTCTTCTGGGTCTTCAAACTTTTATTAACTTAAGAGGAAGGAAAGATTGACCTAAAAGGAAACTATAAATGAGCCATGCCATAAAAACTTCCTTTGAAATAATTTCATGTACTCAATAGGCCATTTCTAACTATAATATTTTGCCTGCTACTGCTAAGTCGCTTCAGTCATGTCTGACTCTGTGCGACCCCATGGATGGCAGCTCCCCAGCAGTCCCTGGGATTCTCCAGGCAAGAACACCAGAGTGGGTTGCCATTTCCTTCTCCAATGCATGAAAGTGAAAAGTGAAAGTGAAGTCGCTCAGTCGTGTCCGACTCTTCGCGACCCCATGGACTGCAGCCTACCAGGCTCCTATGTCCATGGGATTTTCCAGGCAAGAGTACTGGAGTGGGTTGCCATTGCCTTCTCACAACTTTTATTATTTACTGTAGTTATGTTCTGTAAAGTCAGTGTGAACTCTGAATGAGAAAATACTGAACCATTCTCCTAAGGGAAATATAGGTTAGGTTCCTGTGAGCCCTTANCCTACCAGGCTCCTATGTCCATGGGATTTTCCAGGCAAGAGTACTGGAGTGGGTTGCCATTGCCTTCTCACAACTTTTATTATTTACTGTAGTTATGTTCTGTAAAGTCAGTGTGAACTCTGAATGAGAAAATACTGAACCATTCTCCTAAGGGAAATATAGGTTAGGTTCCTGTGAGCCCTTAGTTACAGCATTTTTGTTAACTGATCAACATATAACCTTGCTTTATATGTTTCCATTTAAAGACACTTTCTTTAACAAATACTGTTCTCTCATTAACAAAACACTCACAGTCAACAGCACTATAACCCTTGTACAAATGAAGTTTATCTAACACATATTTTCTCTACATGGCACAATACAGCTTTCTGGAGCTCTTACAAACACTAGGCAGCACACTTCAGAACTAATGCTTCCGGGCAATTTTAAATGATGAATTTACAAGTAAAAATCATACAGTGTAAAAAATATGGCAGTAAATAGATCTCAGAAAGGACAAGTGTTTATAGTATGAGAGCTAAAAGAGGAAGCCAAAGTACTGTTTTGCTGAAATTCACCTGGGAATGCAAATGACCATGAGAGTACCTTGAGTATTGACTGGGGGTACAAATGAATTTTCTCAACTACGAGGATTCATAAATACAGAATACATGAATAAAGAAGGTCAACAATAATTCCCTTTAAAACATTTTTTTTTAACTGTTTTTTAAATACAGTTTTAGGTTCAAGTAGTTTTCAGTTTTAAATAGCAAGTTTGAGATTAAAAGAAATGGAAAAGGCAAAATGGCTGTCTGAGGAGGCCTTACAGATAGCTGTGAAAAGAAGAGAAGCGAAAGGCAAAGAGAAAAGGAAAAATATACCCACTTGAATGCAGAGTTCCAAAGAATAGCAAGGAGAGTTAAGAAAGCCATTCTCAGTGACCAGTGCAAAGAAATAGAGGAAAACAACAGAATGGGAAAGACTAGAGATCTCTTCAAGGAAATTAGAGAT
>SJYX01014415.1:0-17226 GCA_006410675.1 Oreotragus oreotragus
TTATATGTAGAATCTAAAAAGAAATGCTGCAAAGGTGCTTATTTACAAACCAGAAACAGACTTCAAAAACAAACAAACTTATGGTTACCAAATGGGAAACATAGCGGGGAAGGACAAATGAGGATTTAGGAGTTAACAAAGACGTATCACTCTATATAAAATATATAGTCAACAAGGACCTACTATAATACAGGAAAATCTACTCGATACTTTGTAATAACCTATACGGGAAGACACGGGCTTCTCAGGTGGTGTGCATGGCAAAGAACCCACCTGCCAATGCAGGGGACCTAAGAGA
Source organism: Oreotragus oreotragus (assembly GCA_006410675.1). Classification (NCBI taxonomy): domain Eukaryota; kingdom Metazoa; phylum Chordata; class Mammalia; order Artiodactyla; family Bovidae; genus Oreotragus; species Oreotragus oreotragus. The sequence goes on from SJYX01014415.1 coordinate 299, forward strand.
TGCAGGTTCAGTCCCGGGTTGGGAAGATCCCCTGTAGGAGGGCATGGTAACTCACTCTGCTGTTCTTGCTTGGAGAATCCCATGGTCAGGGGAGACTGGCAGCCTATGGTCCATGGGGTGGCAAAGAGTCAGACGTGTTTGGAGTAACTTAGCAGGCAGACAGGCAAGCATGTGAAAAAAGAATCTGAAAAATAATGGATGTGTATATGTGTATGTGTGTGTATGTGTGTGTGTGTACATATGTGCGTGCTTCCATGCTGAGTTGCTTCGGTGGTGTCTGACTCTGTGATCCTACGGACTGTAGCCTGTCAGATTCCTCTGTCCACGGGATTCTCTAAGCCAGAATACTGAAGTGGGTTGTGGGTTACCATGCCCTCTTCCAGTAGATGTGCCCGACCAAAGGACTGAACCTAAATCTCATTCGCAGGCAGGTTCTTTATCATTAGCACCATCTGGGAAGCCTGTGCATGTAGACATATGTATGTATGTATGTGTATGTGTGTGTGTATGTGTCTGTGTGTGTGTGTGTATATATATATATACATGAGTGAATCACTTAGCTGTACACATGAAACAAACACAACATTGTAAATCAACTGTCCAATATAAAATAAAAATTAAAAAAAGATTGCTAGGCATTATATGTAAAGGTAGGTATCTTCACACTAAGGAGTACTATGAAGAGGGTTAAAATAAGCCTGTGTAAATTAAAACTTCTTTAATTTCTCATGTTAAACTTGTCTTTATTTTTCATCTGAAGCTTAGCATTGGGCCTTACATGTCCAATTCTACCTCAGTGTAAATGAAGAAAGATTTAACTACTTCAATTAATTGAAAAGGAAATGATTTCTGGTGGCAATATTTAAAGACTCAACGTATGGCAAAACCAATATAGTATTTTATTTTTTATTTATTAATTAAAATTTTTTTAAAATAAAGACAAAAATGTACAGTAGGCTGATAGTTTTCAAAAATATTTCATTATAAAAATATAGCATTAGAATGTAAAAGAAATCTCAAACATATAATTGGATGCCTTTAAACAATTGCTCAGTTGATCGAGGAAAACTGATGAGCACTGTTTTCTCTACAGGTTATTTGCCTTTCTGCAATGCAGGTCAAACTCCATAAGAACATGTTAGTCTAACTGTTGTACATGTTGGCTTTAATCTTTTTCCTCCAAGATTTATCTCACTCTTTACATTTTTAAAGCATTTTTTGATAAATCTATTTTGTGATTTCCTCAAGATGCTTGTTTTTACTTTTTTGTGTATACCAAATACGTAACACAGCAGAATATGTCAGTTTTTGACTTGTACTTTCCTGCCTTTATGTCATATATAGTATTTGTTGACTATTTTTCACTTTGAATTATTTAGTTTACACCAGTGAATCAAATGAGAAAAAGTTTATGCTTTTCAGTCATGGATGGATTTAATATACAAACACGAAGAAATATCTGTTTGAATTTCTTAATCACTTTTACCATTTGTAATTATTAATCACTAAATTTTATATACATATTACTACCTTTCTATTTCTGCCAAATTTCCCTAATTTCTGAGCAAATTATTTTAAGTAGTCTTTTAAAAAATGACTATTATGTCCATAGCATTGTAGCAGACCAGTGATGGAAGCAATGACAATTAATATCTGATTATTGCGATTAATAAGAATTCACTTTTATTATTAAAACAGGATTTAGACAGATGAAATAAGAGGGATACAAAAGATCTGAAAACCATCTAACTGCTGGTTTATTTCTACAAATGATGACATGTTTAGATATTCAGAAGAGAATAATACAATTGTGAAATGGACTTAGGCATCATTATAGATATACTACCAAGATAGACAGTGGAATGTCAGTGTCATTTGGAGGGTAATAAGCAGCAGGGAAGGCAACACAGAGACAGCATTTTGGGCACCAAGGTGGAGAAAGCCATGGCTATATTGCGGGATGTGGAAGGTGGGGACAGTATAGAGCAGAGAGTTTGCACTGGGAAAAGGTGAGAGTAAAGGTGAGTTTGGATGAAATTGTCAAAGTTAAAGTCAAGTTTCAGACTATTTCAGAGGAGCCCTCCAAGGGCTCTCCCAAGTATCACTAGGTAAAAAAAAAAAAAAATCACTTCTCTTTCCAATTAATAGCGAGCATTAATTTATGCCAGTCAAGGGCAGCTGAAAGTTCCAGATGGGTCAGTCTTGCTAATTTGAAGGTGTCAGTCTAACTAAGTCCTTCGAGCTCATCCTGTAATATTTACTTTCCTGCGTTCTGCAAATTACCCATTAAATACATTCACAAGTATCTTGATTTAATCTAGAACTAGCTGGACCTCAAAGAAAGAATTTTCCTTTCTTCCTAAATGTTTATATCTATTTTAAAAGCTTTTTCTGACCATTTTGTTTATTTTTTTAAATGTTTCTCTGGCCTGATTTTCTTCTTACATTGTGAAATGATCTAAGAGTTATAAATGACATTGAGGAAGAACAAAGCAACCCAGCAGTTGCGAAGAAAGCTCAGTACATGCCATAATTTTCTGCTCTGAAGAGATAAACTGATCAATGATATGCTACAATGATTTTACCAAAAAGCCTGTTTATTATTTTGGCTTTAGCACATTAAAACTAGCAATGGTTCAATAAGAAGGGGCTGCATTAAGCATTTTCTTGCCAACTGCGAAGTTCCTTGTTGGTTTCATAGATGGTTTCCCCCCGAGGAAATCTGTACTCAAAAGGGAGATTTTTAAACCCAAGAGAACACGCTCTCATTTGAAAATCTATGAAGAAGCCCACAACATAGTGAATGAAACATCAAGAAAATGTAAACATCTTTATGGTGGTGGAATTCCCTAAATAGAGTGCATGACTCTTGTGATATAAAACAGCTGTTTTCCATGTGTCTCTACAGCCCAGCACAAGGAGAAATTCTGCTCAGACACCTTAAGTCATTTCAAATCAGCTTAAAGCATCTTTGGCGCCCTTAAATATTAATGAAAGTCAACAAGCAGTGAAGTCTTTGCCCTACAGGGACTGTCACTGGTCAGCTCCTTGCTGTTTGTTTCTGAGTTAATCAAATTACTATATCATTGGTGCATTTGTACCCTCCACCATTAATGATGAGTGTCTTTGAAAAAAAAGAAGATGTCTTGGCATAATGGCACATTAATCCTGTGGGAGACGGGGGAGGGGCATTCTTTTACCAAGATTGCCCTTGTGTGTGAGGTGGAAGTATAGATGAAGATCACTGCCAGAAATCAACCTTTAATAAGTCAGTCTAAAAGCTACTTCACTTCACATTATCCCAGCCAGCTAGGAAATAGGCATGTGAAAAAGAAAAAGAAGCTATAAAAGGAAGAGTTTAATGATTTTAATTCCTTAATTTGGTTCCTCTGATGTGGTATCTAGATATTAGGACCATTCTTAATATGCGTGGAAGTAACTTCAGAAAAATCACTCCTGCTGTAGAGCTAATTGTTATCAAAATGAAAAAATATGTCCTGGATGATGCCGATACGACCTATTTGCAGTTGGCAAAACAGACCCTGTCTTTCCAGCATCAAAACGGTTAAAATGAAGAAGCCAGGTTATTACACATTTCAATTCCAGAGTCAAATATAAAAATTTCTATTATAGGGACAATTAATTACATCTCAAAATGGCAAATGTGCATCCTTGTCAGGTAGAGTGTACTCTGATGGCCTTTCCTCAAACACTGAATGTGGAGATTTGATCTCTTCTAATGGTGCTGAGAAAAGGGTAATTACGCTATGGTCAAAGCTAATTTGCTTTCTGCCAGATGAACTGTTGTATTTTATTGTACGCTGACATTTTAAAGTAATTACGGCACTGTTGACCTTAGACAATTCCAGTTGTATCGCTGTCTACAGCTGCAGCGTGCGCTCTACCTTTGGCTGGCAGACAGTGGCTGTAACGAGGTAATGACACGGACAAAGAGCGCCATATGGGGCTCCTTTGAGATACACAAAGCCCAGTGAAAGGAAACAAGAAAATTTTAACATCATCATTACAGTCACACATCTTTACAGCTCTAAAGGATCCTGTCCACACATGCTTGTGCGCATGCACATACACACACCGACAGGCAAATAATCTAAACACTTTGCCTGCTTCTGTCTTAGGTGTGTGCATGGGGGTGTGTGAGCGTGCGTGTGTGTGCGTTTCTTTTGTAAATGGCAGCAGCATCAAGAAGAAAAAGAGATCAGGTAGAACTGAACGTGACGGACTGGTCTTCCTCTGACACGAGTTCAAAGGCTAAAGACTATTGATTGAGATAAAAGCTCAGGTTCTTATCTAATGTTAAAGACACGCCTTGTTGTCTGAAAGCCATGCACATAATTAGGCAGAGAGAAGAGCACTTGAACCACAAAATCACTATAAACAGAGCTTCATTAAACTTAGATATTAGTTAATTTAAAGGAAGAAGTTATTATTCACTGATATATTTTAATGAGCTATCTGGCTGTCTTTTTCTATGGTAAGAAATAAAAACGTGTCCAGAGTTCGGTCTGGTTAATGCATCCCTGCTAAGACAGCAAAATAGATTAANCACTTGAACCACAAAATCACTATAAACAGAGCTTCATTAAACTTAGATATTAGTTAATTTAAAGGAAGAAGTTATTATTCACTGATATATTTTAATGAGCTATCTGGCTGTCTTTTTCTATGGTAAGAAATAAAAACGTGTCCAGAGTTCGGTCTGGTTAATGCATCCCTGCTAAGACAGCAAAATAGATTAATACCACTGGAAAAAAAGACTTCATCCTCTCAATCAAAAATGTACAGGATATTGAGCTACAGAATTATTGTCAAGAAGAGGTGGGAGAAACTGATCTTTACCATCATGTTAAATATTTTATTCTGTTTATTAGGATATGTGAAAATGGACTATGGAAATGCATGCTTGCTTCCAATAAGCTGTGGGTGTTGCCTACATCATAGCTTCTGGCCTACTTATGTGACAATTACATGGAGCAAAAAAAAAAAATCAATTTATTTCCTTTTGAATTATATTTGTGTCATTCAGGGTTTTTTTTCCCCCTAGTAATTATTGGAAGAGCCCTTGTGTCATTATCTTACTGAGGAAAAAAATTAATTTACAAATTATGTTAAGAGATAGTAGAGATTGCTCTAGTGTCCTCAATTTATTTTTGACTCTGACATTTATTTTTCCCTAAAGTTTATTGTTTTTTTCTAGACTTTTTCACTTTTATTAGTATTTCATTAGTGTTTGGAAAACTCTATGACAATATAGGTATCTTTTTTTTTTTAAGGCAGTGTTCATTTAACAGGGTTACTAAAGAATTCCTATTCAAAACTGAAATTATATGGAATTAAAGTGTATATTAAAATGATCATTTCTGTGATGTTTACTTTCGAAGGCATGTGACTTAAACTTTACCTTATTTNTTTTTTTTTTTAAGGCAGTGTTCATTTAACAGGGTTACTAAAGAATTCCTATTCAAAACTGAAATTATATGGAATTAAAGTGTATATTAAAATGATCATTTCTGTGATGTTTACTTTCGAAGGCATGTGACTTAAACTTTACCTTATTTGTAACCCAAGTGAGAAAGAAGTTCTAAAGCAGGTACAGTTGTCTCTTTTTAAACTGCATTTTTGCTTTACCATAAAACTTAGGAAAAACCGATTAACTTATCTACTATATCCATTGTGAAGGTCTTAGGAACACGTTAATGCTATTTAAAAAAAAAAATCCTTGTAGCTACTGAATTCCACATACAATTTCTGACATCATTAGAATTACTCAACTATTCTGGCACTATAATGTTGGCATAAATACACCCAACCAAGATCCTGTAACAAAAAGAACAAGTGACCCACACAGTTTAGAATGTGTAGGATAGCAAGATGAGAGAGCAATGTACCATAGGAGGTGGTATATTACAAGACTTGAAACTGAAACACTTTCGCTCTTTGCAGATTCAGATGTGCGCTCAATACTAGGAAAAACAGCTGGAAGCATGAACAACTTGCTTATTTGTTTTTTCATTTTTTGTCATTGTTAGAGACAACAACTCACACCTAAGACCTAATCAGTTCAACTCCAAATATCCTTGATTTAAAATATTCCCTATATTTGTTGATAAGTCAGATCACGGAAGCATACCATTTCATACTTATAGAAACTTTTAGAAGAGATTTATTTCTTTATTCAGGAGTGCACTTAGTGATGTGAAATTGGTATGTTGCTGTCTAGTTTTGTCTACGCTTCTAGCCTTAAAAGGTATAAAAAGATAAAGAAGGAAAATAAGACTTTTAGAAAGCTGCATCAAAAAAAAAAAAAGTGGAAAGCAAGAATCTTGACTGTGCTTCTGAAAGAGGAAGGGAGTGAGGGAGATACATGAGTTCGGAGCATTCATGGAATCGGGGAACGAGTTCTGATAGATGGAGAGTGAGTGGGAGAATGAAAGAGAGTGACAAGAAGTAAGAAATCACTTCCCTGAATTAAGAGTGAGCGATGCGGTGAGAGAAGCAGAGAGACAGATAGATGGTGTTGGAAGCACAGATAAGGCGAGAGCTACTCCGCGGAATCAGGGAGACTGTAAAAGACCATTGCATAATAAAGCAGATGCACTATGTGCAAACCAGGACATTAATGGTGATATCCGGAACTGGACCCTGCAAAAACCCCAATTACTTTGACGCTGACAGAATGCTGATAAAAACAAATGAATAAAGGGGACAAAGTACACACAAAATAGAACAAAAGATATTTAATGGTACCGAATTCTAATCCTTCCTGTTGATTGTCTTTTTACCCTTATTAAAACAAATCTCCCAATGTAACATGCCAACATCAAAACTTCAATTCTATTCTGTGAAATGGGCTACATAAGGAAAACCTGAAAAATCTTGAAATAATTACAAGACTAGGATTTCAATGCAATATCTCAGCAATTACACTGGTTACTTGAGAAATAGAATTTTTCATACCATTAAAAGATGGCAGGGAAGGATTTTTTCCATATGCAATACAGGCTGTGAAACAAAACCAGAATTGGCAAGGGGGAGGACAGTTTTCTGGAAGGTTAGAATTTTAAAGCAAGCATTTAAAAGTCTTTGGAAAAGTTTTAAGAGATGTGTTAGAAGCAAAATGATTCTTTCAACTCTACTTAAATTGAGCTAGTTTTCCATGCAAAGCTATTTTGAGCCATAAAAAGACAGTAACTCTAATCAATTATATAGATTCATTAAGGACCATACTAGATCGAGGTCAAATATGTGACCCTCCAATCTGGGTGCACTTAGCTGAGGCAATACTATCTCATCATTACTATCTTGAATTTATTGTCCATGAAATAGGCTGTTGCCTGCTTTTCTATCAAAACAAATATAAAGACTAATCCAGCACGTAAAAATGTAAGTCAGAGTATCGACTCTTTGTAGCTGGACTGGATATACTGCAGAGCAAGAGAAGTCTGCATAACATTTTTTAATATCTTCCATAAAATAATGTATTTTCTCTCCTAAAGATCCATTGCATAGAGTGGCTTTCATTAATTTCAGGAAATGGAAGTCATCTTTGTCTATCTGCCTTTTAAAAAAAATGTCATCTAAAAAATAAAAATAAAAAATGTCATTTATGCAGGAAAGTTTTAAACACAGTCAGTAGTTTACCTATACAGAATAAAATTGGCCTGAAAAACAAGGGCACAAGGTTCTGAGGAAATTCCAAGTGATTAAAACACAAATGTTGTTAGGAAGACTAAGTATAAAAGTAAACATGAAAGGTTTGTAGAAAAATTCAGCTGAAAAAGAAAATACATATGTATGTATTGATTTCCATATATTTCTATATACTTTTACTACTTTATGAAGCTTTAAGAGGAACACTCTGTATTGAGAAGAACTCTCTCAAAAAGTAATGGCTAGAAATTAGTTTGGTGCTGATTTAATCAAAATGCTAGGTTTACATATTATTTTAGCATTTTCTCATTGAAAGTCTTTATTGAACATTTATATAAGGATTAAAAAAGAAGTAATTTAAGATCATTACAAAGTCAATTAAGTCAAATCTTCAACTGCTCATAATTTCCTTTCCTATATAAAGTTTGGCCTTCAATAAAACTTTTTCCCTTTTCTATCACAAGGTAAAATAATTCTTGTTATAAATTTGGACCAGTGGCAATTTCCAATTGTACTAGAAAACTGTTCTTATGCTGGTTGTTATTAGATAATGTATTTTACATAGATTAGCCTAAATTAAGAGTCAGGGAGAAAATCTTTCTTTCATCTCATTTTTTTTTCTTTCTTTTTCTGAATGATGAGTGACTGTCAGTGTGTGGACGCTTCTTTTCAAGGAATGTGTGAAGCTGTCACCCTGCTGCAGCTGCAGGACAATCCAGATGTTACACATTTGAAATCCGGGTCTCAGCATGGTGATGATTGTCAAATGAGAACAGCCTAATTGTAATGCCCGAGTCTCTATAAAATGACAATTTTTTGGAGAGTTGAAGGAGGCCAGTATCTTTCAATTATTTTTAACCAGTATCTTTTCTCTGTTAAGTTTTCATTATCTTCTTCTTGGTTAGCATTAAAAAATATTTTAAAGTCTGTTTTGGAAAGGAATGAACCTATACCTCGTGATCAGATTTCATTAGTATTTATAGAGAAAAAAAATGTTCTGTTTTAGAGGTTTTCTCTCATCATCGCTATCGAGGATGACGAATTCTGATCTGAGGACAGTGTGCGTGCCACGCTGGCATCCAAGCCTGTTTATGCAGGTAATGGCTGGTTTAGAACACCTCTGAACTGTCACGTACCATTTGAATTAATGAGGCCATACAGGTCTAAGGTCTCTAAAAAGGCCTCTCTAGATTAGGGTCTATTAAACCTGCCACAAGCTGCTTAGTGTTCTAAAAGTAACAACAGAGGCTCTTTTGGCTTATCATTTTGTTCTTTTCTTTTTTCCATTCCCTTTTCTCATTTTTTAGAATCTTGAAAAAATATATTTTCTTATTCTTCAGCTAGTACTTTGGTAACTTAGAGTGAAGAAATTCCCACAGATTTCTGAGACACTCCAACATTCTTTAAAGAAAATGGATATGCCAAAGGGGAAAAAAAACACCATGATATAAAAAAAAAAAAAATAGGTTGAAAAGTAGGTTTTAGAAACTGCATGGTGAGTGAGTGAGGTTGTTAATATTATCTTGTTTTGTTAAAAAAGATTATTTAATGTAGCTACATTTTAGCACAGTAAAATAACAGAACCTTTTGAAAAACTGGCGTTGTAATTACGGATAAATAGAAAGCACTGTCCCTGCTTAGGTATAATCTGATATTTAGCTGAGAGATTAAAATATCATGGTATGTATATGAAGGGCACAAACATCAACAAATAAAGAAATGATAATTAGCATTCTTTAAGGATTACATTGAATAGCATTCTCCTGACTCTAATATTATTGCCACAATATTGGCTTCATATTTTCTTGTATCTCTTTTGTCTGCTTCTTGTATTATTTCAAAACTCTTCTTCAGATGTCTATAGTTTTTCCTGGACCATGAATATTATTGCATTAATGGACTTTTGTTTTTGCTTAGAAAAATTTGTGTGCGAAATCAATTTAACATCTCCAAATCTATTAGGTGCTTAGCCTTTAATTTGGTCCACATTAACATTAAATGGTCAAAATATGAGGTTATTTTTGGAGGGATTATTATGATTGTAATAAGGCCTGACACTTACGCCACTTCAAACATGCAACCACCAACAGTTTTATTTCAACAAAAGAGCTCCCAGCATAACACATTTTAATAGTCAGAAGAGTTGTGAATTCACAGCTTTGCACAGCAGGTGTGGCTGCACATCTTTGCACCCCTAAATACACTTGCTCATCTAATCTGACAGATTAGACAATGGCACAAAACCCCCATCACCGATGTCTAAACAAAGACTTCATTTCGGAAGAGACAAAGCTTCATGCACACTGTGTTGCCACTAATAACTTTTCCGAGCGGAAAACAATGTATATTTTATTAATGAAAAACAAATTGCAGCAGGGAAGATGAATGTCTTGGCTTTTCTGACATTTTACATAATTTGCTTTCCCTTCCCTTTTGTGCCTTTAATATTTACCTTCATATCAATCTTGATGCAATTTTGTTAATTAGCTGTGGTGCTGGCAGCAAAAAATGGAAGGCATCACAGTCCAGGACCTTAAAACCGAGTTGCAGGGAGGAAACAATTTTGCAAATTTTTGTGTCTGTGTGTGTGGGTGTGTGTGAGTAAACTAGAGCGGAAAGCATCACCTTAATTAGAGCCAGAAGTAAGATGGACTTTGGGGCACCCACGTTTTGGTGGCAAGGCGCTTGGCAATTTCAAATAAGATAAGGCAACGTGATTTTCTATTCAACTTCATCACAGCTGAACATTATAAAGTGAGACTAGAGATGTGCATATTTACCATAAAGGACTGGACTGAGCATTAATGGGCTCCGGGGGCTTATTTGGAGGCAGCTGCACTTATCATGAATCAGGAAAAAAAAATAGCAGCCCCGGTGTGCTGTAGGTCAGTCACAAATGCCGACTGGAGAGAGACATAAATTCCCCCCGACTTCAGCCTGTGACTTGCAGAACACCCTTCTAGCATTTTCCTATAATTTAAAGATTAGGTAAGGAATATCACGAGTGTGTTCGATGAAAATATTAATTTAGAGATAAATCCTGTAAGTGCTCTGAAGCAGCAGCTTCTGCCGCAGTTACACTTCAAACAGGACTGGCTGCTAGTTTTGTCAACAGTAGGAGGTCATGGAAGGCTGCCAAAGAAAACAAACCTTTTTCAATAAAATGCTTTCAGTTCTAAGTAGTCACAGAATATCCCCTGTACTGTTTTATTACTGATATTTAAACTTTGATATACTGTCTTTTGCTGACAATTTCTTGAGTCAGAAATCTTAATCATAAAATGAAGTGTGGCACACACACCAGAAACGCAATTAATCACAGCAAACTGGCAAGCTCAAATCATTTTGTTATTTTTGGTAAGGGGAGGCAGAAAACTATAGCAAAAGTTATGGTTAAACGGCTTCTTTTTCTTTTGAAATTTATTTGCTGTTTCCTGAAAGACACATGATATATACTGTTGAGGAAAAGCTTGAACCTTCCATAAAAAGAGAGACTTTTCCCATTGAAGGAACAGTTTTATTAATGATAATGATAAGGTGAATTTCATTTTCCTTTATCAATATGGTATAATTGATCCTAAAATAAAAGTACTCTACCTCTGTCTCTTTGTTTACATGTATAAAAATGTTAAAATAGGAAACTCAATGCACAATGGATATTCAGATTTAATAACCTGTATTAGAAGTTGATGCACTTGAAAATATTGTCCAGGTAAGGAAAACAAGATGATGGGACTGATTTCCAAAACCACCTCTCACATGTAAGGTGAGCATTGTGCTAGAAGACTGGTTACTAAAATTTTTATTTGCACTTTCTAACCCAAGAGGCCTTGTTTGAAACTAGAAATCCATTAATGGTCTTCTGTCTTATTGGTTGGAAAGAAAAACACATGTAGCTATACACACTGAATTCTATTAAGTGGGTACAGGATAATACCAAATACATATTTCATGTTCATCATTGAGATTCATAGGAAAATTTTTGTTTGATATTTTTTATTTTTTACCTTTTATTATTCTTCAAGTCCTAAAGATAATAAGAATAAATGCAAATTGAAAATAATGTAAATTAGGATTTCACACATTCTTAATGATATCCTGGAGTTGTAAGATGTAATTAACATTATATAGAGTGCCTGGAGAACCCAGGTAGGAACAAAATGAGAATTTAAGTCGCAATATTAGAAGTGTTGATGCAAAACTCACAGGCACCTCTCTTGCTTGCTCCTTATTTTCTCAGAGTATGGTTCAAGTGTTTTAATACTTACCTTGGCATCTTGGCTGGCTTTAAAAGTAACCTATGCATGGAGAACCCTGACACTTTGGTGCATTATCAGCACAGTCATATCTGTAAGCTATGCTTGGCCACCTTTATTGTTTTACTGTTTTAAAAGCTATGTTGCACTTTGAAATTACATTAAGAATATAAATTTCAACCTCAAAATTATGATTCTATACAACAGACGCAGAATGTGTGCTTTGCAGCACATGATCCCTTTCACTTAATATTAAGCATTCATCCTCTCACATTTTTTTTCTATTTTTGAAAACTATTTGAAATGAATAGACATGCACCATAGGATTCTAGACCCTGTAGAATCCCAGGGCCTGTACAAACTGAAGCCTAGCAGTCTCTTGTGCAGACACTGCCAGCAGAATATTTGAAGTTGATGCAGCTTAGGGAAGAGGCTGATCTTCACAGAAAAGCTAGAATTTCTAAAAAAAAAAATTTAAAGCTATTTCACCCCTAATCATAGACAAGCATTAAAGATCTTAAAACATGTCTGTGATCAGGCAGGTTTTTTTTCTGGCATACTTTTTAAGTGAATACTAGTGTCTACACAATTTAGAATGAAGACCTGATGTTCTAATACATCCCATATAGTCTCATTTTGAAAGCCATCAACTATGTGATCTTCGTGAGTCTCAGCCTGTCCCTTCTCTAGTACAGTTAAAATGAATGGAAAAGCACAGAAATCATTTAGAAAAGATGTGAAATGTATCTTTTTCTAGCTGTCCTAAGACATGGCTGAGATTGCCCATCACACATCCAACTTGATTCCTTCATATTAGTCGATGTAGATTACAAGCCCAGGCTATTTTTCTTTTTCTTATAATCATCATTTCTCACTTCTAACCATATACATGGGAACAAAAGTCATCACAAAGAATTGAGAAAACAGAGATAATGAGAGGTAACGTTTTTCATCATTGTCTTTCACAGAACTAGTTTAGAGTTTTAATTTAAGCTTTATCTGTGAATTAACTCTGTCTAGAATTTTAGGGTACAAAGGAAATAGGAAGCTTTCCTGTTTGGTTAGCATTGAGTTCTAGTAATATTGATCTAAGATTAAAGATATTAATTTTTGAATTGACAATAAATCTAATTGCTGACCATTAAGGAATAGTGTATTTCTGTGATGGAAAACAGTTTGGAAATAAGGATTAAGAAAAGCATTTCATTATACAAGCAGGTTATTCTCTTTTGGAGATTTTCTCTGATACAACCATAATATCAAGAATTGTCACTGGAAAAAATTCATTTTATCTGTACGAGGAGCTTAGCCTACAAAAGTATGTTAAGTGATGACACTTTTCATGTGCCTTACCCCTTTCCTTAGGTCAAATATCAGAGATTTCACTTCACTGCTTTTTGTGGGAACCATGTTGCAAGGGCTGAACATGGAATCATATTGCCCAGAAGCTATTATAAAAGAATTAATGAAAATGTTTGCATAATAGATTATAAGGTATTCTAAGTTGCCATTCATTTTTACTTCACTAAGACAGGAGTTTCTTTTTAAAATACATATACAACTCATATGAGTCTAAAATATTAGGACAGGAAAGTACAGATTCTGAGTAATTTATTAACTATAGGCTCAGAGCATGTGTGGCACCCTAAAAGGTTTGCTAAATTAATTAGGTTTTGTTTTCGCACTCTGGGGAATTTTTCAATAGAAGCATCATTGGGGTTATTTATGCTGCTTTGTGATAGCAAAATATTGAACTATCCATGTTAGTGGAAAGAACATACATTTGAAGAGATCACAGAAATAATGACCGGTTGCTTTGCAAAACTGATGTTCTCATGAATTGCTTTTCTTAAGGAAAATAAGGGCAGAGCTCTCTATTTCAATGTTAAACGATGAAACAAAGAAAATTAAAACTTAATTTGGAACTTGATATCTTGAAAATCTTTAGAAATGAGACATTTACCTACTTCTCATGGTCTCTACTAGTTGAAGAAGGAAAGTCTATAACATATACCATGATGGAGACAAAAGTCTTAACCAAACTTTTTCACCTCAGTCACACCATCCTTTTAAAATAGCCAGCACTTGTGTTTTATTCTCTTCATCCACCAGGTCCAAACAGCAGGGAAAGGAGCTGGGAAGGTGCGAGGGGAGGAGAATGGGTAAGTAAAGATATAACCTGTTGGAATGCAGATAGAGACTTTTGAGAATGTGTTCTCCTGCCTGTAGTAAATATGTGACAGAGAAATTAGAGTTGACACATCTTTACTTTTTTCCTTCTCTTCAAATAACACCTTCTTTACTTTCACAGGGTATGCTATTGCTGCTGCTGCTAAGTCGCTTCAGTCGTGTCCGACTCTGTGCGACCCCATAGACAGCAGCCCACCAGGCTCCCCTGTCCCTGGGATTGTCCTGGCAAGAACACCGGAATGGGATGCCATTGCCTTCTCTGTTCACAGGGTATACAGGAACACAAAAAAGTGGACGCAGGATGGTTGCAGTGGGGTTGGGTAGGGTCTTGTCAGGGCTCTAGAGACTAGCTTCAGAGATCATATTGCTTTGCCCACTTTGAAAACATCTACTGTATAAAAGGCTTTTTAGCATCCTTGATAACTAATAGGTTGGTCATTCAAACTGGAAAATTTACAAGTATGTGGAAGTTAAACAACATACTCCCAAATAACAAATAAGAAAAGAAGAAATCATCAGAGAAATTAGAAAATACTTGACAGGAATGAAAATGAAAACACCAGACAGCAAAACTTGTGAGATACAGTAAAAGTAGTCTTTAAAGAAAAAATGACCTAAATCTAGATCTACATCAAATGACTTCTTTAATGTCAATTGTAAATCAATTATATATCATAAGCAATTGGAAAAAGTGGAGAAAACTAAACTCAAAACAGGAAGAAGGAAGGAAATAAAAGACTTGAGCAGAAATAGCTGAAATGGGTAATTTAAAGATACAGAAATCAGTAAAAACAAATAGAGAAATCTACAAATAGATTGACGAGGAAAAAAAGAGAGAAGACTACTAAAACTGGGAATTGTAGTAATGACATTACTTCTCACTTTACAGAAGTAAAAGGAATTATAATTGGATAATATGAATACTTACATTTCGACAAATTAGGTAACCTGGATGAAAGGCACAGATTCTTAGAAACATACAACCTACCAAAGCTAATTCAAGAAGAAAGAGAAAATCTGGATAGACCTAAAGAAATTGAGCTAGTAATATAAAAATTTATAACAAAGAAAAGCCCAGGGCCAGATGTCTTCATTGTTGTATTACACCAGATGTTTAAAAAAGAATTAATGCCATCACAAAGTGCCAGGCTATGCTCCCTCTGTTATGTAGAGGGATAGGGTGAGAGGAGGGAAGGGAGGTGATATATGTACAAGTATGGCTGATACACATTGTTGTATGATAGAAAGCAACACAACATTGAAAAGCAATTTTCCTCCAATTAAAAAATAAAGAATTGATACCAATCCTTTTCAAACTCTTCCAAAAAATAGAAATGAATGCTTCTTAATTCATTCTATGAAGCCAGTATTACCCTAATTCTAGAGTCAGAAAAGATACCATAAGAAAAGAAAATTATGTCAATATTTTTATGAATAAAGATAAAATGCTAACAAATAGAATTCAGGAGTATATGAAAAGGATGATATATCATTACCAAGTTGGACACATTCCAGGAATGCAAGATTTGTTGAGCATATTAAAATCAACATCATATATCACACTAATAAAGAAAAAAGGATCATCTCAATAGACATAGAAAAAGCATTTGCCAAAATACAACACACTTTCATAATAAAAGCACTTACAATCTAGGAGTGGAAAAAAAAAAAAATCCTCAACCTGATAAAAGACGTCTCTGAAAAATCCATAACTAACATCAAATGCAGTGGTGAAAAACTGAAAACTTCCTAAGGCAAGGAACCAGACAAGGATATCTGTTCTTTTTATTCTTGTACAACACTGTATAGGATTTTTAGCCAAGGAAATTAGGCAAGATAAAGAAATAAAATGATTCAGATTGGAAAGGAAGAAGTAAAACTATCTACTTGCAGGTGGCATTATCTTACACATATGCAAAATGCTAAATAATATACACATAGCAACCCACTCCAGTGTTCTTGCCTGGAGAATCCCAGGGATGGGCGAGCCTGGTGGGCTGCCGTCTATGGGGTCACACAGTCGGACACGACTGAATTGACTTAGCAGCAGCAGCAGCAGCAGACACATAGCCACAGCCTGTAAATGAGTTCAGCAAATTTACAAGNCAGTGTTCTTGCCTGGAGAATCCCAGGGATGGGCGAGCCTGGTGGGCTGCCGTCTATGGGGTCACACAGTCGGACACGACTGAATTGACTTAGCAGCAGCAGCAGCAGCAGACACATAGCCACAGCCTGTAAATGAGTTCAGCAAATTTACAAGATATAATGAAAAGTCAAAGTTTTAGTTGCTCAGTTGTGTCCCAGTCTTTGTGTATGACCCCATGAACTGTAGCCTGCCAGATTCCTCTGTCTATGGAATTTTCCAGGCGAGAATACTGCAGGGGGTTGCAATTCCCTTTCTTTACCACATTCACTTTCATATTATCCATGAACAACCTGAAAACGAAATTAAGCAAATAATTCTACTTTCAATAACATCAAAAAGAATAATAGATTTAGGAAAATATTTAACCAAAGAAGTGCAAGACTTGTATGCTGAAAACTAGAAAACATATTTAAATAAATTAAACAAAAGTTAAATAAATGGAAAGATACCCTCTGTTAGTGGATTAAAGATGCAATAATTAAGATGGCAGTAACCCCAACTGATGTATAGATTTCACCAAAACCAATACCAATGAAGGGCTTCCCTGGTGGCTTAGAGGGTAAAGAATCCGCCTGCAATGAGTGAGACCTGAGTTCGATCCCTGGGTTGGGAAGATCCCCTTGAGAAGGGAAAGGCTACCTACTCCAGTATTCTGGCCTGGAGAA
>SJYX01014416.1:0-29341 GCA_006410675.1 Oreotragus oreotragus
CTATCAAGGTAATAGTGACCAGTACACATGAGGAAGGATGCGGCTGGCATTCACATAAAATCTCTTGCAACAAAGACACTGGACACATGCAGTATAGAAATGCTCCCACATAAAAACACCACAATAGATGATTGTTTCACCTATATTTATAGAGACAGAGAAAGTTAAGAAAATGAAAAGGTGGAGGAAATATTCTCAACTGAAAGAGCAAGAGAAAAGCCCTTGGAAAAATAAATGAGAGATAATCAGTCTACAAGACAATGAATTTTAAAAGTTGTTAATAAAATACTTATGAATTAAAAAAGAGAATTTTTATAAGCCCAGATCATTTTAATAAGGAACCAGAAACTATATAGAAGACCCAATCAAAAACAGATAATTCAATTTCTGAGATAAAAAGCATTCTAAAAGCAATGTATAGCAGGCTGAACGACACAGAAGAATGCATAAGTGATCTGGAAGATACGATAATGAAAATCGCCCAATCAGAATGGCAAACAGAGAGACAAATGAAAAGAAAGCAACGTAAGAGGGCTATAGGATGATATAAAATGTGCCAACATTCACATTATAGGGGTTCCATAGGAGAAAAGAGAGAGAAGGGGATTGAAAATGTATTTGAATAAATTATGACTAAAAACTTCCCAAATCTAAAGAAGGAAACAGACACCAGGTACAGGAAGCACAGAGTCCCAGACAGGATGAACCCAAATGACCCCACACCACTACATATCATAATTAAAATGGCTTAAATTAAAGAGAGGATTCTAAAGGCAGCAGTAAAAAAATGAACAGTCATATACAAGCAAATCCTCATAAGGCTACCAGTTGATTTCTCTCCAGAAACTTTGCAGGCCAGAATGGAGTAGCACGATATATTCAAAGTCCTGAAAGGCAAAAACTTGCAACTTAGGATACTCTACCCAGCACAATTACCATTTAGAATAGGAGAGACAAAGAATTTCTCAGACAAGCAAAAACTAAAAGAATTCAGCAATACTAAACTATCTTAAAAGAAATGCTAAAGTAAGAATCTATTAGGGAAGGGAAAATCCCCCAAATACAGGCAAACATAAAGTAAGGACTGAAGATTACTTAAGCCAATACGTATATTAAAAGACAAAAAATTATAAAAGCAACCATAACTACAATAAGGGCTTCCCTGGTGGTTCAGTGGTAAAGAATCTGTCTGCCAGAGCAGGAGACCCGGATTCATTCTGGGTCAGGATGATCGTCTGGAGGAGGAGATGGCAACCCACTCCAGTATTCTTGCCTGGGAAATCCCATAAACAGAGGCACCTGGTGGGCTACAGTCCATGCGGTTGCAAACAAATCGAACATGACTTAGTGGTAACTATAATCAAGAATAAAAGGGTAATAAGCATGAAGATGTAAAATATAACACTCCAAACACAAAATGTAGGGGAGGGGAGTAAAGAACATAGATCCTTTAGAATGTGTCTGAACTTAAATGATAATCCATTTAAAGCAAGTAGATAANAAAAATTTGGGAGATATACCAAGCACTATAAAAAATAAAAACCATTTATTATTCTTCTACTACCATGAGATAGCTACTTTAAATTTATAGTTCAGAATTCTCTTATACATAAATACATGTATCACTTTTCTCAAAATTGGGATTATATTTGCAAAGGGTTTGATATCCTGATCGTATTGGTTATTGTCTGTTGCCCTCCCCACCTCCCACCAACCCAGACCATCCTCTGCCCTACTCAGCCCCACTCTGAGCCCAAGCAGGCCCACCCTGATGGGCTGTTTCATTCTAGTTTCCAGCTGGGTTCAGCCAATAGGAGGCACTGACTGCAGATAAGAAACTGGAGAGAGGAAGTTGGTGGGCAGGAGGGGCAGAAGAGGAGGGCATTTCATTCTCCACTGCCAGCCTGCTGCAGATGAGGCTCCGGCAGGACCTGCATTCCCCAGGACTGGAGGTCTGGAGGGACAGCTTCTTTTCCGAGATGGGGAATCGTATCAGGCACCAGTATTCCAATGCTGTTTCTTCCTTATGCCCCTTCAACACTTGGGGTGGTGATGTCTTCTGCCATTTCTTGTTCCTGGTACTTCACAATTCCCTCTTGATTCCCTTTACTCTGCCTGCTCATAAATGATTCCTTCATTAAAGACCCTTTCAGGTGATAAAAGAAAATTTCACATATTGAGGTATGAGGAAGTCATTCTGGCTAATACATGAGTTGACTTGAATTTTAACTGCTAACTAAAACAGCCTGTTTTACACCTGCTTTAATTATTGAAGAAAAGGGCACATTGACCAGAAGTAAAGAATGTCTATGTTAAAAATAAAGAGCAAATGGTTCCCTTCCTGGGACACCAATGCTGGTCCTCCTTCCATTGTAAGACTCCCTTCCAAAGGCCATACTGACTCACTATGTGAATGCTGACCTGTTTTTCCATAACCTTGAAGGAGTGCGTGTGCATGCTAAGTTGCTTCAGTTGTGTCTGACTCTCCACAAACCTATGGCCTGTAGCCGGCCAGGCTCCTCTGTCCATTGAATTCTCCAGGCAAAAGTATTGGAGTGGGTTGCCATGCTCTTTTCCAGGGGATCTTCCCAACCCAGGGATTGAATTTGAGTCTCCTGCATCACAGGCAGATTCCTGATCATCTGACCCACTAGAGAAGTAAATGCTTGACTTATTTAATGTTCTTGGTTCTGACAAGATATAAAACTATGGTGACAATCATATGTCTCTGGAGCAGTTCTTCAGAGCTGACAGGCTGTCTTCCAGGCGATAGTCCTCAGTTTGGCTCAAATAAAACTCTTTTTATTTTTTTTTTAAAATAATTTCATTCCTATTATAGATTACTTATTGATCATTTTCATCCACACAGGAGATGGAAATCTGACTGGTCTTGTTTGTTTTTGCCAGAACCCTGATTGCTTGACTTCTTAAGTGATTAGAAAAAAAAATTAAAGAGACTGCAGCCTCTGGGCAGGGGTGTTGGCCAGGCACCTGGAACTTCTGCAGAAGACCTTCAGGAGGAAATCGAACATTAGAGGACTCCACAGGAATAAAGGGGAAATTGCCCTGTTCCCTACTATTTCCCATATCTCATCAGTCAAGTTTCAACTCACAGGGAGTAGACTCTCCTGACTTCTGAGTTGTATCATCCAGCCCCTTAGTGACTGCTCAGAAAATCAGACCCATGCCACACAGTGTGACATTTCATCCATTCTGGGAACAGAAGGATGACTCAGGCTGGTTAGGGCTCAGTCAAGGAGAAAAGTTCAGACTCGGGGCTTCCACCTGAACAGCAGCCACCTAAGGAAGTTTAGCAAAGGCTCTGGCAAAGGAGGCAGCAGCATGGCTTGGGAGGCAGGTGACAAGCTTCAGAAAAAAGAAGGCAGGCCAGAAGGTACACAGGGTTTGTATCGACAACAGTCTCAGACCCAGAACTGCAGGAAGAGGGTGTCAGGCAAATCACAGTCTTATAGCATCTACACTGACTTCAAATTATAAACTCTAACTCACCTTATATATAATATTATGTATTATATATAATATTATTATGTGTTATATATGTTATATTATTGAATATTATATATAATATTATTATAACATTACCATATATAATATATATATGCTGATGTTGTATGTATTATACATGTATAATATATATGGTGATATTTTATATATATAATACATAAATTATATAATATATATGATTATATAATATAAAAATTGATTTAATTAAAAAGACAAATATATATCTCCATATATATGATATATATTATAATTATATATATTATAATTTATATATATTATATAATATGTATATTACATTTGTTATACATATATATTTATTTCGAGGTTTGTTTGTTTGTTTGTATTTTTTGACCATACTACTCTGCATGCAGGATCTTAGTTCCCTGACCAGGGATAGAACCTATCCCCCTGTAGTGGAGGCATAATATCTTAATCACTGGATCACCTCATATTTTGATCTAATTTTTAATCTGTAGTGTAAGTCCCCTTAAACTTCTCCAGGATTTTTCTTTTTCTGAAGATGGTGGACCAACCCTGGAAATCCAAAAGTCATTGGAGATTTTTATCCCACTGACTTCCCTTAGCTTATTTCTCACCTACTTGTGATTATGTGGAAATTGCTATTTATGGTCTTGACATATCTGAAGAGGGATTTTTAAAAAACACAACAACTTCAGATAAAAAAAGATCCAAAATACCTAAGAATCATTTACACAAGCTTAACAAAAATATGGGCTTCCCTGGTGGCTGAGCGGTAAAGAATCCAGCTGTCAATGCAAGAGACACAGGTTTGATCCCTGGGTCAGGAAGAGCCCCGGGAGAAGGAAATGGCAACCCACTCCAGTTTTCTTGCCTGGGAGATCCCATGGGCAGAGGAGCCTGGTGGGCTACAGTCCGTGGAGTCACAAAGAGTAGGACAGGACTTAGCAACTAAACTAAAGCTAAACAAAAACATGCTTTTCAGTAATAACCACTGTTCTCTTCAAAGGCTCTCAAATAATTAGTTAGAAACAAGAATTAAAATGTTGATTCAATACGCTGATTTATAGTTTGGACATAAATTGAAAATAACTCTGTTTTAGCAATTGAGTTGGCTAGATGTTCTCCACAAAATAACAGAACAGTATTTAAATTTGAAAAATGAAGAATTCTAAGTAAATAAATGATTCTAAGTAACTATTTTCTTTTATGTTTCCTCAGCATTGTTTACTATATAAGAGCATGTATATTTGCATGTATATATTTACAAAATCCTGTTTATTAGTGTTTTCTAACTTCAAGGACAAATACAAAAAATATAATGAGGTAATATGAAATGGCTTCTATAATACCATTCTTTTGTAATTTGTTGAGACTTTCTCTATGACATGGTATGTAGTAATTTTTCTTAAATGCACTATGTATACTTGAAAATAATATAAGTGTATATTTTCTATTTGAGAATATATATGAATAATCTCCTAAGGCAAAGGAAACTCTAACTTCAAGGACAAATACAAAAAATATAATGAGGTAATATGAAATGGCTTCTATAATACCATTCTTTTGTAATTTGTTGAGACTTTCTCTATGACATGGTATGTAGTAATTTTTCTTAAATGCACTATGTATACTTGAAAATAATATAAGTGTATATTTTCTATTTGAGAATATATATGAATAATCTCCTAAGGCAAAGGAAACAAAAGCAAAAATAAACAAATGGGACCTAATTAAATGTAAAAGCTTTTGCACAGCAAAGGAAATCATCAACAAAATGAATAGACAATCTATTGAATGGGAGAAAATATCTGCAAATGATACAAGTATTAAGGGGTTAATATTCAAAATGTGTAAACAGCTCATGCAACTCAACATTAAAAAAAACAACAAACCAAACAACACAGTTAAAAATGGGCAGAAGACCTGAATAGATATTTTCCCAAAGACATACAGATGACCAACAGGCACATGAAAAGATAATTAACATTGCTAATATCATGGAAATGCAAATCAAAACAATGAGATGTCACCTCACATTTGTCAGAGACTTTCTCATCAAAAAGACCACAAATAACAGATGTTGGTGGGGATGTGTCCACTGTTGGTGGGAATGTCAATTGGTGCAGCTATTGTAGAAAAACAGATGTTCCTCAAAAAAACTAAAAATAGAATTACCATATGATACAGCAGTTCCACTCCTGGGAATATATTTGACCAAAACAACACACTGATTTGAAAAGATGCATGCACCCTAATGTTCATAACAGCATTATTTACAGCAGCAAGATATGGAAGTAACTTAAGTGTCAATCAACAAATAAGGGGATAAAGAAAATGCGGTATATATACACAATGAAATACCAATCAGCCATTAAAAAAAAGAATGAAATTTTGCCACATGGGTGGACATGGTGAATATTGTACTTAGTGAAATAAGTAAGAGAAGGAAAAATACTGTATATTATCATGTGTATGTGGACTCTAAAAAATATGCCAAGATAATGAATATAATGAAACAGAAAAACTTCCTTCTATTATCTAGTAATATATATTGAGATTCCATAGGAGAGAATGAAAACTTGCACATATTACATAGCAGTATCCATTTGAAAACATAGCTGAGTAATTAAGGTTTTTATATTTGACATTTCCCCCCAGTTTTCAAAGCTACTTTTTCCTAATAATTTTCATCAGAACTTAAGAACACTTGGGAGCTGCTCTACCTAGTGATAAAACATACTGTCATGCCACAATAATTAAAATACTGTGTTACTGCACAAGAATAAATGAATCAGTGGAACAGAGTAGGAAACACTGAAAAGAACCCCACTGTAAAAATTTGGTTTGATAATGGCAGTTGATAAAATGAATAGGAATATGATACAGCATATGTACCTAAGATAACTATATAGGTATCTAGAAAAATTAAGTAAAAAGCTTATACCTATGATACAGTACAATCAAAAGAAAAATTACAAATGCGTTTTAGAAGTACTGAATGTAAAAATAAAATAGAAGTACTAAATAGAAAAGACAAAAAAATGCCATAAGTATACACTGTGTTGGTTATTCTATTGTTCTCTTGTCTTTCTCTGCCCTGTTTTGTGGCCTCAGGGCACTGCTCTCTGATTTCAAGTTGAATTTACCCAGCTGAAGGCACCAACAGACAGCAGCCTGCGGAAAGACAGGCAGATTGCAGTATTTTCTTCCCTGCCTCTTGCTGTTTTGGTTCCAGGTTGTGGCTGGGATTGCCTCCCTCTGTCAGCAGCTCTGATGAGACTGCCTTTTCTCCTCTGGCTCCAGCCCACATCGATAGTTCTGTTTCCTTTCCCCTGTTCCTTTAGGATCAAGGGGGTCATGACTTCCCATTGTTACTGGTCTCTGGCTGCCTATAAACGTGCATCAGTTCTGATGTGTGGGAGTTTTCCCCATATCACCAAGCAATTCTGTTATACCAGCTGGATATCCTAAAATCCATCTCAATTCTGACACTATCTACCCTCAGATCCCACAAGTTAAGGGTTCAGTCCGACAAGATTGCTCCTCTAACCCCAACTTCAGACATCAGTTGCAAGCCCAGCTTATTACCTGTGTTTCTAATCAACCGGCTATAAAGACTGGCAGTTTTAATAGCCCCTTTCTTGTATTGGACTAATTTGCTAGACTGGCTCAGAGAACTCAGAGGAACATTTTATTAATACTTAGTAGATTACTAGTTTATTATAATATATAGTATAAACTCAGGAAGAGGCAGATGGAAGAGATGCATAGGACAAGATACGGGGAAACGGGGAGGAGTTTTCATACTTTCTCTGGGGGCCTCTCTCCTTGAATTGTCCACCAACGTGGAAATGCTATGAACCACCTCCTTTTGAGTTTTTATGGAGGTTTCATTACAGAGGCATGATTGATCAAATCCTTGGCCATAGGTAATTGAATTCAGTTTCTAGTTTCTTTTCTCTCCCAAGGATGAGGACTGAAAGTTTTCTAAACCTCTAACCACATGATTGGCTCTTCTGGCAACCAACCCTCATCCTTAGATTACCTAGGGGCTTTCCAAAGGTAACTCTTAACATAACAAAAAAATGTCTTTTGTCTCTCTCTCCACTTAGGAAACTCCAAGAATTTTAGAAGCTCTGTGACAGAAATGGAGCCCAAGATAATTCAGTTTCTAGTTTCTTTTCTCTCCCAAGGATGAGGACTGAAAGTTTTCTAAACCTCTAACCACATGATTGGCTCTTCTGGCAACCAACCCTCATCCTTAGATTACCTAGGGGCTTTCCAAAGGTAACTCTTAACATAACAAAAAAATGTCTTTTGTCTCTCTCTCCACTTAGGAAACTCCAAGAATTTTAGAAGCTCTGTGACAGAAATGGAGCCCAAGATGGAATATATGTTTCTTACTAGAAATCCCAATATCACAGTGCCTCAACATTTTTGTTGGTCCCTCAGCCCTGCCCACATTTCTGTAAATAATAATTTTATTATATATTTAAAAAAAATCCAAGCTAAGTATGCTTTTTGTGTCCCTTCGTAACTCTGAATGGCATATCCACCTATATATTCTTCCTCTGGCACAAGAAAGGCCTCTTGAGCCCAAGGAACAAAAAGACGACAAAAAATAGAAAAACATACATGGAAATTGCGAGGAGATCCAACCAGTCCATCCTAAAGGAAATCAGTCCTGAATATTCATTGGAAGGACTGAAGCTGAAGCTGAAACTCCAATATTTTGGCCACCTGATGCGAAGAACCAACTTTTTGGAAAAGACTCTGATGCTGGGAAAGATTGAAGGCAGGAGGAGAAGGGGTCGACAGAGGATGAGATGGTTGGATGGCATCACCAACTCGATGGATATGAGTTTGAGTAGGCTCTGGGAGTTGGTGATGGACAGGGAAGCCTGGCATGCTGCAGTCCATGGAGTTGCAGAGTTAGACATGACTGAGTGACTGGACTGAACTGAACTGAAGAAATATTTGCATTTTGGGGGGATTTTGTCTAGTCAATAAGACTAAAAATTATGATGATATTCAGTGTTGCTTAGTATGGTAAACAATACCTCTTTGTTGCTGATTTGTAGCATAAATTAGAACAATCTTTCTGCCAGAGAGTATGTTAAGACTCTTAATATAATTTGAGAAGTAGAAGAGCAAGAATTAAAGAATTTACTCTGTTACAATGAAATTATACAAAATTTGTGAGGCATTCTGTAATCTGAAATGTTGAAAATGTAAGAAATTTGTTAAGCAAACTAAAGTCTATTCAAGTTATAAAATACTATCCTGCTAATAAAAATCATTTTCCAGAAAAATATTGACTGAAGTGAAAAAATACTCACTAAATTTAAGGAGGAAAAGCAAGTTACAAAAGGAATACATGGGGGGAGGGGAGAGAGACTCAGAAGGGAGGGGATATGTGTATAATTATGGCTGATTCACACTGTTGCACTGCAGAGACCAACACAGCATTATAAAGCAATCTTCCTCCAATTAAAAAATAAATTTAAGAAAAGGTATATAAAATTTTCACCTTTTTTTTTGGTGGGGATATCCTTATGTCAAAAAGTTTTTGTTTAGGATGTGATTTTAATGGAAGTATTGTACTTCATAATATGAATAAGCCAAAGTTTATTGTATGCAGAGAAGAATCAAAGTTTAAGTTTCAAAATGCTAAAAGTGGAGAGAGGTCAAGATGGCGGAATAGGTAGACATGGAGCTCACCTCCTTCCGTAAACAAATCAAAAATATATGTGTGTGGAACAGTTCTCACAGAAAACTAACCGGAAACCGGCAGAAAGTTGGAAGAAAACAACCAAGGCTGCAAGAAAGATCCCCCCACACACATATTTCAGTTGAGGAAATATTCTCAACTGAAAGAGCAAGAGAAAAGCCCACA
The DNA here is from genome assembly GCA_006410675.1 of Oreotragus oreotragus. Lineage (NCBI taxonomy): Eukaryota > Metazoa > Chordata > Mammalia > Artiodactyla > Bovidae > Oreotragus > Oreotragus oreotragus. The sequence goes on from SJYX01014416.1 coordinate 9,404, forward strand.
CACACTCGGTCATCCCCAGTTCCAGCTAAGTAAATGCTGTCCTGCCTGTTCCATGCCGTAGCTTTAGGCTGGATGTAGGACAGCCAGGTCCTGAGAAAAGACTTAATCTAGAGATGCAGAGGTGACCTGGGAGGTGATTCAGGTGGGGCCGTGGCAGCCATTCTGCCACTCACTCAAACAGCACAACAGAAGTCACCCAGCCTTCTGAAGAAGGCACAGCTGCTTCAATTCCTGCAACTGCAATGCCACAGTCTCCAGTCGTGGTAGAGCGAACACTCAGGCCCTGCTCACTTCATGCCACAACCTTGTACTAGATCTGGGAGAAGACAGGACTTTGGGCTGTGTGTGAGAGTGGAGGTGCAGACACATACACAGAAAGCACACTGGACCTCTGCAAGCACACAAGCCCCACATGTTTCAACACCCCCTTCCTCTGGGGTAAAGGGCAAGGTCCCAGTGTGGGGAGAAGGGAAAACATACTTAACAGGAACAAAACCTGCTCAACCTTCAAGGCTACCACTCCAGCAACTTGGGAGCAGATCCCTCTTCTGGTAACATGGTGAAGCCACTAAACAGAGAGGAAATCCCATCTCACAACTTGTGCAGGTTTTAGCTCCTTCAACACAAGCCACACTATTACTATCAAGGTAATAGTGACCAGTACACATGAGGAAGGATGCGGCTGGCATTCACATAAAATCTCTTGCAACAAAGACACTGGACACATGCAGTATAGAAATGCTCCCACATAAAAACACCACAATAGATGATTGTTTCACCTATATTTATAGAGACAGAGAAAGTTAAGAAAATGAAAAGGTGGAGGAAATATTCTCAACTGAAAGAGCAAGAGAAAAGCCCTTGGAAAAATAAATGAGAGATAATCAGTCTACAAGGCAATGAATTTTAAAAGTTGTTAATAAAATACTTATGAATTAAAAAAGAGAATTTTTATAAGCCCAGATCATTTTAATAAGGAACCAGAAACTATATAGAAGACCCAATCAAAAACAGATAATTCAATTTCTGAGATAAAAAGCATTCTAAAAGCAATGTATAGCAGGCTGAACGACACAGAAGAATGCATAAGTGATCTGGAAGATACGATAATGAAAATCGCCCAATCAGAATGGCAAACAGAGAGACAAATGAAAAGAAAGCAACGTAAGAGGGCTATAGGATGATATAAAATGTGCCAACATTCACATTATAGGGGTTCCATAGGAGAAAAGAGAGAGAAGGGGATTGAAAATGTATTTGAATAAATTATGACTAAAAACTTCCCAAATCTAAAGAAGGAAACAGACACCAGGTACAGGAAGCACAGAGTCCCAGACAGGATGAACCCAAATGACCCCACACCACTACATATCATAATTAAAATGGCTTAAATTAAAGAGAGGATTCTAAAGGCAGCAGTAAAAAAATGAACAGTCATATACAAGCAAATCCTCATAAGGCTACCAGTTGATTTCTCTCCAGAAACTTTGCAGGCCAGAATGGAGTAGCACGATATATTCAAAGTCCTGAAAGGCAAAAACTTGCAACTTAGGATACTCTACCCAGCACAATTACCATTTAGAATAGGAGAGACAAAGAATTTCTCAGACAAGCAAAAACTAAAAGAATTCAGCAATACTAAACTATCTTAAAAGAAATGCTAAAGTAAGAATCTATTAGGGAAGGGAAAATCCCCCAAATACAGGCAAACATAAAGTAAGGACTGAAGATTACTTAAGCCAATACGTATATTAAAAGACAAAAAATTATAAAAGCAACCATAACTACAATAAGGGCTTCCCTGGTGGTTCAGTGGTAAAGAATCTGTCTGCCAGAGCAGGAGACCCGGATTCATTCTGGGTCAGGATGATCGTCTGGAGGAGGAGATGGCAACCCACTCCAGTATTCTTGCCTGGGAAATCCCATAAACAGAGGCACCTGGTGGGCTACAGTCCATGCGGTTGCAAACAAATCGAACATGACTTAGTGGTAACTATAATCAAGAATAAAAGGGTAATAAGCATGAAGATGTAAAATATAACACTCCAAACACAAAATGTAGGGGAGGGGAGTAAAGAACATAGATCCTTTAGAATGTGTCTGAACTTAAATGATAATCCATTTAAAGCAAGTAGATACAATTATGGGTCAATATATATGAACTCCATGGTAACCACAAATCAGAAATCTACAATAGATACATAAATCCATGGTAACCACAAATCAGAAATCTACAATAGATACATAAAAACAAAAAAGAAAGGAACTCAAGCATACTACAAAAGAAAACCATTAAACCACAACGAGGGAAACAAAGAAGAATTACAAAAACAACAGGAAACAAGAAATAAAATGGTAATAAGTATATACGTATCCATAATTAGTTTAAATGTCAATAAACTAAATATTCTGATCAATAGACTTAGGATGACTGACTGGATTAAAAAACAAGATACCCCAATCTGCTCTCTATAAGAGACTCACTTCAGAGTGAAAGACACACACAGACGAAAGTGAGGGAGTGAAAAAAGATATTTCACGGAAACAGAAACAACAAGAAAACAGGAATAGCAATACTCATATCAGACAAAATAGACTTTAAAAGGAAGGCTATAACAAAAGATAAGGTGGTAAGGTGAAATCGCTCAGTCGTGTCCGACTCTTTGCGCCCCCGTGGACTGTAACCTACTAGGCTTCTCCGTCCATGGGATTCTCCAGGCAAGAATACTGGAGTGGGTTGCCATTTCCTTCTCCAGGGGATCTTCCCGACCCAGGGATCGAACCTGGGTCTCCTGCATTGGAGGCAGACGCTTTAACCTCTGAGCCACCAGGGAAGCCCCAGCAAAAGATAAAGAAGGCATTATATAGTATAAAGTGATCAATACAAGAAGTGGATATTATACTCATTAATATACATGCACCCAACATAGGAGCAAAACAAATACAGACAATAAATGGGAAAATTGACAGGAATACAATTATAGTAAGAGGCTTTAATACTTCTGTGATAATGGACAGCTTTTTCAGACATAAAATCAGTAAGGCAACAAAGATCCTAAATGACACAATAGAATAGTTGGACTGAATTGATATCTATACGAGGCTACATCCAAAAAACATAAAAGAATACATAGTCTTTTAACGTATGTATGGAATATTTTCTAGGATTGACCACATACTGGTACACCAAACAAGCCTCAACAAATTTAAGACCGCAGTAATTTTCGGATCACAGCGATATGAAACTAGAAATCAATCACAGAAAGATAAATGGAAAAACTTGCAATGATCAGACTTGCCAATGATCACAAGGAGACTAAACAACATGTCACTAAAAAATCAATGGGTCAAAGAGGAAATCAGAAAACGCCTTGAGACAAACAACAATGAAAACACAACTTCCAAAAATCTGTGGGATGCAGCGTAAGTGGTTCTAAAAGGAAAGTTCACAGTGATACTCAAAAAAAAAAAAAAAAAAGAACAATCTCAAAACAACCTAATCTATCGCCTAAAAGAATTAGAAAAAGAACAAAGCCAAAAGCCAGCAGAAGGAAAAAAATAATTAAGGGAGGAAATAAATAAAACAGAGATAAAACAAAATATTAATGAAACCAAGAGCTAGTTTTTTGAAAAAATAAAATTGATAAACCGCTAATAGGATTCATCAAGAAAAAAAGAAAGTCAAAATCAGTAAAATCAGAAATGAAAAAGGAGAATCTAGAACCAACACCACGAGAATACAAAGGATTGTAAGAGATTACTAGGAACAACTATTAGCCAGTAAAATGAACAACCTAGAAGGAATACATGGCCTATCAAGGAGTCAAGAAGAAACGGACAGTTTGAACAGATTGGTCATTAGAAGCTAAATCACACATGTAATAAGACAATATTCCAGGAAACAAAAGTTTAGGAACAGATGGCTTCACAGGGCAATTCTACCAAATACATAAAGAACTTACACCTTCCTTCTCACACTATTCAAAAAAATTGTAGAGGAAGGAATCCTTCCAAATTCACTTTACAAGGCCATTACTCTGATACTCAAACCAAATACACTACCGAGAAAAGAAAATTACAGGCCAATATCTTTAATGCGTATAGATGTAAACATCCTCAACAAAATATTAGCAAATCAAATCCAACAATACATAAAAAGGATTGTATACCACAATCAAGATGGATTTATTCTCGGGTCACAAGAGTGATTCAATACACGCAAAACTGTTTTATTAATTCAATGAATATGTCCCGTCTTTATTCTGTTGAGGTATTCTGAAGAAATCAGAATTTTCAGAACCAACAATCTCAGGAGGATGTGATCTATAAGATGCAATAAGCACAAATTTTAAAAAGTCTAGTTTTCAGTGAATTTGAAAACTATTTTCCAATTTGAACTGGAGATGCAGCCCAGAACTTCATTTAAGCTCAGGGTTTATTAGTGGGGGAAATCAAATAAGCCATCTTGGTTGAATGGCAGGCTAGAAAACATATCCCCTTCTTCAATTCCCCTTGTGGATGTGACTGGATAGGGCAACCACCTATCCATCCTCTTTGAAATGCTACACTGGGGTGGCCACAGTCTTCAGAGAAGCTGCCAGGCGCATACCATTCTCCCCAAACACCGCTTTTCAAAAGGGTGGGATTTCCCTGTGCTCTTGTCTCATCTCCCCAAGCCCAGTATTCTCAAATTCCCCAAGCAACATACAAAGGCTTGGAGGACTCAGTGTGGCTTTAATTTTCTGTTGGTATCGAGTGGGATACAATTTCTCATGGAACTTTTTTTTTTTTGTAATTTGCTAGGAAATTTTAAATAGGCTCCTTTGATGCTAAGTGTTTAGATAAACTTTATTCCTGGGACAAGGAAGAAATAATGAAACCTGTAAGGACTGTAACTTCTTGGCAAAAGATAGCTAGGAAAGTAGAAGCAAACAAATGGAAACAGGGGTTTGAGTATCAACTCTGCAACTTTCTAGAGCAGTCATCTTGGTCAGTTTGCTTAACCCCTCTATGCTTCAGTTTCCTCACCTGTAAAATGGGGATAATTATAGGACCAATCACATATGGTTGTTTTGAAGATTAAATCAGATGAAGATGTAAGGTAACAAATAGGCACGGTCCACCCAGACCTAAGTGGTTTCATGGTAAGACTTTCAGCGCTAAAGCTGAGACATTCCAGGCAGACTACTATGGTTGGTCACACTATAAAAGGTCAGGTACTTATACAATGCCTAGTATCCATAAATGATAGCCATTATTTCATGTATTATAAATATTTTTGAGAATTTTCTCATGGGCATGTTATATAAGTTAATTAGACACATTCACGTTATGCTTTATAAAAAAGCTAAAAGATATAACAAAAGAAGACTCTTGAGAGTCCCTGGGACTACAAGGAGCTTTAACCAGTCCATCCTAAATGAAGTCAACCGTGAATATTCACTGGAAGGACTGATGCTGAAGGTGAAGCTCCAATACTTTGGCCACCTGATGCAAAGAGCCTATTCATTGGAAAAGATTCTGATGCTGGGAAAGACTAAAGGCAGAAGAAGAGGGCAACAGAGGATGAGATGCTTGGATGGCATCACCAGTTCAATGGACATGAACCTGGGCAGACTCTGGGAGATGGTGAGGGACAGGGAAGTCTGGCATGCTATAGTCCATGGGGTCGTGAACAATGGGACATGATTTGGCAACTGAACAACAACCAAAGAAATCAACCGTGAATATTCACTGGAAGGACTGACGCTGAAGCTGAAGCTCCAATACTTTGGCCACCTGATGTGAAGAGCCAACTCACTGGAAAAGACCCTGATTCTGGGAAAGACTGAGGGCAGGAGGAGAAGCAGGCTACAGATGAGGAGATGGTTGGATGACACCACCAACTCAATGGACAGGCTGCTGCTGCTGCTGCTAAGTCGTTTCAGTCGTGTCCGACTCTGTGCGACCCCATAGACGGCAGCCCACCAGGCTCCCCCATCCTTGGGATTCTCCAGGCAAGAACACTGGAGTGGGTTGCCATTTCCTTCTCCAACGCATGAAAGTGAAAAGTGAAAGTGAAGTCGCTCAGTCATGTCCGACTCTTCGCGACCCCATGGACTGCAGCCCACCAAGCTCCTCCGTCCATGGGATTTTCCAGGCAAGAGTACTGGGGTGGGGTGCCATCGCCTTCCCCCCAATGGACAGGAGTTTGAGCAAACTCTGGGAGACAGTGAAGGACAGGGAAACCTGGCGTCCATGGGTTGCAAAGAGTCAGACATGACTTAGAGACTGAACAATATGACCAAAAAAATGCTTCATTAGTGGACCATAATTACTATTCTTTTTAAAGGTCTACTTGGTTATTTCTAAAGTTCTACTTTTTTTTTTTGGCTTACTGAAGCCAAGTCTTAAAAAAACCTTCAGATTGCTCTGTGAAGTAGTATGTAAGTACATATTTCTTCAAAAGTGCACTTGTGGCAAGGTAAGAAGCTTTGTCATGATAAGACTTGTAGAATAACCTTTTTAGTACAATGAATAAAATGTCATTCATTGCGGGGACATCAAGCATTTGGAGACAATATTCCCATCCAAAACATTTCTATTTAAGACAACCTGCTGAGCATACTTCTTTGCCAATTCTCTCCTACCTGTCAATCCAATTTAGTGACATAAACTTCTCTTTTGTCCTTAATTGCTGGTATTGTGGAGACTAGGCAAGAACTTGTCAGGTGACATCAGACTGCAGCAATCTCCTGACTGACCAAAAGCACTTGGGGTCGCATTGGCATATCAGGGGAAAGGGACACGGAGTCATTGTTTTCTAAGTTTGTCTGGTTTTACGAGTCACCTGGGAGGGACTCCTATTGAATATCCAGATTTCTGGGTTCCTCCCATAGAGATGCTGATTCAGATGTGAGGTGGAGAGCCCTTGGGTCTGTAATTGAGTGGTCCCTGAGATACTTATGATGGGACAAGTTTGAAAATGGTTCTCAACCAGGGAATGTTACTATGCCTGGGGGCCTCCAAACACTTAACGCCCTGGAGCCATGGATGCTAAGCATCCCACAGTGATTGAGCCAACACAAAACACAAAACACACCCTGGAAAAAAACGACTGTACAGAATTTTAAATGGAACTCAACACTTCATTTAGATACTTCATTAATGGCTGTCAAGTTAACAAAACGATTGCTACCCCAAGAAGTTAGACTAAATACAGGCTGACCTAGTAATTTTCCAGCGGATGATAACCTCCCTCTCTTTGAAGGATAAGGGAAAATTACTTTCATACAAGCAATTATTTTAAAACTGATTTATTCCTGTTCCCGGGCTTCCCTGGTGGCTTAGTTGATAAAGAATCTGCCTGCAATTCGGGAGACCTGGGTTTGATCCCTGGGTTGGAAAGATCCCCTGAAGAAGTAAATGGCAACCTACTCCAGTATTCTTGCCTGGAGAATCCCATGGACAGAGGAGCCTGGTGGGCTACAGTCCATGGGATCACAAAGAGTTGGACACGACTGAGCAACTAACATTTCATTTTCATTTCATTCTTGTTCTTGTTTTATTCAAACATTATACAATGCTATGGCTTACATATTACACCGGGAAAGACTGTACTATTCTTTACAGAAGGAACATTTTGAACAAAAAAGAAAGAACCACATGTTGAAAGGTATGTTTTCACAAGTCTTATTCTTCATTCCCTTCCTATTCAATATGGCATACATAGCGCTTGTCCTTCTATTTACCTTTTTATTCTTTCTGCAGTGGTTCCCAAGTATAGTTCTCTACACCTGGAAGGCTTCATTTTCCCAGGGTTCTGTCTTCTATTAATATTTTGATTATTCTTGATTTTTTCTTCCACAAATGCTTTCAGTCCCTCTGTGCCTTCTTTCTGCTTAATAGTACAAGTAGAAATATGTGTACTTGTACTCCATCTACTCTTTCCTTTTCTCTCTAGCATTTACACCGTCCTGCCTTCTGACCTAGAGTCTCTAGGGCCTGTATTATTCATCTGTTACCAGCCAGCCACCTGATGTAAGGATGACCAAACTGTCTCAGCTTGCCCTGTACTAAAATCCTTAGGTCCCAGGCCAACCAGGATGGCTGATCACTGTACTTAACCAGTAACCTGGGGAAATAATACATTGACAGGGACGGAGGGAAGAGTAACTGGTTTTGGTAGTACCCTGCTGGCTCACTGTATTTTAAAATTAGTGATTGTTGGAAGAGAGTGCAAATACAAATAAAACAAATAGGGGCCAGAAGCAATTTTAATTAGCAGGTCAGATGACTTGAAGGACCAGAGAAACCATGTATGTGAGTAAAAGAGACTGAAGATCAGTGTGAGACTGAGTTGGTCTTTAGAGCCAAAGGTTGTGAAGCTCATGTGCAGCCTGCCCCTGGAGAAAAGAGGATAGCTTTGGCACTGAGATGCTTGAGATGAGCAAAAATTTGTGACGTAGTCTATTCCAGAATAACTGACAAATTAGGAGGACACATTGACAAGGCAGCAACGTGGCTCTTCCTGCACCTGGGAAGCATTGTGGAGGCTGAGTCTCACAGTTTGAGCTGCAGGATCAAGGAATTCCCACCGGGGAGCTGACTGAGAGCTCTTCTAGGGGCTCAGCAGACATCCTTCTGTGGCTCTCTCTAGTGCTCTTGCTCAGAGCTAATTAGAGAAGTCAGGGGTCATAATTCCTGACAAAAACAAGCTTCACCACCCACAATTCTACCATTAAAAGGACCAGTCCTCTTTTTACCTTCAGACTGCCTTTGAATGTGCCAATATCCTTAGTCAAAAGCCATGCTATGGCTCATATCTGCTGCGGCTGCTGCTGCTAAGTCGTTTCAGTTGTGTCCGACTCTGTGCCCATAGATGGCAGCCCACCAGGCTCCCCCGTCCCTGGGATTCTCCAGGCAAGAGTACTGGAGTGGGGTGCCATTTCCTTCTCCAGTGCATGAAAGTGAAAAGTGAAACTGAAGTCACTCAGTCGTGTCTGACTCTTAGCGACCCCATGGACTGCAGCCCACCAGGCTCCTCCGTCCATGGGATTCTCCAGGCAAGAGTACTGGAGTGGGGTGCCATCGCCTTCTCCGATGGCTCATCTCTACTGCAGTGCTAATTGATGCCCCAGGGTTTGTTTTACTTTTAGGAGTCATAGGAAGATCTGTCACCCCTATACTTCCCCTATGAGAGAGGATTCCCTCTACTCGGTGCACACAATGTGTATGACAAATTAGACAATTCTGAATACATAGCTTGTCCTTCCATAATTAATCCATTCTAGTGCAAGGCACAGAACTGTGAGATTCTTAACAGATGAAGGGAGTGAAATCCACAGCTCTAAATACTTTTGGGGAAAGACTCAACTATTGTATATTGCCTTCATTCAGCAAACTGCTTATTGAGCACTTAGTATGGATTGAGCACTCTGCTTGGTGTTGAAGATAAAGCAATGAAAATGGTATAATTCTTGACCTCAAGGCACTGATGCTATGGTTGTTGGAAAGTTACGTACATATGAATAATAAAGGTGACAGGTGTTAGAGTCAAAGCATATTCAGATTACAAGGATGGTACAAGGAAGGGCATGGTTCATTCTGCCTGGACTGGGGGACGGTGACTGTAGTCACTGTACTGGTTGAGCCTATTAGCTCTGGAGGAGAAGGTCTGTGACTGGGATTGATTTATTCATCATTGATCTCTACTCAAGGAGGACAGCCTTAAGGGTCCAGGCCCTGAATGATCCGGCCCCTGACTCCCGCTCCAGCTGTATCTCCCATGCTCTGCTCCCCTTCTGTCATGCTGAGGAGTTAAGGCTTTATCCTGAAAGCAATGGGGACCCAGAGGGGAGCTTTAAGCAGGGCTGTGACATGGTCAGTTTTGTGTTTTAGAAAGAAAGAAAACTCTGGCTGCAGTGTGAAGGATGAATTAGAGGGGGGAACCTGGAGCTGGGACGATCACTCAAATTAGCAGTCATTCAGGTGAGAGAAGGCACACAAGAATCACCTGGTAACTGTCCAGGATCCACCCCAGATCATCTGAATCAGAATCTCTGGAGATGGGATCCAGATATTAGTAGTTTTAAACTGCCCCAGGTAATTCTGGTGAGAAATGAAGTTGAGAATCAGTAGCATAAGACAGTTGCAGAATGGAAAGAGGGCATAGATACACAGGCTTTTAAAGGTAGAGGAACAAGATCACTAAGTAACAGTGGAGAGCTCATGAAGACAGGGAGGAACTGAACTACTCACAGCTTCCGCTTGGAGTCATTGAAATGAGAGGTAGGGTGACTGACTTTTCCAATTTCCCAGGAGTATCCTGATTTCGTATGGATGCTTCTTCATCCTAGGGCAGTGATCACCCCACAGGAAGGTTAGTGATAACTTTTACCAAAATAGGTAATAGAGATCAGAGTGTGATTGGGAGAAAGATGGTTAACTTTAAACATGAGTGACAGCTGCTAAGTACTGGTGACTAAGGCTATCCTAAAGCTCACAGCTGAGGATCAAATGAGCTAAATACCCCACATTCTAAATGCCTAGAATCACAGCTGTTGGGGCCATCCCCTCCTTAACAGGGCTTGCTAGGAACTAAGAAGTAGAACCAGCACCAACACCTCACACCCTAACATAGGATGAGGTTGAATGGGAGAAGGCTGTTCCTTTTGTAGAAATACACCACTCATGCAGAACTACTTTATCCCCCAGAACAAGGTCAGGGTGGGTCTGGGCCACTTCTCATCCTCAAAGCTGATCGAGGGAGCTGACAAGAGGACTGCTCACAGGTGTGAGTCTCTGCTGTTGCTGGCCCCTGTCTGGACAGTTACAGGCTCTCTGTCCAGCCCCTGTGCTACCAGGATCGAGGAAAAGTACATTGGGAAGAGATGCTATGGTGGGGGACTGCTGGGTGAAACGGGGTCGAGACTGTCCCCCTTCAAAGCCTGAGAGGTTTGGAAGATGAATCCTATGATATGCCTGAAGACACAGGAGTTGGCTGTGGTGAGTAAATCGTGTCTGGAGTGTTGGTCTTACCTGGGAAAGCCACAGCACTGAGCGAGGAGGGATGGGATATGTGGCTGCCAGCTCAGGGGCTGGGCCTGAAGTCAAGCATGAAGCTCCCTCAGGAGGCACCCTAACAGCTTGAGTTGCTGCTCACGAGCAAATCCTTTGTCAGGCAACGTTGTCAGCCTTCATCTGCCCACACTAACCACAAGGACAAGTCAAGGCACTCTCCCTTCTTCAGTCCTGTTCCCTGACTTTCACCAGTGAGCATCTGATGGATTCACTGCAGAATCCACTGCAATGCAGGAGACCCCAGTTTGATTTCTGGGTTGGGAAGATCTGCTGGAGAAGGGATAGGCTACCCACTCCAGTATTCTTGGGCTTTCCTTGTAGCTCAGCTGGTAAAGAATCCACCTGTAATGTGGGAGACCTGGGTTTAATCCCTGGGTTGGGAAGATCCTCTGGAGAAAGGAAAGACTACCCACTCCAGTATTCTGGCCTGGATAATTCCATGGACTGTATAGTCCATGGGGTTGCAAAGAGCTGGACATGACTGAGCGACTTTCACTTTTCATCTGATGGAAAAACGTGGGCAGGTGTGTGTGGACCAGACCACAGCCACAGCCCTATCTGCTGCAGGAGAGGAGGTGGGAGAGAAGAGAGACAGTGATTTGATGTGAAACTAGAGCTTTGAAATAAAAATCACTGAATCTTGGGGAGAGAAGTCAATGTAACACCTGGAAGTAACTGAGGGGACTAGAAAGTTAGAGCATTGGGCTGAAGTCATTAATTCCACGGAAAATGGAATTTTGACAGCAGTTACTGCCACGCCATGAGCAACTCTGTGGAGGGGCCAGGTAGGGAGAAACTGAAGCCTGCCAACAGCGAAGTGGGCCCTTCAGGTGACCTCCGCCCCACAGGCAACTTGAATGACCTCTTAGGAAATTCTGAGACAGAACGTAAGGCACTCCTGTATTCCCGACCTCCAGGAATGTGAGATAATAAATGTTGTCTTAAGTTGCCAGTTTTGAGATTATGTGGCCATAGATAAGGAATGAGAGTTGCCCTGAGTTGGGCTGAGGAGCCCAGGCCTGACTTGCTGACTAGTAATGGTGTACAGACAGCTCCTTAAAGCAGGATCTCTTTGGACAAAGCCGTTTTCTTGCCTGAAGAGGTCAGACAGCTGAAGGTGATTTTCCAACAGTATTCTCACCAGCTGGGTGATTTAAGACCTTTGGAGGGTTCTGGGCCGCTCATCACAGCATTCACCATAAACTGTTCAGTTTGTAGCGTCTATGGGCCTCCAGAAAGAAGCTTCTGGAACACAAAAAAAGTTTTGCAAGCTAGGAATCAGAATGAGAGTCTGGGAGTCTACCATGCATCCTATTCTCTTTGTTACCACTGTTCTTTCAAATGCTGGGATTTCCTGGGCTTTCATTCTCAACTTCTTCTACATCAAATCTCTGAGTAGAAAAAACCCAGGAGACCAGTGTCTACAAAGCAAGGAGGAGGAGAGACAGAGGAAGAAGGTGGTGGTTGCTGAATTTAATAGTTGGAGTCTCGGGGAAAAAGACAGACGGCAGACTCCAGGGGAGAGACAGAAAATACTTCATCAAGTGTGGCCTGGGGTGAGGGGGGCCATCACCAGACCCGCAGCAGGGAGAGCAGGCAGGACATGCCACGCTTGGAGAGGGGAGCTCCGTGGAGAAAGCTGTCCGTCGGGAGCTGTGGTCCCGAGAGGGATACAGTGAGCCGGCGATGCTAGACAGGGCCAAGGGAACACACTGGCTTTACTGTCCTCCTGCCCTCTGGGTTTTCTACTAAACCTGCCTGGGAGCCAGATGGTCCAAGGAGCCCATTGGTGCAGCTCAGCCAAGTCCGCTCCCTGCTGGCTGCCCCCACCCTGGGCACAAGGCAGGGCGGGAGGGGTGGAGGGTGGCTGTGCAAGGGCAGAAATAAAGGTATTGAGCAGATGAGAATTTGACTCACTCAAGATCATCTCCCTCTCCCAAGCGATTTAAAATAATTGCAAAAGCTCAAGTGCTTTGGAGTTTTAAGGATGATATCTAAGAGAAATTACTACTCTCTTCTCCCATAGTATCCTTGATACACTGACAGATCCTCCATAAGGAGATATCATTCCTAGGGTATTACTTTCCTATCAAATTATTTTCAGCTCTATTTCTTGACTATGAGTCAAGATTGTCCTAGAGTCCAGCAAGACCGCTGCAGGTAAACAGGAAAAGGGTACAGGAGAACTACTTTTTTACAACTGTATGTAAATCTGCAATCATTTCAAGACAAAAGATGCAATTAAAATCACATTTCTTTATTTATGTCGAACTCATTCCACTTATGATAATTGAACTTAAAGCTTTAAAAGTGATGCAAAATTCCCCAGGAGTTGCTGAGCTAGTTTGTATTCTAATTTTGTCAGAAAGAAAAATTTGAGTTACCTGATCCCTATGATTTGGAACGTGCTTTTCTCAAACACACTTGCTGCCTTGAATAAGAAAGAATGAATCTCAGGCCCAGGAGAGGGGCCCGAGGCCTCGGAATGCCAGTGATCAAAATAGACCGTAATTGAGTCTGCCTCACACGCACACTTGGGCCTAGTTCTTGCACTGATATAATGACAGAACAATGGTACAGCAGGCTGTGCTCCTACAGATGATTCTTAAAGTCTTTAGATGCTGTATCTATGAGTCTCATTTTGTTTTGGTTTTTAGATTGCCAGAGTGAAGGGCATTAACAGGGACAAATCTCCAGTTATAAAATAAATAAGCCACAAGGATATAATATACAGCATAAGAAATATGGTTAATAATATTGTAATAACTTTATATGGGGGCAGAGGTTTTTCAGACATTATGGCAAACATTTTGTAATATATACAAATGTCAAATCACTGTGAAGTACACCTGAAGCAAACAATATTGTACATGAATTCTATTTCAATAATAAAATCTTTAGATGCTATTTCTCTTTCAGAGGTTTTTAGTTAGTGGAATTAACTAGCTTATTTATCATTAGAATAATGTAGCAATTTAAAAACCAAATCTACGTCAACAAGCTTATTTGGGGAACAACAATGGCTCCAAGATTTCAGAGAAGAGGGAATTAAAAACCTGATCCCAGCCAAAGACATTTCTAGACTGAAAGTGCCTGATGTCTAACTCAACTAAAATGAGTGTTTGCAATATGTGTGGAATCTTTGGAAGGAATGATGCTAAAGCTGAAACTCCAGTACTTTGGCTACCTCATGCAAAGAGTTGACTCATTGGAAAAGACTCTGATGCTGGGAGGGATTGGGGGCAGGAGGAGAGGGGGACGACAGAGGATGAGATGGCTGGATGGCATCACCGACTCGATGGACGCAAGTCTGAGGGAACTCCTGGAGTTGGTGATGGACAGGGAGGCCTGGTGTGCTGCGATTCATGGGGTCACAAAGAGTAGGACACGACTGAGTGACTGAACTGAAAGTTTCCTTGTACTTTTCTTTCTTTGGATATTTTTAGCGCTATGACGTTACATTCACAGATTTAATATGAAATGGCTTGGTAGTCTAAGGTTACAGAACAAAAACACTAATTCTTGGTCCTGTTTTTATAACAACTGTTACTGACAGTGTGTATTCTTTATTCCTTCCCTTGAAGATTAAGGTTTAAGTGGTTTTATCTCCAGGTAGGATAGGTTTCATACAGGATAACTCTGGATACATTTTTCTATATATAATTGTTTCTGTCGGGACTGAAAATTTATTTTCCATCTCCTCATAGAAAATAATCTAGGCACCTTATTAATAGCACCTAGGCCAGGAAATGCAAGGGCATTATAATAATTCTAACCTCATTATGATCTTAGTGAACAGGTTTAGGTTCAGGCCAATACTGGAAATGAGGGATTATAAAGTGCATACCTCAATCAGTTTCCATGGAGTCATATTTAGTGTGAGATAAGTTTAATGCACATCACTGCCAAATGTAGCCGTGTCTGTGGAAAAATGGAAAGTCATTACAGCACCACTTCATAACAGAAATTGTGCCATCAAGGCCCACAGATATCACCACTAAACATTTACACTTGATCACCCAAGAGAGAGCAGTTGATGAAGGTTAGCAGAAGGTCAGGTCTAAGGCAAAAACATGGTTCCTTTATGAAAGAAACTGCTTTGTTTTATCTGTCCCCTTAAATGGTCCTATTAATTACATTCAAGCAAGTAGGGTGGTGACAAATTAGATTTTGTGGAATTGAAAACAAAGGGTCTAGTACATCCAGATGGCTGTTTTGTCAGACTCTGTTAGCTATAAATACATTTAGAGTTGCTGCTATCATTTACCTTCAAGTCCTTATAACTTCTCGTTATCAAAGTGAACTGCGGTGGGGGATGAAACTTCCTGGGCCTCTTCTCAGTTCAGGAAATCAGTCGGTGGCATCATGGAAATTTTCCCTTTTTATTCAATCCTGATTTAGGTTCAGAGCCTAAATTGAGTCGTCGTTCTGTACTTGTGTGTCCTTGGGGAAGTTAAAAGACTTTGCTGAGCTTCTATTTCCTCATCCATAAAAGGAGGGTTGTGGGATTCAGAGCTAATGTATCTAAAGCACTGAGAATTTCAGGGCTGCACCATCCTCCTTTAAATGATTTTCCGATAATAAATCTGAGACAGATTGTTAAACAGCTTTTTTTGGCCTCCTTCCACGTTTGAGACACATGCCGGAAATAAAGCAGAACACTTAATTAGGGCTTGTTTTTTCAGAGATAAAAGACTAGATAGTGCCCTCTAGTGGTAAACAGGCAAAACGCCTGAAGGACATCTATTTCTCACTTGGATTCAGACGGAAACGACACAAAGAACGCAAAACTATGGGGTCAAACATAATTGATAGTTGGACAGGATTTTAACGATCATGCCATCCTATAAAACAATGGAATAAAGGATAACCTTATGTATTAAAAAACAAATGGCAGTTTAATCATCTGAGCAACAAAACAGTCAGAAACTATCCTCTTTTTCAGTCGTATGTGACCACTTTAATACACTTTTGCATCCTTGACTAATATTACATAAAGAAATGATTTCAGCTGTTCAGCAGGATGAGTGAACAGACTTCTTTCCAAGTTCATACAGTAGTACAGAACTGAACATTTCACAGGATTTCTGGTAGTCTCTGACAGTTTAGAGAAGAGGACATGTGCTGTAGAATCCTCTCCAATTCTTAGAATTCGCTCTCAGCGCTAGGCATTACAGAACTTCCCTTAGCTGGACATTAGTGAAGTTGTTCCCATCTAGCTCCTGAATTCTCACAGTCTCCACATCTACCAACACTAGTGCCTTTGCAATTCAATCAGGGCAGTGTCAGCAAATGGTTAAAGGCATGAATTCTGAAGCCAGACAGGGCTTCCCTAACGGCTCCAGCGGTAAAGAATCTGCCTTCAGTGCAGGAGACACAGGAGATGCAGGTTCAGTCCCTGGGTTGGGAAGATCCCCTGGCAGAGGAAACGGCCACCCACCCCAATATTCTTGCCTGGAAAATAACAGGGACCGAGGAGCTTGGCGGGGTACAGTCCAAAGAGCTGGACAGGACTGAGCGCCCGTGCACATACATACTGAGTCAGCGGGGGTTCAGCTCTATGCCTCAGCTTTCTCACTGAGGAAAACAGGGGTGTTCACACCAGCTGCTTCATAGCATCGTGGCAAGGACTGATTAAGCTCATACGCGGAAAGAAATTAGAACAGGTCCTGAAATTATTCTTATTGCCCAGTTCTTAAGTACCCCATCCTTCTCAATATTACAGAAAATGTATCAGAATTAAGATCCAGGCCTGGCCCTTGAAGAGTTTATGGTTTACATGGGAAGGCCAGGCTAGAGGGGCGGGCCTTTCTCCACTTCTTGTTTGGCAAGGGGAGGGCTTTTCCTGTAGCATATCCAGGGCCACTCATGCTCTTCTCTCCACGAGAAGTGGAGTGACTCAGCTGGAGAGGGATAACCTTGGGGGCAACCCCATGAGCAAGAGACACATTTTTCTAATGCAGGTACATTAGAGAGTCACTGGACTCTCACTCTACAGCACATCCTCCAGCTTAGCTTGGTCAACAATGCAGGTGTCGACCAGATTCTGCCAGCCAACCATTTGTTCAGAACTTAGTCTGAGAGCTGGAGAGCTAGTTTTTAAAAATGTTTATTTACTTATTTATTTGTGGCTGAACGGGTCTTTGTTGCAAGTGGGGGCTACTCTCTAGTTGCACGGGCTTTTCCTTGTGGAGGCTTCCCCTGTTGCAGAGCACTGCTCTGGGGCACGCAGGCTTCCGTAGCTGTGACACATGGGCTTAGCTTTCCATACGCTACACAGCATGTGGAATCTTCCCAGACTAGGGTTGAACCCATGTGCCTTGCACTGGCCGGTGATTTTTAACCACTGGACCACCAGGGAAGTTCTGGAGACCTATTTATTAAGGCGACCCCCTTGGAGACTCCAACAGAACATACTGACCCATAAAAACAATTCACTGCTAACCTGTATGGTATGGACATACAAACCTGTCCAGAAATGCGAGTCTGGTATAGTCTGAAGCAAAAGAAAAGAGTTTCATGGAAATGGGACTTACGTTGGCTCTGGGGCTTACGTTGGGCGGGAGGAGGGAGGAAAAAAGAGTCCTTCTGCTAGCAGAGCAAATTTTTCCTAAAACTTGCAGCAATTTGCACTTCTGTGCCATCGGAATAAAATATAAAATAGTGGTTAAAATTAGAAAGTCATTTCCTGTTTGATGACTACATGGTCCTACAGCCAAGCTAGGGCAGAGAAACAGGTGATGTAGTTCCTCAATGCCTGATTTTCCAATCACATGCCACCCACAGGCCAGGAAAGTTCTAAGGACTTTACACATACCAATCACTTACTCCATACAGCAACTCTGAGATCCAGATGTTTTCCCCATTTTGTGGCTGAGGGTATCTAAGCACATACAATGTCTTGCTGCACAAGACATTACTGCAAACTAGTGGCTTTTAAACAACGCATGTTTACTACCTCACAGTGGGTCAGAAATCAGAGGATGGCTCAGCTGGGTCCTCTGTAAGGTGCCATCAAGGTGTCAACCAGGGCTCAGTCCTCATCTGGAAGCTTGACTAACCACAGTGGATCCTCTTCCAAACACATTTAGTGAAGTTACTCAGTTGTGTCCAGCTCTTTGTGACCCCATGGACTGTAGCCTACTAGGATCCTCCGTCCATGGAATTTTTCAGGCAAGAGTACTGGAGTGGGTTGCCATTTCCTTCTCCAGGGGATCTTGCTGACCCAGGTATTGAACCCAGGTCTCCCACATTGCAGGCAGATGCTTTACCATCTGAACCACCAGGGAAGTATAGTAATTTGTTCAGCATCAGTAAGAAATAGAACCAGGGCTTGAACCCATGCAGTCTGACCCTAGACACCATTCTCTCACTCTCTCTACTTCGTGATTTCTCAGTCCAAGAGAGGGGGTTGGGGCTGAGCCTTCCTTATGAAGGCGATCAATAAAGAACCGGCCTGATCAGGGTGAAGGTTTGGACTTTAGAGGCTGCTACAGGAGGCTAAGAGGTAGGTGGGGCTGGTCAATCAGTTCAGTTCAGTCGTGTCTGACTAAATGGACTTCAGCACGCCAGGCCTCTGTGTCCATCACCAACCCCCAGAGTTTACTCAAACTCTTGTCCATTGAGTCGGTGATACCATCCAACCATCTCATCTTCTGTTGCCCCCTTCTCCTCCTGCCTTCAATCTTCTCTAGCATCAGGGTCTTTTCAAATGAGTCATTTCTTCTCATTAGGTGGCCAAAATATTGGAGTTTCAGCTTCAGCATCAGTCCTTCCAATGAATATTCAGGACTGATTTCCTTTAGGATAGCCTGGTCGGATTTCCTTGCTGTCCAAGGGACTCTCAAGAGTCTTCTCTAACACCATGGTTCAAAAGCATCAGTTATTCAGCGCTCAGCTTTCTTTATAGTCCAACTCTCACATCTATACACGACCACTAGAAAAACCATTGCTTTGACTAGATGGACCTTTGTTGGCAAAAAATG
Source organism: Oreotragus oreotragus (assembly GCA_006410675.1). Classification (NCBI taxonomy): domain Eukaryota; kingdom Metazoa; phylum Chordata; class Mammalia; order Artiodactyla; family Bovidae; genus Oreotragus; species Oreotragus oreotragus. The sequence continues at coordinate 28,450 of SJYX01014416.1, forward strand.
TCTCTGCTTTTTAATATACTATCTAGGTTGGTCATGGCTTTTTTTTCAAGGAGCAAGCATCTTTTAATTTCGTGGCTGGAGCGACCATCTGCAGTGATTTTGGAGCCCCCCCAAAATAAAGTCTGTCACTGTTTCCCCATCTATTTGCCATGAAGTGGTGGGACCAGATGCCATAATCTTAGTTTTCTGAATGCTGAGTTTAAAAAAAAATTATTTATTTTAACTGGAGGCTAATTACTTTAAAATATTGTAGTGGTTTTTGTCATACTTTGATATGAATCAGCCATGGGTGTATATGTGTTCCCCATCCTGAACCCCCATCCCATCCCTCAGGGACATCCCAGTGCACCAGCCCTGAGCACCCTGTCTCATGCATTGAGCCTGGACTGTTGATCTGTTTCACATATGATAATATACATGTTTCAATGCTATTCCAAATGTTGAATTTTAAGCCAACTTTTTCACTCTCTTCTTTCACTTTCATCAAGAGGCTCTTTAGTTCTTCTTCACTTTCTGCCATAAGGATGGTGTCATCTGCATATCTGAGGTTGTCAATATTTCTCCCGACCAGCTTGATTCCAGCTTGTGCTTCTTCCAGTCCAGCGTTTCTCATGATGTACTCTGCATATAAGTTAAATAAGCAGGGTGACAATATACAGCCTTGATGTACTCCTTTCCCTATTTGGAACCAGTCTGTTGTTCCATGTCCAGTTCTAACTGTTGCTTCCTGACCTGCATACAGATTTCTCAAGAGGCAGGTTAGGTGGTCTGGTATTCCCATCTCTTTCAGAATGTTCCACAGTTTATTGTTATCCACACAGTCAAAGGCTTTGGCATAGTCAATAAAGCAGAAATAGATGTTTTTCTGGAACTCTCTTGCTTTTTCCATGAT
>SJYX01014416.1:31647-47516 GCA_006410675.1 Oreotragus oreotragus
TGACAGCATCATCTTTCAGGATTTGAAATAGCTCAACTGGAATTCCATCACCTCCACTAGCTTTGTTCGTAGTGATGCTTCCTAAGGCCCACTTGACTTCACATTCCAGGATGTCTGACTCTAGGTGAATGATCATGCCATCATGATTATCTGGGTCGTGATGATCTTTTTTGTATAGTTCTTCTGTGTATTCTTGCCACCTTTTCTTAATATCTTGTGCTTCTGTTAGGTCCATCCCACTTGTGTCCTGTATTGAGCCCATCTTTGCATGAAATAGTCCCTTGGTATCTCTAATTTTCTTGATGAGATCTCTAGTCTTTCCCATTCTATTGTTTTCCTCTATTTCTTTGCACTGATCACTGAAAAGGGCTTTCTTATCTCTCCTTGCTATTCTGTGGAACACTGCATTCAAATGGGTACATCTTTCCTTTTCTTCTTTGCCTTTAACTTCTCTTCTTTTCACAGCTATTTGTAAGGCCTCCTCAGACAGCCATTTTGCTTTTTTACATTTCTTTTTCTTGGGGATGGTCTCTTACCCTTCTCCATCAGAGGCAGACAGACTGAAAACCAGAATCACAGAAAATTAACCAATCTGTCTTGGACAGGACCACAGCCTTGTCTAACTCAATGAAACTATGAGCCATGCTGTGTAGGGTCACCCAAGATGGATGGGTCATGGTGGGGAGTTCTGAAAAAACATGGTCTACTGGAGAAGGGAATGGCAAACCACTTCAGTATTCTTGCCTTGAGACTCCCATGAACGGTATGAAATGGCAGAAAGATAGGACACTGAAAGATGAACTCCCCAGGTCGGTAGGTGCCCAATATGCTACTGGAGATCAGTGGAGAAATAACTTCAGAAAGAATGAAGAGATGAAGCCAACAACACCAGTTGTGGATGTGACTGGTGATAGAAATAAAGTCTGATGCTGTAAAGAGGAATATTGCATAGGAACCTGGAATGTTAGGTCCATGAATCAAGGCAAATTGGAAGTAGTCAAACAGGAGATGGCAAGAGTGAACATCAACATTTTAGGAATCAGCAAACTAAAATGGACTGGAATGGGCAAATTAAACTCAGATGGCCATTATATCTACTATTGTGGGTAAGAATCCCTGAGAAGAAATGGAATAGCCATCACAGTCAACAAAACAGTCCAAAATGAGGTAGCTGGATGCAATCTCAAAAGCAACAGAATGATCTCTGTTTGTTTCCAAGGCAAACCATTCAATATCACAGTAATTCAAGTCTGTGCCCCAACCAGTAATGCTGAAGAAGCTGAAGTTGAATGGTTCTATGAAGACCTACAAGACCTTCTAAAACTAACACCCAAAAAAGATGTCCTTTTCATTATAGGGGACTGGAATGCAAAAGTATGCAGCCAAGAAATACCTGGAGTAATAGGCAAATTTGGCCTTGGAGTACAGAATGAAGCAGGGCAAAGGCTAACAGGGTTTTGCCAAGAGAATGCACTGGTCATAGCAAACACCCTCTTCCAACAACACAAGAGAAGACTCTATACATGGACATCACCATATGGTCAATACCAAAATAAGATTGATAATATTCTTTGCAGCCAAAGATGGAGAAGCTCTACAGAGTCAGCAGAAACAAGTCCGGGAGCTGACTGTGGCTCAGATCATGGTCTCCTTATTGCCAAATTCAGACTTAAATTGAAGAAGGTAGGGAAACCACTAGTCCTTTCAAGTATGACCAAAATCAAACCCCATAACATTATACAGTAGAAGTGAGAAGTAGATTCAAGGGATTAGATCTGATAGACAGAGTGCCTGAAGAACTATGGACGGAGGTTCATGACATTGTACAGGAGGCAGGGCTGGTCAACGGAAAGGTTGAAAAGCCAGGTACCGAAGTTTAGATTCAGAGATAGAAAGAGGGCGATTAATCCCACGATGTTCCTGCTCAAGAACAGTTCTATATTGCTCATCCTATTAGCTCCAAAGAAGGCTTCAAATGTTTCAGTTTGGCAGAATGGATGTTATGCATTTATGTGGGTTATGACAGAACAAAGCTGAAGTGAGAGTGAAAGGCACTCAGTCGTGTCCGACTCTTTGTGACTCCATGGACTATACAGTCCATGGAATTCTCCAGGCCAGAATACTGGAGTGGGTAGCCTTTCCCTTCTCCAGGGGATCTTCCCAACCCAAAGATCAAACCCAGGTCTCCCACATTCCAGATGGGTTCTTTACCAGGTGAGCCACCAGGGAAGCCCAAGAATACTGGAGTGGGTAGCCTATCGGTTCTCCAGTGGATCTTCCTGACCCAGGAATCAAACAAGGGTCTCCTGCATTGCAGGCGGATTCTTTACCAACTGAGCTATGAGGGAAGCCCTGAGGGAACAAAACTAGACCGTCATCCTCTGTGCATCAGCTGGGCCACCGATGCGTAGGGCTTGTGAAACATGTCCTCATTCAGCCTTGCCTTCCAAGCATCTGCCTAGAAGACAAGCAAGGCTGGAAGTATAAGTTTGAGATTTAATATGTTGATATATTTAAGAACTGAAACCATGACATGTGAAGCTCCCTGAAAAATAGATTGTAGAGGAGGCAGAGGGAGAAGGCAGCGGCACCCCACTCCAGTCCTCTTGCCTGGAAAATCCCATGGGCGGAGGAGCCTGTTAGGCTGCAGTCCAATGGGGTCGCTAAGAGTCAGACATGACTGAGCGACTTCCCTTTCACTTTTCACTTTTATGCACTGGAGAAGGAAATGGCAACCCACTCCAGTGTTCTTGCCTGGAGAATCCCAGGGACGGGGGAGCCTGGTGGGCTGCCGTCTGTGAGGTTGCACAGAGTCGGATACGACTGAAGCGACTTAGCAGCAGCAGCAGCAGAGGAGGCAGAGGAGAAATACCGGTAGAAGAGGGAACATGGGCAACCCAGGGCTGTGGATGTTGGTTGACCTGCACAATGTAAGACTTTCCTGGTCAGCTACTTTAAAGTAGTGGTAGAAGATGAGGACAGGTACAAAGCCAGGAAACTGAATAATGAGTTGAAAATCATAAAAGAGAGGAGATGAAGCTTGGCTTCTTCCCTTACGTCATTAGTGCGTCAGGTAAGGAAACGGACAGGTTTCCTGGTTTGCGTGATGCTCCACACTGTTCACTATTCTCCTGGGGCACTGCTCTTGCTGCTGTTTAGTTGCTAAGTCATGTCGCATTCTTTGTGACCTGCAGACTACAGCCCGCCAGGCTCCTCTGTCCATGGGATTTCCAAGGCAAGCATACTGGAGTGGGTTGCCATTTCCTTCTCCAGGGGGTCTTCCTGACCTAGGGATTGAACCTGCACCTCCTGCTTGGTAGGCTGAACGTGAATTCTTTACCATTGAGCCACCTGGATTTTAAACTGGCTCTGAGGATGCTGGCAGTGGTGGTGAACAGGCACTTTTGAGAAGTTTGGCAATAAAAAGAAATCAGGAAAGGGTAGCAGATTTTTTTCAAAGATCTTTTAAGATAAAAGAATTTAACAGAATGCCCAACTCTTGGTATCATATATGTTTAATTCTTCCTATATAAATGCCATGATTATGTTATCAAGATCTTCGTATCAGTCCAGACCCCATCAGAAAAGCAGAAACCATCATGACTACTTGAAACTGGGGGGTTTAATGCATGTAACTTATGTAGGTGATAGAAAAAGTTGCAAAACCAAATAGAGGACAGTGGGATAACTTAGAAATTAGCAACAGCAGGAAGCCACTTCTTTGCCAAGTCCGATTTGGAGGGTCAAAGAGAAGAGACTGCTTTACTGGACATCAGAGACCAGTTTGACCTGCTGCTGCTGCTGCTAAGTCACTTCAGTCATGTCCGACTCTGTGTGACCCCATAGACGGCAGCCCACCAGACTCCCCCATCCCTGGGATTCTCCAGGCAAGAATACTGGAGTGGGTTGCCATTTCCTTCTCCATGGATTTTCCAGGCAAGAGTACTGGGGTGGGGTGCCATTGCCTTCCCCGAGTTTGACCTGCAGAAACAGGTAGAGGTGGGCCTGTTGGAAAGTTTGACAAAGAAGAGATGCAACTGCTTCCACAGCATCCCCAGAATGGGGGTGGGAGGAGCCTCTAGCGTTTCAATTCCTCCCACTCCAGTCTCCCCCTAGCACCTCCCATGACCGAGTCCAGTGGAACATTCACTGATGGGTAGCCTGGGAAATTCATCCAGGAGGAGTCAGGCCCCAGGACACAGAACAAAGCAGGGGACTGGTCAGGGGCAGGCAAACACATCCCAGTAGAGGGCAAACACATCCCACTGAGGGCAAACACATCCCAGTCCTGACCTGTGCTCATGTAACATCTGGCCCATCGTGGGGATGGTCTCTTCCTTACCAAGGAGCCGAGGCTCATCTGAGGGTGACGTAATTTCTATGAGAAATAATTAGACTCATTCTTCAGCCTCAATTCCAGAAGAATCAGGGTGCCTATTGGCGCCTCTCAGGTGGACACATGGTTTCTCCCAGATGGAGGAGGCCAGCTGAGAGGTAGAGAGTGAAGGGTCAGGGAGAGGATCCCAGGAGCCCTTCCCTCCCCCTTTAGAAGCTGTGAGAAACATACTGCGGAGGGGAGCAGAGTGGGGCAAAGCTGGGCCTGCTGGAGCTGAGTTGTGACAGGAATAGAGACCTCTGCCTCGTAAGCCAGAAGGTTTGTATGTGTCCCATACTTCCTCTTTGGTTTTCTTTCTGTGTTTTGATAAATTAAAAAAGACATTTGGAACCCCTACATGTGATGGTGGTGTTGAGGAGATGGGTGAGGTGGGTGGAGTTTTGTTCAAGCTTGTGCCACAGCTTTAGAGGGTGGTGGATTCCTGGGGCTGGTGGTCATGGGAGCTGAAGCCCAGGGGGAAGTAAAATCCAGAACAGAAGCTCCAGGCAGAGGGAAGCAGTTGGCTGTGTGCCTGACTATACAACCCTGTGAGATGGTTGGAGGGTATCTTCCACTCAATGGACAGGAATTTAAGCAAATTCCAGGAGGTAGTGAAGGACAGGGAAGCCTAGCGTGTTGCCGTCCATGGGGTCACAAAGAGGTGGACATGATTTAGCAAATGAACAGCAACAAAGCTTAGTGATTTGGAGGTTTTTTGTTTCATTTTTCTTTTTTTTTTTTGGCCACACCTCCAACTTCCCCAAACAAGGAGAGAACCTGTGCTCTATGCAGTGGAAGTGTAGAGTCTTAATCATTGGACTGTCAGAGAAGTTCTATTTGGAGTTTTTTTTAATAGCTAAGAGCTATTGAGCACTGTCTAACTCTATGCCCTTTTATATACACTGCCTGTATCAATTAATTTAACCCCAATAACAACCTTATGAGGCAGATTAAAGATGAGGAAAATCAAGGCTTAAAGGTTAAGTAACTTGCCCTGGGTAAACTGTGGAGCCAGGACTGAATTTTAGGCAGGCTGTTTCCAGACTCTGCATGTTTAACCACTTTGAGAAAATGTGAGAACACTGAAAAACAAGAGGAGATGTCTCTGGGAAAAGAGGGAAGATTCTGGAAAAGATAAGATGAGGGAGGGATCCCTTAGAAGAAGGTGGGAAGGGCTAGAGAGGAGAGGACAAGTGAGTGGTTCTACGAGAAAGTCTGCGCCGCCCTGAGACTACATCAGCCAAGCCGGAACACTGCTGCAGTCTGTGTCTGACGATTCTATAGCTGGATTCCCTGTGGATCTGAGGCCTGTTGTGCCTGTTGGTTCTTATTCAGGGCCTTGTCTCCTCACGTTTCTGGCACTCACTGAGAGGTGGAGTTGTACTTTAAAAAATAATTTATGGAAATATTTTTTAAGTCTAGGCTTGGGTTAATCATCCTCAAAAAAAAGACTTTGGTTTATTTCTGGGAAATGCTGGCAATCTGGGATCAGCTTACTTCAAGTTCAAGGCCTGAGGTTTTTCTGAACCACCAGGTAATGATAAACCATGCTTGGTATAAGCTGGTTTATTTCTGATTTACTCTTTCTCTTGTGGTTATGGGAGAGGTCTTTGGGGTCTTAGGCCATAGCAAAGGATTACTTACCATGGAAGAAGTGTTATTAGAAATAATGAGAAAGCAGTGAATGGATTGCTGTACATTTATCATGAGTTGGTTCTGCATTTCCTCTCAGACCTCTGCTTTCTCTTTCCTATCAACTCTTGTTGATTGTTGATTCTGGGCTATGGACTGAGGCAGGTGACGTGGGGAAAGGTCAGGGTGGGGTCACAATCAGTAGACTAGACAGAGAACTATAGAAATGGCTGAGTGTAAATTCAGTGCTGCCCTTTTAGAAATACCCTGAATAATCTAAACTCACTCTGATTCGGAGAGTCAACATGCGTCATGAGGGTGCCGTGGGCTGTGACGCCTCCCGCATCATGAAGAGACAGTGAGGTGGGGAGAGGAGTTTAGGTGGTCCTTGCCCAAGCACAAAAGGGCCCAGGTCAGTGGGCTCCCTGACCTTGCTTTTCCCACCAGACCTTCTCTTGGCTGTGAAGGGGGCTCCCAGGAGCTGAGGAGGGCAGACTAAGTGCCGTGACTCAAAATTGGAAGGGGCAGGGATGGTCAAGGTCTGGGATTTGATTTTATCCTGCTTTTAAGCTAATAAGTTACCTTTAAAAAGCTCATTTGGGTAAAGAAAATATGCAGTGTATACACACACACACGCACACACATATATACACACAATGGAATATTACTCAGCTATAAAAGTAATAGCTTATACACACACACACACATATATATACACACACAGTGGAATATTACTCAGCTGTAAAGGTAATAGCTTATACACACACACATATATATACACACACAGTGGAATATTACTCAGCTGTAAAAGTAATAGCTTATACACACACACACACACATACACAATGGAATATTACTCAGCTATAAAAGTAATGGCTTATACTCACACACACACACACACAGTGGAATATTACTCAGCTATAAAAAGGAAAAAATGCCACTTGTAGCAATATGGATGGACCTAGACATTATCACACCAAATGAAGTAAGTCAGAAAAAGAAAGACATATACCATACGATATCACTGATATGTGGAATCTAAAAAATCATACAAATGAACTTATTTACGAAACAGATTCACAGGCATAGAAAACAAACTTGTGACTACCAAAGGGAGAAGGTGGGGGAGTCGGGGATTGACACATACAGACACACTACCATATATAAAGCAGATAAACAAAGACCTACTGTATAGTACAGGGAACTCTACTCAGTATTCCATAATAACCTATAAGGGAAAAGAATCGGAAAAAAAGAATCAATATATGTATATATATAACTGAATCACTTTGCTGTATACCTGAAACTAATGTAACATTGTAAATCAACTATACTTCGTTATAAAATAAAAATTGGCAGAGGGGAGATGGTCATGATCTGGGATTTGATTTTATCCTATTTTTAAGCTAACAAATTAGCCTAAGTACTTCATGAAAACAGTGTCAGTTATGACCAACCTAGATAGCATATTTATAAGCAGAGACATTGCTTTGCCAACTAAGGTCTGTCTAGTCAAGGCGATAGTTTTTCCTGTGGTCATGTATGGATGTGAGAGTTGGACTGTGAAGAAGGCTGAGCACCGCAGAATTGATGCTTTTGAACTGTGGTGTTGGAGAAGACTCTTGAGAGTCCCTTGGACTGCAAGGAGATCCAACCAGTCCATTCTGAAGGAGATCAGCCCTGGGATTTCTTTGGAAGGAATGATGCTAAAGCTGAAACTCCAGTACCTTGGCTACCTCATGCAAAGAGTTGACTCATTGGAAAAGACTCTGATGCTGGGAGGGATTGGGGGCAGGAGGAGAAGGGGACGACAGAGGATGAGATGGCTGGATGGCATCACAGACTCGATGGATGTGAATCTGAGTGAACTCCGGGAGATGGTGATGAACAGGGAGGCCTGGCGTGCTGTGATTCATGGGATCGCAAAGAGTTGGACACGACTGTGTGACCTGAACTGAACTGAGTGGAAGACATTGACCTGTGTCTCACAGAGATGGGACTTTACTACTCATGGCATAGCATGGCCACTACCACACTGGCATGGACTCTTCTTGCCACTCGCAAGCCCCTTGGGGGTAACAGAGGGGCCTGGGATGGCCATCTACATGGGCAGTGAGTGGTGCAAAAGAAGATAACCCTGAACTTAGGAAACCTGCTGTTTAAGACCCAGCAGTGAACTGCCTCCCCTTTGCCTCAGGGGGACACTTGATCTCATTCCTCAAGGTTGCCCTTGGCAAACAACCCTGAGAAATTAACTGGGAAAATCGTGGCCCTGCTTCATCCACATGCCAGCAAAAATGCCCAAGGGCCTTTCAGGTTTCATGGTAAATTCGTTTTCAGACAGAGGTGCTATAGGGGGGTAACTTAAAATGTGCATAACCTTCAAAAATTCTTACTTTCCATTTGCAGTCTCTAAACTTGGTAGTGAAAGCCCCAGTGGTTAGGGTTCTGCTACTTGTGGGATCCCATCTGTCCAATCATCTCGGCCTCCTTCACTGTTCCCTCCTGAAGTTTGCTGCCTCATTTCAACGCTGTGCATGTTTTCAATCATGTTCTTTGCATGCTCTGCTGAGTTTGAAAGCAGTGTGCACAGTGGCATGTTTGCTGATCTTGGCATTAAGAAAGCTGGATTTGCCAAACAGGAGACCAACATGGCTGTCAGGCAATTCAAAGTTGGGGTAACATAATACCTTTCCTTTGTTTAGTGAAGTACACTTCAAGATGTTCATTTTGAAAGTCTAACTTCTCCTCCCAAAATGAGTTCCACTGCATTCTTTATCTCACTTAGGGACACCATCTATCTGTCCAGATTCTTATCTTCCATGCCTCTGCCTCAGGCTTGCAAGCTTTACCTTTTAAGTAGTGTTGTTCTTTTCCTCCTCTACTCTCTTTTCTCGCTGACACTGTTCATCCTGATCGTGTTTCACCTGGAATTATTCAATAGTTCCCGCAGGAGCTTCTAGCCTCAGGTTCACTATTCTTCAATAGAACTATCTTACTACTTACTGCCTGGTCTTTTCATTTCGCTCATTTCAAATACCTCTCAACCTTGTCCAGTCAAATCCCCTTACAGCATGCTTTTTCCTTCAGTCCTTCTGTACCTTACCTGGTATTATTGTTACTTACTTCTTGTATTTCTTAGCTCCCAGCATGGTGTTTTAAATCATTGAGTCTTTGACGTTCTTCCTACCTGGAATGACAATCCTCTCTATCTAAGCCCCATTCGTTTAAAAACTCAGGTCTTCTAATAGCCAATGACATGATACAAGGAAAGGAAATTAGGAGTATAAAACTGGAACTGATATAACCCAGGAAAACTCAAAACAATCAATAGAAAAATTGCTATAAGCAATAAGAGAATTCAGTAAGGTAGCTTGATCAAAATAGTACCCAGACACATCCATCAAATGGGAGATGGAATGTTTCAATGTATTATGGTACATCCATATAGTGTGATGTGATGGTGCAGTAAAAGGACAAGGGCATTTCCTATATCCTGACATGGAAATATTTCTAAGATATGTTGTTTTAAAAAGCTGCTTTACAATGTATATAATATGCCACCTCTGTAAAGAAGGAGGAGGGATAAATATATTTGTGCAAGGAAACTGTGTATGCAGGTCAAGAAGCAACAGTTAGAACTGGACAGATCCACTCACAGTCTGGAACAAAAGACTGGTTCTAAATCGGGAGAGGAGTACATCAAGGCTATATATTGTCACCCTGCTTATTTAACTTTTATGCAGAATGCCAGACTGGATGAAGCACAAGCTGGAATCAAGATTGCCAGGAGAAATATCAATACCCTCAGATATGCAGATGACACCACCCTTATGGCAGAAAGTGAAGAACTAAAGAGCGTCTTGACAAAAGTGAAAGAGGAGAGTGAAAAAACTGGCTAAAATTCAACATTCAGAAAACTAATATCATGGCATCTGATTCCATAACTTCATGCCAAAGAGATGGGGAAACAATGGAAACAATGACAGACTTTATTTTCTTGGGCTCCAAAATACCTACATATGGTGACTGCACCTATGAAATTAAAAGACACTTGCTCCTTGGAAGAAAAGCTATGACAAACCTAGACAGCATATTAAAAAGCAAACACATTACTTTGCCAACAGAGATCCATCTAGTCAAAGCTATGGTTTTTCCAGTGTTTATGTATGGATGTGAGAGTTGGACTATAAAGAAAGCTGAGCGCTGAAGAATTGATGCTTTTGAACTGTGGTGTTGGAGAAGACTCTTGAGAGTCCCTTGGACTGCAAGGAGATCCAANTAGTCAAAGCTATGGTTTTTCCAGTGTTTATGTATGGATGTGAGAGTTGGACTATAAAGAAAGCTGAGCGCTGAAGAATTGATGCTTTTGAACTGTGGTGTTGGAGAAGACTCTTGAGAGTCCCTTAGACTGCAAGGAGATCCAACCAGTCCATTCTGAAGGAGATCAGCCCTGGGTTTTCTTTGGAAGGAATGATGCTAAAGCTGAAACTCCAATACTTTGGCCACCTCATGCGAAGAGTTGTCTCACTGGAAAAGACTCTGATGCTGGGAGGGATTGAGGGCAGGAGGAGAAGGGGACGACAGAGGATGAGATGATTGGATGCCATCACTGACTCAATGGACATGAGTCTAAGTAAACTCTGGGAGTTGGTGATGAACGGGGAAGCCTGGCGTGCTGCAGTCCACGGGGTTGCAAAGAGTTGGACGTGACTGAGCAACTGAACTGAACTGAAGGAAACTTTTGAATGATAATGCTAAGCTACTGCTAAGTCAACTTCAGTCATGTCCAACTCTGTGTGACCCCATAGACGGCAGCCCACCAAGTTCCCCAGTCCCTGGGATTCTCCAGGCAAGAACACTGGAGTGGGTTGCCATTTCCTTCTCCAATGCAGGAAAGTGAAAAGCAAAAGTGAAGTCACTCAGTCGTTTCTGACTCTTAGCGACCCCATGGACTGCAGCCTACCAGGCTCCTCCACCCATGGGATTTTCCAGGCAAGAGTACTAGAGTGGGGGGCCATTGCCTTCTCCATTGAATGACAATAAGAAAGTATGAAAGTTCTTGCTTTGGGGGACTTCCCTGGTGGTCCAGTGATTAAGAATCTGCCTTGCAATGCAGTGGACAGGAGTTCAACTCCCAGTCAGGGAAATAAGATCACACATACTGCATAGCAACTAAGCCCTTGGGCCACAACTACTGAGCCCATGTCCTCTGGAGCCCACGTGCGACAACTAGAGAGAGTCTGTGTGCCACCACAACTAGAGAGAGTCTGTGTGCCATGACAAAGGATCTCACATGATGCAAGGAATATCCAGCATGCTGCACCTGGGACCCAATGCAGCCATATTAATTAATTAACTAAAGGTTTTTGCTTTTGAACAGGGATAGTGGAGAGGGCTGGAAGGAGACAGGACAGTACAGGGGCAAGACTTCCCACTGCACACTTTATATTGTTGAGTTTTGAATTAGATGAGCTTATTCAAAAGACTCAAAACAAAAACAAAAAACAAAACCTCAAGCAGTATCTCTGCTCCTTTATGTCTCCTTCACATGAGAGGAAGTCCAGTGCAGTGGCCAGGAGCAGAGGCTTGGTGTCCAACATGTCTGTATCTAATCCCATGCCTCCACTTAACAACTCTTTGACTGAGGAAAGTTGTGTGTTCTCTGAGTCTCAATTTTCTCCCTTATAATTTGGGAATAACAATCCTCAAAGTAACACTTTTAGATGCATATTGCGATGATGTTTGCAATGTAATTAACATGGTACTTTAAATAAAATCAGCACTTGGCATTTTATACATACATATTGATATATATCTACATAATATACACACATATATACACACACAGTTAAGCCTTGAATAACATGGGGGTGAGCGGTACTGAAACCCCATGCACTCAAAAACCCAAGTACTGCTATCTCTGTTTGAAAAACAAAGGAATTGGTAAATGGCTCATCTAAAGTTGTAACAGTTTAGATAGAATCAGGACTCAAATCCTAGATCTGCTGATTCCAAATACGGTGACCACTAATTGAAAACAAACTTTCCCCTACATTTAAAGATAGACATTACTTTGCCAACAAAGGGCTGTCTAGTCAAGGCTATGGTTTTTCCTCTGGTCATGTATGGATGTGAGAGTTGGACTGTGAAGAAAGCTGAGTGCCGAAGAATTGCTGCTTTTGAACTGTGATGTTGGAGAAGACTCTTGAGAGTCCCTTGGACTGCAAGGAGATGCAACCAGTCCATTCTAAAGGAGATCAGTCCTGGGTGTTCACTGGAAGGACTGATGGTAAAGCTGAAACTCCAGTACTTTGGCCACCTCATGCGAAGAGTTGACTCATTGGAAAAGACTCTGATGCTGGGAGGGATTGGGGGCAGGAGGAGAAGGGGACGACAGAGGATGAGATGGCTGGATGGCATCACTGACTCGATGGACGTGAGTTTGAGTGAACTCCAGAAGTTGATGATGGACAGGGAGGCCTGGCATGCTGCAATTCATGGGGTTGCATAGAGTCGGACACGATTGAGTGACTGAACTGAATTGAACTGAAAATGGCCAAAAAACACACCAAATTTATGGTTATCAAAGGAGGTGGTGGAAGCGTAGGTTAGGAGTTTGAGATTAGTCATCTACTATATACAAAATCGATAAACAACAAGTTCCTACTACATAGCACAGTTCAGTTCAGTCGCTCAGTTGTGTCTGACTCTTTGTGACCCCATGGACTGCAGCACGCCAGGCTTCCCTGTCCATCACCAACTCCTGGAGCTTGTTCAAACTCATGTCCATTGAGTTCGTGATGTCATCCAACCATCTCATCCTCTGTCATCCCCTTCTTCTCCTGCCTTCAATCTCTCCCACCATCAGGGTCTTTTTCAGTGAGTCAGTTCTTCACATCAGGTGGCCAAAGTATTGGAGTTTCAGCTTCAATCTTCCCAAGGAATATTCAAGACTGATCTTCAGAATGGACTGGATTGATCTCCTTGAAGTCCAAAGGACTCTCAAGAATCTTCTCCAACAGCATAGTTCAAAAGCATCAATTCTTTGATGCTCAGCTTTCTTTATGGTCCAGCTCTCACACTCATACATGACCTCTGGAAAAACCATAGCTTTGACTAGATGGATCTTTGTTGGCAAAGTGATGTCTCTGCTTTTTAATATGCTGTCTAGGTTTGTCATAGCTTTTCTTCCAAGGAGCAAGTGTCTTTTAATTTCATGGGTGCAGTCACCATCTGCAGGTATTTTGGAGCCCAAGAAAATAAAGTCTGTCATTGTTTCCATTGTTTCCCCATCTATTTGGCATGAAGTGATGGGACTGGATGCCATGATCTTAGTTTTCTGAATGTTGAGTTGTAAGCCAGCTCTTTCACTTTCATCAAGTGGCTCTTCAGTTCCTCTTAGCTTTCTGTCATAAGGGTGGTATCATCTGCATATTTGAGGTTATTGACATTTCTCCCAGAAATCTTGATTCCAGGAACCATATTCAGTGTCCTGTAATAAATTATAATGTAAAAGAATATGAAAAATTTTCCCCATCTATTTGGCATGAAGTGATGGGACTGGATGCCATGATCTTAGTTTTCTGAATGTTGAGTTGTAAGCCAGCTCTTTCACTTTCATCAAGTGGCTCTTCAGTTCCTCTTAGCTTTCTGTCATAAGGGTGGTATCATCTGCATATTTGAGGTTATTGACATTTCTCCCAGAAATCTTGATTCCAGGAACCATATTCAGTGTCCTGTAATAAATTATAATGTAAAAGAATATGAAAAATATATATATATATAACTGGGTTACCTTGCTGTATCAGAAACACAACATTGTAGATCAACTTCAATAAAAAAATTAAAAAAAATAAGGATCTATAAAATGAAAATACAGATACTATATTTTGGGGAGAAAAATTCATATGTATAAGTGGACCCTTGCAGTTCAAATCCATGCTTTTTGAGTCAACTGTACATACATGTGCTCATGCCCGCACACACACACACATACATATAAAATACATACATACGTGTTTCAGGAGAAGCATAGTTCATGCTACAGAGCTTCTCTTCAACAGGGCACAGACGTTCTTTCTCCAGCCAGGATTTAGGCAGGTAAGAAGTAACTTGGACTTCAAAACACGTGGCTGCAAACTGGAAGGCAATAGAGCAAATGTTGCCCTTAGAAACATGTTACTAGATTCACATGTCTTCAAAATAGGGACATTTTACATCCAAACCAAGGTTTCTGGCTTTTTAGAAAAATTAAGGCATCTGGCAATACGAGGCCTGTATTACAGCAGACAGGTTTCCAAGAGGCAGTGCTGAGGGTCAGCGTCCCTTTTAGAAGAAGTGCTGCGGCTGCTGCTGCTAAGTCGCTTCAGTCGTGCCCGACTCTGTGCGACCCCATAGACGGTGGCCCACCAGGCTCCCCTGTCCTTGGGCTTCTCCGGGCAAGAACACTGGAGCGGGTTGCCATCTCCTTCTCCAATGCATGAAAGTGAAAAGTGAAAGGGAAGTCGCTCAGTCGTGTCCCACTCTTCTCGACCCCATGGACTGCACCCCACCAGGCTCCTCCGTCCATGGGATTTTCCAGGCAAGAACACTTAAGTGGGGTGCCATCACCTTCTCCATGAGAAGTAAGCTCCTCTCATTTCACCATAGGCCCCCAACTTCTGGCACTCACCACCCCAGCCCCCACCAGTCCCATTTACGCTACTTCTCTGCCTCATGTGGGTATTTAAACTGACAATTTCTCACCTAAAATGTTACTTCTCTCTCATACTTCAGCATCTATGTTTCACATTGAAACAATAGGTCTGCTTGTACCCACCTCAGGTAAGTTAGATTCCTGGATTAGCACATAGTTTTACCCTTGTATTATAAAAAATGGCAATGCCCTCCTAGACTGCTGTATTGTTTAAGTTCTCAGGAAGATAAATGTTCTATTTCAAACATATTCACTTCCCTTCCAACTTATTTCCTCATCTTAGAGACATTTGTTAGTATGTTTTGATAGGCATCTTAGAGGAGTTAAGATATTGTGAAAACTGATCCTGAATAAATTTTCACTTAGGTTTTGTTTGGCTGTGTATCCTTTTAGGTTTGCTTATTGGTTTATTTCTCTGAATCTTAGATTTTCCTCCAATTTCTGACGTTCAGCCAAAGGTGGATGAATGCAGTTCTGAAATGACAATGAGATAAGCAGAAAATCAGAATTAATTGGCAAGAGAGATGGACACGGCTGCTCTAGGGAGAGCCACCATGGTTTGAGGAATGCAAGGGCTTTTCTCTACAGGATGACTTTTTTCTTTCCTGAGCTAAGTCACTTCAGTCGTGCCCAACTCTGTGCGACCCCATAGATGGCAGCCTACCAGGGTACTCCGTCCCTGGGATTCTCCAGGCAAGAACACTGGAGTGGGTTGCCATTTCCTCCTCCAATGCATGAACGTGAAAAGTGAAAGTGAAGTCGCTCAGTCGTGTCCGACTCTTCGAGACCCCATGGACTTCAGCCTTCCAGGCTCCTCCATCCATGGGATTTTCCAGGCAAGAGTACTGGAGTGGGTTGCCATTGCCTTCTCCGTTCCTGAGCTAAAGGATGAAAATGGAAAACTCTTACTACTTCTATTCAGGAACTGAAACTCACCATATTTATCCCAAACATCTCCTTTGATTCTCCCACCTACGTTGGCTAATGGTCTCTTGGTATTACACTTATATTTCCTATGTTGTTCAGTCGCTAAGTCGTGTCCGACTCTTTGTGACCCCATGGACTGCAGCACACCAGGCTTCCCTGTCCTTCACTATCTCCCAGAGTTTGCTCAAACTCATGTCCATTGAGTCAGTGATGCCATCCAACCATCTCATCCTCTGT
>SJYX01014416.1:49262-96842 GCA_006410675.1 Oreotragus oreotragus
GAGGAGAGTGAAAAAGTTGGCTTAAAGCTCAACATTCAGAAAACGAAGATCATGGCATCCGGTCCCATCACTTCATGGGAAATAGATGGGGAAACAGTGGAAACAGTGTCAGACTTTATTTTGGGGGGCTCCAAATTCACTGCAGATGGTGACTGCAGCCATGAAATTAAAAGACGCTTACTCCTTGGAAGAAAAGTTATGACCAACCTAGATAGCATATTCAAAAGCAGAGACATTACTTTGCCAACAAAGGTCTGTCTAGTCAAGGCGGCTATGGTTTTTCCAGTAGTCATGTATGGATGTGAGAGTTGGACTGTGAAGAAAGCTGAGCACCGAAGAACTGATGCTTCTGAACTGTGGTGGTGGAGAAGACTCTTGAGAGTCCCTTGGACTGCAAGGAGATCCAACCAGTCCATTCTGGAGGAGATCAGCCCTGGGATTTCTTTGGAGGGAATGATGCTGAAGCTGAAACTCCAGTACTTTGGCCACCTCATGCGAAGAGTTGACTCATTGGAAAAGACTCTGATGCTGGGAGGGATTGGGGGCAGGAGGAGAAGGGGATGACAGAGATGGAAGTTATGAGATGGCTGAATGGCATCATGGACTCGATGGACGTGAGTCTGAGTGAACTCCAGGAGTTGGTGATGGACAGGGAGGCCTGGCGTGCTATAATTCCTGCGGTCACAAAGAGTCAGACACGACTGAGTGACTGAACTGAACTGAACTGAGTGCAGCACTTTCACAGCATCATCTTTTAGAATTTGAAAATAGCTCAACTGGAATTCCATCACCTCCACTAGCTTTGCACATAGTGATGCTTCGTAAGGCCCACTTGACTTCACATTCCAGGATGTCTGGCTCTAGGTGAGTGATCATATCATCATGATTATCTGGGCTGTGAAGATCTTTTTTGTACAGTTCTTCTGTGTATTCTTGCCACCTCTTCTTAATATCTTCTGCTTCTGTTAGGTCCATACTACTTCTGTCCTTTATTGAGCCCATCTTTGCATATAATTTTCCCTTGGTATCTCTAATTTTTTTGGAAGAGATCTCTAGTTTTTCCCATTCTGTCATTTTCCTCTATTTCTTTGCAGTGATCATTGAGGTAGGCTTTCTTATCTCTCCTTGCTGTTCTTTGGAACACTGCATTCACAGGGGTATATCTTTCCTTTTCTCCTTTGTTTTTTGCTTTCCAATAGCTACTACATATTTCTTAACTTCCAACATGAACTATTTCAGTGTCTCCTGCCATTAGGATCGCTACAGAGAATATAGGTGTGAACCAAGAATAACCTAGTCTGTAAGAACCGTCACCTCAAACTCCTGGAATTTTCACTCTGAAATCCATGTAAGGGGGCAGCCTGGTGATGAATCTGTAACACAATGGGATAGATGCCATAAAACAGGTATAAACAGAATGCTGTGAGAACACGAGGGAAGGAATAAATTACTCTGCCAGGGTTGCCAAGAGATGGTTCTTGGGAGAAAGTTAACAGGATTTCAAAGTATGACCAACAGTTGTGCTAAGCAGATTAAGACAGGTGACTACTCCAGGTAGAGGAAAGAGCCTGTGTAAAAGTCCCAAGTCTGGATAGGCACAGAGCCTATTGAGAAAACAATGGGAGAGCTAGTATGGCTGAAGTGGAAAGCAAATAATACTAGAGCATTTATAGTCCATTATAGTGAGAAATGAGCCTAAACTCAAGTAACGGTAGACTGGATGCAGGAGAAGGGTTAACCTCGGGACATAGGTGAGGGAGGGAGGAGCAGCAGGGAGGAATTAAGTGTAACTGAAGTTTGCACTTCAGGAGCACTTCTGTTCTCTGACACTATCACTAGAGGAGGACAACCCAGGGTGGGCAGGTCTGGTGTCAGCTGGCAGGTTTGGACACTTTGATCCCATTGAATGACTCCTCTGGCTAAATGTTAATGGGTGTTCATTTTCATTTTCTGATGTGACTTTCCCCTTTTCTTCTGTGAATTTTTTTCTTTCATTTTCGAAAACATCACACTCTTGCATTTCTTCTTACCTATCCAAACCCTCTTTCTCAAGCATGCAGACAAAAAGATGTATCTGAAGGAGCCTATCTGGAATAGGCTACGGTTCCTATCTCTTGTCTATGCTCTCTTACTATGGTAACTTCCCATTTTACAGCTTCTCAATTACCACCTAAACTGGTGACTTCCAATTCCATGTCTGCATCCTTCATCTCTCTCTGGATTCCAGACCTTTTTGTGCAACTGGCTACTGAACATTTCCACCTGGGTGTCCTACAGGCACCTCAAACTCAACGTCCAAAACTGCACTCTCATCTTCCCAAGCCAAACCTGCTCCCATGTATGTCTCATCTCAGCAGATGACTCCTCCATCCACTTGGCTGCCCAGCTCCTCACAATTCTAAGTTTCACAGGACCATGTCAGTCTTGGTGGCCACCAGCACAGTGAGTGGCCCGCATAGCAGATGTGTGTAGGTACAACATGAAGGAGGCAGGCCGGATCCTTAGGTTTCTGACTTCTGTCAATCTTCTTGGAATAAAAGCCATGCTCTACCCTCCTCCTATACCGTTTTGGTCTGAATTGATCAAACCGAGCACTATTTGTTTTAGAAAGACGTCCCTAACTGTCATCCCACCTCCCTCCATGATCTGCTAAATGCTGTAATTTCCTGCATATGCCCTAGTCATAGTTCATAGCAATGACTTCCACGACACGTGCATCCACCAACTCCCTAAAGGATGAAGTAGGTATCTTCTGTGTATCCTACTCCCTACTTGCTTGATGGAAGGAAGCAAAGAAGGAAGGACACACTGACAGGAATTCTGCATTTAAAAATGAGTATGCGGCTTGGAAGAAGTTTATGGCAGAGACAGATGTGAATTATCCATGGTGATGCCACTGGGGTGATCGCTTCTGCCCTGAAGGATGTGTGAAGGACACACGCTTCCATATCTGTAGGAGCTAAGATGGAAGGTGGTCTCCAGTAACGAGTAACAAGGACTGGCAAGAATGTTCCTATCTAAAAAACAATTACTTTGAAGAAGTGCTAGTCCAGGGTAGCCAAATCTTCTGATCTCTCTCTCTCTTTTTTTTTTTTTTTCAAAAGAAATCAGAAATAAATATATTTCTGAACGAGAAATCTACATTTTAAATGCTGGTCAAATTAAAAATGGAGAAGGCAAAGGAAACCCACTCCAGTACTCTTGCTTGGAAAATCCCATGGATGGAGGAGCCTGGTAGGCTGCAGTCCATGGGGTCACTAAGAGTCGGACATGACTGAGTGACTTCACTTTCACTTTTCACTTTCATGCATTGGAGAAGGAAATGGCAACCCACTCCAGTGTTCTTGCCGGGAGAATCCCAGGGACAGGGGAGCCTGGTGGGCTGCCGTCTATGGGGTCGCACAGAGTTGGACACAACGGAAGTGACTTAGTAGCAGCAGCAAACTAAAGAATGTAAAAGTTGCTCAGTCCTGTCCGACTCTTTGTGACCCCACAGACAATACAGTCTATGGAATTCTCCAGGCCAGAATACTGGAGTAGGTAGCCAATCCCTTCTTCAGGGGATCTTCCCAACCCAGGGACTGAACCCAGGTCTCTTGCATTGCAGGCAGATTCTTTACCAGCTGAGCCACCAAGGAAGCCCAAGAATACTGGGATGGGATTGAACCAGGGTCTCCTGCATTGCAGGTGGTTTCTTTACCAGCTGAGCTACCAGGAAAGCTGGTCAAACTAAACATTAGGCCAGATTCAGGCTTTAGCTTGACAAATTGTAATCTCTAGTACAAAACATTGAAGAATATTGACTTTTAAACCACCAGATTGTGAGAATTCCTTGGTGGTCCAGTGGTTAAGATGCTGTTCTTCCACTGCAGAAGGCATAGGTTTGATCCCTGGTCAGGGAATTAAGATTCTGCATGCCAAATGGCCAAAAACAAAATGAAACACTATCAATTTTTGTATATATTGAAAATGAGACAGAGGCCACATTCAAAAGGGAAAAGTAAAAAAGCAAATGGGGAAATCTGTAAGAACACCTTCATCAGTCGATAGCTGAGTTAACTTAGGAAACAAATGTTTGAAGAAAATGGAAAATTTATAAAAGGTGTCATTGAATTGAATATTGAATCAGGTTCTTGATTTGATTTTGGAGTAGGAATGAGCTATGTATGAAAGAGGTCCAGTACTGAAAAATGAGGGATTTGTTCAACAGTTTTTTAGGTCCTTGTGTTATATTCAATAACACTGCAGAAGAAGCAAATCTCATAGAATCCAAATACGAAAGTGTATCTAAGTCACTGAGGTCTCTGCTCATCTTTGGAATGAATTGCGCAGTTTGGGAAGCTGATTTTAATAAAGAGTTGGACTATATTTTAAATTATATTAAAATTATTTTTATGCTTTGAACATTATAAAAAACCATACAAACTAAGTACTTCATTAAATCCTATTGCAAACCTATGAATTATTTTTATTTTCATTTTTTCACACTAAGAGCAATTGATCAGAAAGGTCTGTTCATTCATTCATTCATTCATGTGACAAATATTTATTTGATTTAATATGCTGGGCATACAACAGTGAACAAAGCAGACAAAAAATCCCTGCCTTCATGGAACTTATTCTCCTGGTAAAATCAAGTCGTTACAGAGACATAACAATTAGCCTTCCTTTCAGACTCAGAGCTGTCCTTGAATCCAGGCCTCCTGTTAAGTCGTTTACAAAACATCTAGCAAGTGGTCAGTACTCTTTAGCAGTAGCAGTTTTGAGGAGCCAGCAGGGGGCAACCTACGACAATGGAAGTTCTCAGGGTAGCTAAGTAGCCTCTGGCCCTCTCCCCAGCTTCATGACCTCAGCAGAGAGCCCTCCATGCAGTCTGTGACAGTGGAGATTACATCTGCTCCGTCATGGAAGAGCTTCTGTGAAAATACATCAGCAAATAAGATTGTAAAGGATGTGAGTACTTGTAAAATTCTATGTATGTATTTGTGTAATGCTTGATACAGTAAATGAGCTTCTAAGTAAATTGTAAATGCAGTGTTTTATATAATATTATACAAATAACTGGATACAAACATAGATTACCCAGCTGTGAAATTTTCAGCAATCTCAGAAAATGTGGAGTGGTATTCTAGATGGTTGAGTTAGCTTTAATGATGTTGCTTTAAAGAGGTGTCATTTGGGACTTCCCTCAGGGTTCAGTGGTTAAAACTCCGCAATCCCACTGCAGGGGGCTTGGGTTTGATCCCTGGTCAGGGAACCAGATCCCACATGCTGCAACTAAGGGTTTGCATGCCGCAGCTAAAGATCCCACATGCTGCAAGGAAGATGGATGATCCCGTGTGCCACAACTAAGTCCTGCAGCCAAATAAATAAATAAAAATTATATATATATATATCACATGATCTAGTTGCTCAGTAATGTCTGACTCTTTTCGACCCCATGGTCTGCCAGGCTCTCTGTCCATGGGATTCTCCAGGCAAGAATACTACAGTGGGTTGCCAGTTCCTTCTCAAGGGAATCTTCCTGACCCAGGAATCAAACCTGGGTCTCCCACATTGCAGGCAGGTTTTTTTTTTTTTTTTTTTTACCATCTGAGCCACCATAAACATATACATACATGGGCTCCCCAGGTGGTGTTAGTGGTAAAGAACCTGCCTGGCAATGCAGGAGAACTAAGAGATGCTGGTTCCATCCCTGGGTTGGGAAGAATTCTTGGAAGAGGTCAAGCAACCCACTCCAGTATTCCTGCCTGGCAAATCCCATGGACAAAGGAGCCTGGTGAGCTCCATAGGGTTGCAAAGAGTTGGACACGACTGAAGCAACTTAGCACATGCACATATATATGTGTGTGAGTGTGTGTGTTCAGTTGCTTCAGCTGTGCTTGAATGTTTGTGATTCCATGGATTGTAGCCCACCAGACTCCTTTATCCATGGGATTTTCCCAGCAAGAACACTGGAGTGCATTCCATGCCCACCTCCAGGGGATCTTCCTAACCCAGGGATCAAACGTGTATCTTCTGCATTGCAGGCAGATTCTTTACCACTGAGCCACTGAGTGAGTGAGTGAGTGAGTGAGTGAAGTCGCTCAGTCGTGTCCGACTCTTTGCGACTCCGTGGACTGTAGCCTACCAGGCTCTTCCGTCCATGGGATTCTCCAGGCAAGAATACTGGAGTGGGTTGCCATTTCCTTCTCCAGGGGATCTTCCCGATCCAGGGATCGAACTCAGGTCTCCCGTATTGCAGGCAGATGCTTTAACCTCTGAGCCACCAGGGAAGCCCGAGCCACTGACTGCTACTGCTAAGTCACTTCAGTCGTGTCCGACTCTGTGTGACCCCATAGACGGCAGCCCACCAGGCTCCCCCATCCCTGGGATTCTCCAGGCAAGAATACTGGAGTGGGTTGCCATTTCCTTCTCCAATGCATGAAAGAGAAAAGTGAAAGTGAAGTCGCTCAGTCTGTCCGACTGTTAGCGACCCCATGGACTGCAGCCCACCAGGCTACTCCATCCATTGGATTTTCCAGGCAAGAGTACTGGGGTGGGGTGCCATTGCCTTCCCCACGAGCCACTGAGGAAGCCCATAAATATATTTAGCTGTCCTTAGAAACATTTAGTTTCTGCCGGCAGTTGAGAGGCACAGGCAAATAGAGCCAGACATAGGAAGAGCTACTGAGAAGAGTTGACCTCCAGGGAGATAAGAAGTGGACATACCCTCATTGGTACACTGAACAAATATTTGTGGGTTTCCTACTATGTCTGTTTTGTTCATTGCTGTATTCTTAGTGCCTCCAAACGAACTTGCTGCCATGACTATATTATTGTGTTTATATTAGGGAGCAAGTGCTATGAGGAAAAGTAGCACAGGATGAAAGAAGGAGATGGGGAAATGGAGGTGGTATTTGTGAGTAACTGAAGACAGCTGCCTCAATAAACAAACCCCTGCAATCTCACTAGCTTACCCAACAAAGGTTTTTTTTCTCTCACAAAATCCAATTGCAGTTGGTGACTCAGGGGCCCAAGCTCCCTCCATCTTATGTCCAGGTTCTCCAAGGCAGGAGAAGAAAAGAGCGAAGGAAAATCCATGTTGATTTGGAATGAAATGAAAGTGCAGTATGGTGGACCTCTGGGGAAAGAGGAATCCAGACAGAGAAAAACAGCAAAGAGAGTAAAGCTGAGCAAAGTGGGGAATCAACCACCCTTCTTAGATCTGTAAGAAAAGTGGGGTTACAGGGCAAACTCCCCAAATTGGAGAGACCCATGGGAGGATATAGAGAATCCTAGAGTAGAAACCTCTGCAGGAACCAAGGCTGGATAGGAAAACCTGAACTGTAATTCAGGAATTGCTGGAGGTTTAGTGTGGACAACTCTGAGAGTCACAAACTCCAGGGAGACCCAGTTGTCAGGGGGTCCCACACATCTGTGAGCTTCACCTCTTGGATCTCTACCACGTGCTCACAGTGAATATCAGAAATATTCTGGCAGGGAAAAAGGAACCATTTTGAAATATTCCAGAGCATTCTGTTCTTCTTAACAAGAACTTCCCTCAGGAGAAACTTTCACCAGAGCCTAAGCTGCCTGGACTTTAATGGAGCCCAGCTGATCTGGGGGCCGGAAGTGCCCAACTCCAGCGTCCTCTAGCCATCTAGCCTCACCTAAGGGAAGCACATGTGAAGTTCACAATCCAGAAACACAACCTCGCCAAAAGCTTGAGACCAAATCATAGACTAAAATGCTTCCCAGCCCCCTACATCTTACCATATATCACTAAAGGCCAGTACCTCATGCCTGGCTAGCAAGAAAATTTTACAAAGGCAAAAAATATAGTTGGAATAGAGAAAGATCAAGCATTAGAACCAGATTCGTATATGGCCAGGATGTTGGAATGATCGGATTGGGAAATTAAAACAACTATGATTAAAAAGCTAAGGGCTCTGATGAATAAAGGAGACAGTATATAAGTACTGATGGGCAGTGCAAGCAGAGAAATGGAAATTCGAGGAACTAAAAGAAATGCTAGAGCTCAAAAACACTGTAAAGAAATGAAGAAGACCTGTGATGGACTTACAGTAGATTGCACATGACTGAAGAAAGGGTGCATGGGTACAGCTTGCAGGAGATGCAGCTCTTCATGCCCTTGAACTTGGTCTGCTAGGTGGGGCTGTTGATGATGCACTGGGAGGGGTAGGGGTTCTTCCTGCCACTTGGGGCCACAGGGGCCGAGCACCATGCACAACTTGTCCCCATCCTTCCTCTTCTCATGACTGCGTTTCAACATCATACTGGAAGTCCTAGCTAAGGCAATGAAGAATAGGAACAGTTATACAGTTTGGGAAGGAGGAAATAAAACTGTTTGCAGAGGATATGATTATTTATGCAGAAAAATCCAGTAGAATTAACAACAAATTCCATCCCCCCATAAAATCCATAATACATTATAGCAAGGTTGCAGGATGCAAGGATAATATACAAAAGCCAACTGTTTTCCTATACACACCAGCAATGAACAAGTGGAGCTAAAATTAAAAGCACAATACCACTTATACTAGTACCCCCTCAAAACGAACTACGTAGGCATACATATAACAAAACGTGCACAAGACGTACATGCTGCTGCTGCTGCTGCTGAGTCGCTTCAGTCGTGTCCGACCCTGTGCGACCCCATAGACGGCAGCCCACCAGGCTCCCCGTCCCTGGGATTCTCCAGGCAAGAACACTGGAGTGGGCTGCCATTTCCTCCTCCAATGCATGAAAGTGAAAAGCGAAAGTGAAGTTGCTCAGTCATGTCCGACTCTTAGTGACCCCATGGACTGCAGCCTACCAGGCTTCTCCATCCATGGGATTTTCCAGGCAAGAGTACTGGAGTGGGGTGCCATCACCTTCTCCAGATGTACATGAAGAAACTACAAAAACTGGGGAAAGAAATGAAAGAACAATTATACAAATGGAGAGATAGTCCATGTTCATGAATAGGAATACTGCATATTGCCAAGATGTCAATTCTTCCCAACTTGACCTATAGATCCACTGCAATTCCAATCGAAATCCCAGCAAGTTATTTTATAGATATCCACCTACTGATTCTCAAGTTTATACAGAGAGGTAAAAAACCTAGTATACCCAACACAAAGTTGAAGGAGAAGAATAAAAGTTAAGACTGCTGAAACTACTCAACTTTGACCCTTACTCTAAAGCTACAGTAATCAGTACAGTGTAGTATTGGTGAAAGACAAAACAGACAAATCAGTGAAACAGAGAGCCCAATAACAGACTCATAAATAGAGTTAACTGACCTTTGTCAAATGAGCAAAGATACGTTTTTCAATAAATAGTGCTGGAAAAACTGGACAGCCACATGCAAAAAAAAAAACAAAACAAAACTAATCTAGACACAAATCCTATACCCTTCACAAAAATTAACTCAAATGGATCAGAGACCTAAATGTACAAAATGCAAAATGATAAAAATCCTAGAAAATAACAGGAGAAAACCTAGGTGACCTTGGGTGTGACAATGACTTTTCAGAAAAGACTTCAAAGGTTCGATCCATGAAAAAAAAAAACCGATAAGTTGGACTTCATTAAAATTAACAACTTCTGCTCTGTGAAAGATTACATCAAGAAAGTGAGAAGACAAGCCACAGATTGGGAGAAATATTTGCAAAAGACACAGTTGATAAAGAACTATTATCTAAAATATTCAAAAGATTCTTCAAAATAAAAAATAAGAAAGTAACCCAATTTAAAAATGGGTCGAAGACCTTAATAGACAACTCACTGAAGAACATAATACAGATGGCAAATAAGCACATGCAAAGATGCTCCACATCATATGTTAGCAGGGAAACGCAAATTAAAACAACAATGGCATACCACTACAAGCTTCTTCAGTTCAGTTCAGTCGCTCAGTCGTGTCCAACTCTTTGTGACCCCATGAATCATAGCACAGAGATCAAATTGCCAGCATCTGCTGGATCATGGAAAAAGCAAGAGAGTTCCAGAAAAACATCTATTTTTGCTTTATTGACTATGCCAAAGCCTTTGACTGTGTGGATCACAAGAAACTGTGGAAAATTCTGAAAGAGATGGGAACACCAGACCACCTGACCTGCCTCTTGAGAAATCTGTATGCAGGTCAGGAAGCAACAGTTAGAACTGCACATGGAACAACAGACTGGTTCCAAATAGGAAAAGGAGTACGTCAAGGCTGTATATTGTCACCCTGCTTATTTAACTTCTATGCAGAGTACATCATGAGAAACGCTGGACTGGAAGAAACACAAGCTGGAATCAAGATTGCCGGGAGAAATATGAATAACCTCAGACACGCAAATGATACCACCCGTATGGGAGAAAGTGAAGAGGAGCTAAAAANTCCAAATCAGAAAAGGAGTACATCAAGGCTGTATATTGTCACCCTGCTTATTTAACTTCTATGCAGAGTACATCATGAGAAATGCTGGACTGGAAGAAGCACGAGCTGGAATCAAGATTGTCGGGAGAAACATCAATAACCTTAGATATGCAGATGACACCACCCTTATGGCAGAACGCAAAGAACTAAAGAGCCTCTTGATGAAAGTAAAAGAGCAGAGTGAAAAGGCTGACTTAAAGCTCAACACTCAAACAACTAAGATCATGGCATCCAGTCCCATCCTGGCAAATAGATGGGGAAACAATGGAAACAGTGGCTGACTTTATTTTTTTTGGGGGGGGGGGCTTCAAAATCACTGAAGATGGTGACTGCAGCCATGAAATTAAAAGATACTTGCTCCTTGGAAGAAAAGCTATGACCAACCTTGACAGCATATTAAATAGCAGAGACATTACTTTTGCCGACAAAGGTCCGTTTAGTCAAAGCCATGTTTTTTCCAGTAGTCGTGTGGATGTGAAAGTTGGAGTATAAAAAAAGCTGAGTGCTGAAGAATTGATGCTTTTGAACTGTGGTGTTGGAGAAGACTCTTGAGAGTCCTTTGGACTGTAAGGAGATTCAGCCAATCAATCCTAAAGGAAAGTAGTCCTGAATATTCATTGGAAGGACTGAAGCTGAAGCTGAAACTCCAATACTTGGGCCACCCTATATAAAGGACTGACTCATTGGAAAAGACCCTGATGTTGGGAAAGATTGAAGGCAGGAGGAGAAGGGGATGACAGAGGATGAGATGGTTGGATGGCATCACCAACTCAATGGACATGAGTCTGAGTGAATTCCAAGGGTTGGTGATGGACAGGGAAGCCTGGCATGCCGCAGTCCACGGGGCGGCAAGGAGTCGGTCATGACTGAGCGACTAAACTGACTGAATGAGAACCTACTCTGTAGCACAGAGAGCTCCACTCATTGCTGTGTGGTGACCTAAATGGGAAGGAAATCCAAAAGAGAGGGGATGTATGTTTACATACCACAGATTCATTTTGCTGTATAGCAGAAATGAACACAACATTGTGAACCAGCTATATTCCAATAAAAAAATCTCAAAATAAATAAAAACTTAAAAGTCAGGAAAGCCTGTCTCTGTCTCTCTTACATGCACACACCCATACATATACGACCACATGACAGCAAGTGGCTGAAACTAAAATGACGCTTCCCCTTTAAGACAGCTGCACACAATGCCCACCACTCCGCATCATCCCACTGGTGCTAAAAAAGAATGCAAGTTATATCACTTACAGTCTTATTTGCCCAGTTATGTTTGCTTGTTTTGTGTGTGTGTGTGTGTGTGTGTGTGTATAAACATTTTTATGTAGCCATGCCTTCAAAACAGGTGAATGAGCATTGTATTGAGTGGGCTGTGTATTTCAAGGAAAATGTGAGCCTAATTCTTTGTGTTGTTGTTTAAGGCTGTTTGTCTGTGTTTGTTATGCAAAACCACCTGCTGAATCTGTCTCTTATACACATCTAGATGTGTATAAGAGACATATATAACTATTCTAGTATTTCTCATTTATTTCAGAATTCAGCATCAGTGTATCTGGTCTAAAGATGTCTATTCTCTACCAATGACCAGGGACATAGGCTGTGTTCAGTCTTGTGGTTCCAGTATCTCTTAGGCTCTCTTTGACCTCTGTGTAACATAAGAAGGGGGAGGAAAGGTTCGGAAATGGTCCTCATCCCTTCCATTTATGTTCTGCTTATGAAAACTTCTCATGTGATCCTCCTTAAATTAAAAGGGTGCTCTGAAATGTGATTTATGATTAGGTGGTGAAATTTCTGCAGTAGCCTGCAGTTTGCAAGGCAAAGTGCAGACTTTCAGTGGACAGTTATCCATGCTGCCTTAGACCCTGCACTGCCCATTAATGCTGATCTTCTGGAGCCCNCTGCTTATGAAAACTTCTCATGTGATCCTCCTTAAATTAAAAGGGTGCTCTGAAATGTGATTTATGATTAGGTGGTGAAATTTCTGCAGTAGCCTGCAGTTTGCAAGGCAGAGTGCAGACTTTCAGTGGACAGTTATCCACGCTGCCTTAGACCCTGCACTGCCCATTAATGCTGATCTTCTGGAGCCCACCCACCTGGGTACAGGGAGCAGTTGGCACTATGAGAACACAGTCCTTCAGAATTGCCAGGTGGCATGGTGCAGTTAACCCTTTAGTTCTGTGCCCTGTAAATGACTTAATAATAATTCTATCAGAAAGTGTTGTTAAAGCTCTTGGGAATGTTTTCATATTACTAAAATAATATTAAGGAAATCACTCACTCCAGTCTCAGCATCAAATGATATTTTATGTAACAAAGAATCTCTTTGCACTGTACTTTTCTTTTTGAAATACAGATGCAGAATGAATGTGAGATAAATGAGGACTGCCGTGTCTGTAACATACTTCCCTTTGAACTTGAACTAGTAGATTTTCTTCCCTCTTTCTCTCACTTCCTCTCTTCCCTGGCATCTCAATTTTCAATTATTCACATATTTTTATTTTAAAATAGCATCTGATCACTATTAACATCAATGATTTTCTTTAACGAACATGAGGCACTTTTTCTTTAATTGGTGTGCTTTAATTTGAATATGAGCTTTTCTAAGTGAAGCAATACAAGCAAGAAAGCCACACGCTATTTGTTTCCGATCTATGTGTGGCCATGTCACTGTGTTCCTAAACCTTGAGAGTATATCAGGATCATCTGGAAGGTTTGTTAGAACACAGATTTCTGGATCCCACTGCCAGAGTTTCCTCTTCAGTGAGTCTGGGATAGGGCCCACAGATTTCCTTTTCTAGCAAGTTCCAAAGTGATGCTGCTGCTGCCTGTCTAGGGACAGTACTTTGAGTAAAATTATCTTTCTGTCAAGTAATACCAAAGAGGGAGAGATAAAGTTATTGAATTTATGCAGTTTCTTGAAGGTTGGAATATTTGATATGTCCCAGCTTTTGTACTAAAAAAATATATATAATAATAATGCCAAAAGACATACAGTGCTTAAGACTAAGGTTAATTTAATTCCATAATCATAAGGTAGAACAGTACCAAATTCGGTACATGGAGACTTCTGTACTTAATTTTGACTGACCCACATAGAACAAATGTGATTCATCTGACTTAAAATTGAAAACCCAAATAAGCTAGGTTGGAAAACACAATACATTTTTATTATGGGGCCNCTTAAGACTAAGGTTAATTTAATTCCATAATCATAAGGTAGAACAGTACCAAATTCGGTACATGGAGACTTCTGTACTTAATTTTGACTGACCCACATAGAACAAATGTGATTCATCTGACTTAAAATTGAAAACCCAAATAAGCTAGGTTGGAAAACACAATACATTTTTATTATGGGGCCTAAAAGGAGACAAACTGGTTATTAAAATTATAAGAGTGATAGGGCCAAAGCTACAGGTGAGTAAGTTTCTCTGACATTAAGCAAAATAATCAGAAAATTATGCAAATCTTATGAACAAGCAAGCTAGAATATTTTCCATAAGCATGAGTGCAGGGTCTGAGCTATACAGATTTAAGAATTTTCTCCTAGGCATTTACTTTCTTAAGTAATTCTGAAGACAATTATTTTTAAGGCTTTCACCTAAGCAAGAAGAAATCTGTTGTACAATAATGAAAAAAGAAAAAGAGCTCTGTTCTCTGGATGTTCAACAGTTCTGTTAAGGATTCATAAGTTATTTATTTGGAAAATCATATACCCAGGGGCACTGAACCTGGTCCAGGTGGTGCTGGTGGGAAAGAACCTGCCTGCCAACACAGGAGACACGAGGTGGGTTGAATCCCTGGGTCAGGAAGGTCAGCTGGAGGAGGGCACAGCATCCCACTCCAGTGTTCTTGTCTGGAGAATCCCATGGACAGAGGAGCCTGGCAGGTTATATTCCATGGGGTTGCAAAGAGTTAGAGATGACTGAAGTGATTTAGCATTCATGCATAGAAGATTATAAAATTCAGTTGGAGAAGGAAAGGGCAACCCACTCCAGTGTTCTTGCCTGGAGAATCCCAGGGACGGTGGAGCCTGGTGGACTGCCGTCTATGGGGTCGCACAGAGTTGGACACGACTGAAGCGATTTAGCAGCAGCAGCAGCAGCGTACTCTAGAGAATAGAGTAGTTTAACCTAATGTGAAAAACTGTGGAATGAAAGAANTGTTCTTGCCTGGAGAATCCCAGGGACGGTGGAGCCTGGTGGACTGCCGTCTATGGGGTCGCACAGAGTTGGACACGACTGAAGCGATTTAGCAGCAGCAGCAGCAGCGTACTCTAGAGAATAGAGTAGTTTAACCTAATGTGAAAAACTGTGGAATGAAAGAATAAGAATTACATTGGGTTGCTTTTTAAAGTATGAAGCCTGCCTAAAGTCAGCATATAGGACTCGCTTCAAAAGGTGACCAGTGATGATGATCAATATGTGATTCTTCAAGGAGATGATCTGGAGCAAAAAGGCAATTTACACACCAGAAAGGTAACATCAAGCAGCCAAGGATAGTCAGAATATTTCTTCAGGCTTTTTTCTTTTCATAAAAAAATGAAAAATTTTATGTAGTTATTTTTCTCAGTCATATTTACAAAAGAGGCATTAGCAAAGAAAATGTCTTGATTTGAAGGAAGGAAAGGATACTAAGAAATTCTGCCCTGCCTTTTGCCAGTTTTATTTGGGATCTAGTCCATTCTCCCTTGCTTCTTCTTTTATCACCTGATTTAACATTTCAGGAAAGTCATCCCAGGAAGGGTTTTTATGGTTGTTTCCCTTGGCACGACTCTACACTTCCTCTGTGTATTCAGAGTGTTCTGCCTTGAGGAGGTGAACCTCATGTCAAGGCATGGACAGAAACCCAGGATCCAGTGCCCCTCAGTGCCTCAGAGTCAGTTCTCAGGGAGTCACATTGGCACGCTTGCCAGTGACTATCATCACGCAGCTTCATCACACAGCGAGGTTGTCCTGGGCCCCCTGCTTCTTTCCTCCTTCCCGCTTTTAGTCTTGGGTTTGCCCATTCTGCTGTGACTCTGCCCGGTAATGGCCAGCCTGGGAGCTGACCCCAGCATATCTGATCTCCTGAGATGAAATGCCACATGAATTTC
Organism: Oreotragus oreotragus; assembly: GCA_006410675.1. Lineage (NCBI taxonomy): Eukaryota > Metazoa > Chordata > Mammalia > Artiodactyla > Bovidae > Oreotragus > Oreotragus oreotragus. The sequence continues at coordinate 64,775 of SJYX01014416.1, forward strand.
AAATGAAGGTCAAGACAAGGATGGGTTGGAAAAAGACAGCCTCTTCTATTAATTTTCCTTCCGTCTTGTTTCTACCTGCTGTTCTGAAGCTGTAATTGGAGTAAACATGAGGCCTTGTGAAAGAAATTTTACAGAGTATGAGTACCTTTTTTATGTCATGGAGTGCAAATGCGGAGGACATAGGTGTGTTGCTCCAAGCTGTAAAGGTCCAGCAAGTTCATTCACTCAAGCTTCCTTTGAACAAGTAGCCTACTTCCCACCTCCCAATGCTGCCCACATCTTACTCTGGTAATTTAAAATTCTATAATCCCTCTTTAAAACATTTTAATGTTTAGTGACCTTTTAGAGTTCATTAAACTTTATGTTTAATAGAATTCTCTCTTTCCTCGTTAGCCACTAAAGTCTGATTCCTATAAATGTGTAAATCCCAGTTTTATCTCCCTTCTAAATCTGTGCTACCTCCATGTTATCCCCAAATTCCTGTGATAAACTTCACGCAGCCACTTGCCTTCTTCTTGATCTTTATCCTTGTCTGACCCCCTTAATGGAAGTTAGGTCTTTTCTTTCCCCTCTTCCTGCAGGGGTCTCCCCTCAAGAGCTGTCAGTTTTCAGCTTAACAGTCTTTCCTACATCGTCTTTCAAATCTGCCCCACGCTAGGTCTTACTGTGCGTGCTTTTCACTTACTCCCTCACCACTTATAGAGAAGTAGTAATACCAAAATAATAGGATTTGTGAAAAATACCTAGAAAAGTGATGTTGTTTATAGAAAGGTTTTTAAAAAAACTCATCTTTCTTCACATTTAAAGTTTTGATAAAATTATGAAATGAATTATTTTTATTCACCTTTGGAGTAAAAAAGTGTGTATGTTCTCCCTAGGGATGTATTTTTTTAAAGAAGGGAAACCATAGTAGGTGGTTGAAAATAGAATAAATCTTTACCAAAAAGAAATTGACCGAAAATATAGTGGATGTGAACATATTTCTTTTCAGCCCTAAATGTGACAAAAGGGAACTCTAGTTTGGAAATTAGGTAAGCTGATGTTTTTTATAATCTTTTTCTCACTAGGAAAAAGAGAAAACTATGTACACATTAGATTAGATGATATATACTCATATAACTACTTCCAGGAAATAATAAAAATATTTTAATACTGGATTAAGGATGATACTAGATAAAATACAGTGTACAGTGACCAAGAACTATCTCAAAAAATGCTCATTTTAGTAGATGTATCATAATAGTTCAGCCTGTTTTCAAAGAAAATTTAAGAATTGTGGGGTGGGAGGTGGGAGGGGGGTTCATGTTTGGGAGTTCGTGTAAAAAAAAATAAATACAAAAAAAAACACACAAAAGTACACAGAATATATCAAAAGTCAAAGACAATAATAAATATAAAAATGTGATTTTAACATTTGTATGCACATGATTCAAAATGCTTTTAACATTAATTTCTAAGTTGATTATTTGGAAACAATAGCTATCTTGGATCATGTTCTCCAAACAGACCCAAATACAAGTGGTAGTGAGCAAGAGATTTATTAAGGTAAGGCTTTCCTGAGACAACAAGAAGAGAGAGAGAAACAGGCCCGTGAAAGAACAGACACCAACCCAAGGGGAGCCTTGGCCTGGGAATGTGCTTGATCGGAGACAGGGTGGCTGGGCTATGATGCTCCTGTCCCTCCTGAGCTCTCACCCTCTGCTGCATTGCCCCCCAGGCTCTTCCGAGTCTCTAGGCAGATGGGCCGAGTGCTCCAGGAGGCCAACGACAGTCAGGGTCAGTGCTTAAGAGAGAATCACACAGGCACTGGGAATGGTGTCCACTCAGGAAAGGGAACTGGCGAGCATCAGGGTGGGCATCAATCAAGTTTCCTACAGGAAGTTTCTAGAATTTCCTGGTGAGCAGGACATGACCCTGAATTTAGTGAACTTTTTCTGCTATTTGCAGTTCTCAATATGAATACCTGGCTTCTTTATGTGTACTTGCATTAGGTTGATCAACAGGCAAATAGAAAGGAGTTGACCTCAGATGAACTTAGAGCACACAGTCAAGACCTTAGGAATGATGTGTTCATTGACTCGATGACTATTCGTCTTTCAGGGACAATTCATTAAGCATGTTACTCCTCACTGGACATACCCAGTCTTTATCCCTACACATGAACATTGGAAAAAGCTTTGTTGGCTTCCTTTTGTCTTGCCAGAAAATGAAAAGTGATCTTAAGAAGGAAGTCTTCTTTGAAAAGAAAATGACATGTTATTGTATACTTGTCAACTTCAAATATCTCATTTTAGAAGCTACATTAACTCCTTGCAAGTTCAGGATGTCACATGAGATTAGAAGATCACCAAAACCCTAGGGTTGTTGCTTTTCCCACATCCCATACATACTGATATGTTGTGTTTTCCTTCTGTTTGGTTTAAGATATTGTCTATTTTCACTTTTGATTTTCTCTTTGATTAAATTATTGTTCAAAAGTGTGTTGTTTAATTTCCATGAATCACAGATTTTAAAAGGCTTTAGAATATCCTTCATGAACCCATAAAAATTTTATTAAATCTTAAAAAAAAACCAGATGTGTGGTTGCCAGAACACTGGGAGAGTCATAACAAGATAAAAGCAAACTTTTGGACAGAAACATTTGTGTTTCTGTGATAATGTGTTCGAATGAATAGCTGAGGAAGAAAACATGAGACTGTGATTTGATATTGTTAATACAGTGTGATTACTCGGGAAAGCAAGGACAAATGACGTTTTTGTATACTTCAGAAAATTTAAAAGTCATCATACATGCCATGACTGTGTGATTGAAAAGAAAAGGAAGTATCTCTGTTTCCAACCTTGCTACAGGGCTGAATCACAACATCTGGCAATAGGCCAAGCATCTTTAGAACCTCTCCTTGACTTTGTCCAGGCTCTAGGGCATGATAAGGAAGTCACTGCTTTAATCTGTAATGATACTGATGCTATTGATAAACTCAGTAGTCTGAAGACTTTTCTCAAGCAGTCTTATTATCAGTTCTCTCATTGCTTTTGGGACTCTGATGCAGTTATTGCATATTACATGGATATAGGCAATTTGTCCAGCATTCTACAGAACGTTTTACAAGTTCTAGCCCTGGTGAAATAGCCTTCTCTATGGACAGCTGTTGTCTCCATTTAATATCTAGGACAGAGGTTCTCAAACTTAAGACTGCTTCTGAATCACCCCAAAGCTTAATTAAAATACAGATTTCTGGGCCCCACCCCACAGGTTCAGATTCAGTAGGTCTAGGGTAGGGCCTGAGAATTTGCATTTTGCTCATATTCCCAGGTGATGTTGCTGATCCTGCTGGTCCAGGAACCACATTTTAAGAACTGCTAGTTTAGGGAAGGGGCTTCCCTGGTGGCTCAGAGGTTAAAAAGTGAGTTTAGGTCATGGAAACAGATAAATGGTATGCTCAAATATTCTAGTATGGTAAGATTAAGAGACTAGAAGCAGCTTGAACTACCAGATAAAAAAACTTGGCTGGCTGTTCAGCCATAGGGAAATAGGTGTAGACCAGAGATAACATTTTAGATGACTTAAGGGGAAAATCTGACTATGTTTAAATTATCTGGACTTTTCAAGTGGAAACAGCTTGTTTGCCTGATCTATATCATTTCGGTATTTCTTTTTAAGAGATATTTTATGGAGATTAGATATTATGCTCACCTAAATATCCATAAAGATAGTTTTCTACATTTATGAAACTATTTGCCAAATGATAAATGCTGTTTCTAGTTCATCCGATTAGCCTGAAATTAGGGCTTTTGCTGAAAAAGAGCATAATAGAAAAATTTGACAATGCAATATTTATCACCATAATACAATTTTTAAAAAACCCTGAGTCTTTAGCAAATGCAACATCATTATTTGTCCATAAAAATGCCATGAATCCCTCCTTGGGGATTCATATCCTGTTAATAGATATGAGTTAGGAAAATAAAACATGTTTTCACAAACTTTCATTATACTCCTGAATATATCTTTAGTATATGTATAGATTTTCCCTGTTGATTATAGTCTTTTTCTCAGTTTTTAAAATAATAAACAAATAAGTTTAAAATAAATCCAGTTACTATCCATTTAAGTCTCTCCAGGTTTTCATCCATCATTTAAAAAAATTGCTAAAATATATTTTCTGATATTATAAGCTCTAGATCTCTTTTCTCCCATATTCTTACATGCATGGACTTATACATGTGTCATTATAAACATGTATGCTGTTAGAATTAAGTTTTATTAATGTTATATTGTAATATTGGTTTGGTGCTATGGATATAATTTTATGTTCAGTTGCATTAACTTTCAACTTAAGCAGCTTTTTTATTATTAGATGAATATGTAAAAGTTTTTCAGAGAGTTGAAAAAGGAAGTTAGAAGGAGGAAATGTGGCTTTTGCATAACAAGGGGCTGAACTATCTTTCTGGTTATGTACAAAGGAAAAGTTAAGTAGGTATTTGTCAGTATACCTCACATATTGTGACCCAGTTTCATAGCCTCTTTAAACTTCTGTTACATTAAAGACATTTATCATGAGAATCATGATAAAGAATCATTTATCATGATTCTTTTTTTTTTTTTTTTTGGTACATGAATAAAGATCCGTCTAGTCAAGGCTAAGGTTTTTCCAGTAGTCATGTAGGGATGTGAGAGTTGGACTGTGAAGAAAGCTGAGCGCTGAAGAATTGGTGCTTTTGAACTGTGGTGTTGGAGAAGACTCTTGAGAGTCCCTTAGACTGCAAGAAGGTCCAACCAGTCCATTCTGAAGGAGATCAGCCCTGGGATTTCTTTGGAAGGAATGATGCTAAAGCTGAAACTCCAGTACTTTGGCCACCTCATGTGAAGAGTTGACTCATTGGAAAAGACTCTGATGATGGGACGGATTGGGGACAGGAGAAGAAGGGGACGACAGAGGACGAGATGGCTGGGTGACATCACCGACTCGATGGACGTGAGTTTGAGTGAAATCTGGGAATTGGTGATGGACAAGGAGGCCTGGCATGCTGCAATTCGTGGGGTCGCAGAGTCAGATATGACTGAGCGACTGAACCGAACTGAACTGAAAGACACATGTTTGTTTTCTACTTGTATTATTCTGTTAATATTCCTGCTATTTTTTAATACCGAAAAAGATTTCTTTAGTGAAAAAAAAAAATAGATCTAGGGGAACATGAATTCTTTTCCTACCCTGTATTCAGTCTCAGTGATCTTTGGCAATGAATATATTTTTCTCTAAAACTCAGTTTCCTCACCTATGATCTCCTCTAGTACCAAAAGTCTATGGTTACATTATAGTCATTGTTTCCTGTTGGATGTGTCAAAAAAGATGACAGCTTTGCAGTCATTTTTATGCTGGGGAGAGTGCCAAGATATGTAAAGTTATTTAGTTTTTAATTTAATGCCTTAGAACATGGAAACAATGGTATAGTGTATTAGTTATCCACTGCTGCATAGCAAATGACCACAAACTTAGTGGCTTGAAGCAACTCACATTTTTTAATATTATCTCAAAGTTTCAAGTGGGTCACAGCCTCATCTGCTTAGAGTCTCACAGGCTGCAATGAAAGTGTCTACTGGGCTGTGTTTCCATTTGGAGCTAGAGTTCCTTTAGCAAACTCATTCATGTTGTTCCCACAGCTGACAAAGGTCTGTGGTTCTTTGTTGCCATAGGACTGAGGCCCTTAGCTCTTAGAGGCCTTCTCTTTCTAGAGACAATCCAGGACTGAGCCAGCACGTGAGCATCTCTATGGCTTCGAGCCTATCGCTGCCAGTCACTTCTGAAGGACTCACCCAAGATGTCTTTGTTTTAGTTAAATTTAAGTTATCTGTTCAGAGATTTCATGACACCTGTAAGATTCCTTCACATTTGCCACATAAGGTAACATAATTGTGGGAGGGAAGAATAGCCTTTGCTGTATTCTGTTGCCTTGAAGCAAGTTGTAGGTCCTGACCACAGTCAGAGGGAGCGGTTTCCACAGAGGCACAGAAGTCAGGGGCAGGAGTGCTGGTGGTCAGCTTGGAATTCGGCTTGCTACAGGTGGGCAAAAAGTTGAGATTCGTGATGCAGTGATTCATCTGATGAGCAGTAGTCATTTAAGGTCCCTGTTAGTTCTCCTATCTTCAAAGTAGAGGAACACAGTACTGATGTTACAGTAGTGCAGTCAAGACTAACCAGATAATATGTACAAATTATCTTACAATTTTTGGCACATCACCGGTTCTCTATTATTAGTTAAAATTATTATCATTGTTGTCATATTAATTATATTACTTGATTTTGGTTCCTTTTATCTCATTCAATAATTTTTCAGTTTTATTTGATTGGCTGAAAATTATGTCAATACTTATAGTACAATTCATAAGACATGCTAGTTCATATGTTCTCGAATATTATTTGATNTCCTGTTGGATGTGTCAAAAAAGATGACAGCTTTGCAGTCATTTTTATGCTGGGGAGAGTGCCAAGATATGTAAAGTTATTTAGTTTTTAATTTAATGCCTTAGAACATGGAAACAATGGTATAGTGTATTAGTTATCCACTGCTGCATAGCAAATGACCACAAACTTAGTGGCTTGAAGCAACTCACATTTTTTAATATTATCTCAAAGTTTCAAGTGGGTCACAGCCTCATCTGCTTAGAGTCTCACAGGCTGCAATGAAAGTGTCTACTGGGCTGTGTTTCCATTTGGAGCTAGAGTTCCTTTAGCAAACTCATTCATGTTGTTCCCACAGCTGACAAAGGTCTGTGGTTCTTTGTTGCCATAGGACTGAGGCCCTTAGCTCTTAGAGGCCTTCTCTTTCTAGAGACAATCCAGGACTGAGCCAGCACGTGAGCATCTCTATGGCTTCGAGCCTATCGCTGCCAGTCACTTCTGAAGGACTCACCCAAGATGTCTTTGTTTTAGTTAAATTTAAGTTATCTGTTCAGAGATTTCATGACACCTGTAAGATTCCTTCACATTTGCCACATAAGGTAACATAATTGTGGGAGGGAAGAATAGCCTTTGCTGTATTCTGTTGCCTTGAAGCAAGTTGTAGGTCCTGACCACAGTCAGAGGGAGCGGTTTCCACAGAGGCACAGAAGTCAGGGGCAGGAGTGCTGGTGGTCAGCTTGGAATTCGGCTTGCTACAGGTGGGCAAAAAGTTGAGATTCGTGATGCAGTTATTCATCTGATGAGCAGTAGTCATTTAAGGTCCCTGTTAGTTCTCCTATCTTCAAAGTAGAGGAACACAGTACTGATGTTACAGTAGTGCAGTCAAGACTAACCAGATAATATGTACAAATTATCTTACAATTTTTGGCACATCACCGGTTCTCTATTATTAGTTAAAATTATTATCATTGTTGTCATATTAATTATATTACTTGATTTTGGTTCCTTTTATCTCATTCAATAATTTTTCAGTTTTATTTGATTGGCTGAAAATTATGTCAATACTTATAGTACAATTCATGAGACATGCTAGTTCATGTGTTCTCGATTTCAAATATAAATTTTATTTTGCATTTAACTGTGACACTGAAAGTAAAACCAACTTCCTTTCCAAGCTGACTCAACATTTAATGAAATATCTCAAGTACTAGATTTTCATTTTTGTTTGTTTTCTGATTTGCTTTCTGTGCTTTTCTTCTAGGTGCTTTACTTACACATTACTGGCTTTTCCTCCTGGGGCCCTTTCCCTTTCACTTGGCATGGCAACTATTGCCAGCATAAGAATTTATATAGATGCAGGAGTCCCTGATAGCCAAGTGGAGATCTCAGTTTAGTATCTCAATAGTTTAAAGAACAGCCCACTGAGAAAGATATTGATAGCACTGGCATCTGTGTTTAACACACAAGGACTGAGGGAACAGGCATCTGTAGTAACTAACTTAATAGTACACAGATTACAAAAGGTAATTCCAAGAGACAGTGTAAGTGTTCTGCCTTCTAGTTCTATGAAATTTGCATGATATTAAACCAAGAATTTTTTAAATAAAGAAATGCAGATGTGTCATCTTTTTCTTTCCTCTGCCGTGGCTGGTATTGGTGACCTGGGCATCTCATTTCCTTGTATGTTTCCTACTGAGGCTCCATTGCAGACTGGGGAGGGAAAGACATCTGAGGCTGGGGAGCAAAGAAAGCAAGAGACCAGGTGAAGGTGGGTGCAGGGGATCTTTTTTTGAGAGGTATACTAAACAGATTTTCACTCCCTCGAGTGAAATCAAGTTAAAGAATACAGAGTCTATTTTATCTGCTTGTCTTTAAATTTAAACACTTCATTAAATGATGCTCAAGTTGCTTTATTTAAACATTGGACATTTTAGGGGGTTGGCAGCCAATAAAACATAGTAATGTCTTCTACTTTTGGTAAATCAAGGTTGAACAACTTAATGAATATAACACATGGGGAAGTATACATACCCAGCCATTAATATCTTCTCTGTGTAATATTTATAACTGTAATTGCTGCTCTGATTGTATATTGTGTGAACTTGAAACACATTAATATATTGGATGACTAATAGAATTTGGTGGCAATGCACAGTAATTGGTATTCTGGAAGAGGGCTGAGTTTTAAATTGCATTCTTTCCGGATTTTGCAGTGCATTTCATGACTCATCTACCTCACAGTGTGTTGGTGGCTGACGAATTGAAGTCTTTTTGCTGAATAGTAAACATCAGAGACAATTTGGTCTTCTCCTAGCTTTTCTGTCTCAGTTTTCTCATCATTCATTCAAAGTATCAAAACTAAATCATTGATTACTGTTAACTGACTTTTGTCCATTCTGACCTAGAGAGAAGGCACATTTGTCAATAGGTCACTGTGTGTATTGGGGGTGCTAGGAATGTGGTCTCTAAGCTCTTCAGGGGCCATTGTGTGCCTTGGAAATAAAAGGGGGTCTATTAGTTCATTCTTCATTGACTGTTGAAGATAGATCACAGGCCTTTGGGCACCCCAGCTCTCTTTCCTTGTGGGGTGGGCTTAGAGGTGAGAGAGAAGGACGTATTTTCTTCTTTTACTTTGCTAAATGTCTTTAATGTTACAAAGTGTAACACAAAAGTTGTATAGTGTAGCAACTTTCATCAAAAATCAATGATTGCTTAAATTTACAAACAGGGACACTTATTTTATGGAGTAAAATCTAATGGTAAGGACACATTAGAATAGGAGATAGTGGCTTTTGTCATTCAGTAGTTTATCTCCAATAAATAAAATCTGAGCCTAGGTTAGTCACTGTTAGTCACACTTTTGCTTTTTAATAAGTGTAAATTTTTATTTGCCCACTCCGTATATAAAGAAGTAAGCATTTAAAATTTTTCATGCAACATAACATATAATGCATAGTTTTATCTCTCATGTTCACCTAAAAAGCCTTCTAATAGCAATTCTGTGAATGAGTACATCAGCGTTTTCCATTATGGTCCATGGAACAGCATCACAGGAGAGCGTGTTAGAGATGTGGACTCTTAGGTGTATCCAAGTCCTGGTGAACTAGAAATGCTGATGAATGGTGCTTAACTGGTCTATGTTTTACATGTGTTCTAGGTGACTCCAGTGTAGTCTATGAGAAGCACTGATGTATAAAGTATTATCATACTCATTGTAGAGATGATACAGTTGATGCTCACTGTGGTCTGATGATTGCACAAATAAATGGCTAGTTCATTTTAGGGCCCTTCCTCAAACCCAGAAAATAAATAAATAAATAAATAAACAAAATAATTAAAGAAAATAATAAAGAAATAGTGAATTCCATAGACCTGGAAAACAGTCACTCTTAAATGAATTGAGAAAGGGGCCATTTCCTTGCTTTCTCATCATGAAAGTGGGTTGTTAAAACTATTAACACTAGAATATTAACCTAGAAAGAGTTTTAATGATGCAAGTAACATTTTGCAGTCCCTCCACTGTGTTCCTCATTTTCTTTTTAGTGGAGTGCAAATAGGATGTGGTTAAATCCCAGAGAGGTGGCGGTTGCATGTTAATAGAAATGGGAGACTGTTTTAATCATGTCTTCCTAGCCCAATGAGTCTGTGGATAGATTTCCACCAGGGCCTTTTGCACACCACATTACCCTTGCTCAGAGTGCCCTGTGGTGGTTTTCCTGCACGCACAATTTTACACACGCTACAGATAAGTTTCTTAGTTGCTGTGGTATCAAAATGAATGTTAACTACCCCTCTGTGACTTGGGAAATGAATGTTTCCTCTTGCGCTAAAAGCAGAAAACTCTGGCCGTTATCTGTAATAGAAAAGTCTGTAGAGTGCTGCCTCCTGAGGCCTGTTTCTCTGTGAACTCAATTTGGGCTTTGTGTGAAAAACAAATAAGGAAAGTTTAAGTCTATTGTTTATTCAACTAGGAAGAATTTCCTTGAATAGAAGATGTTAGTGTGCAATTAGGTGAATGTACCATGTATTTGGGTGTTATTTTTATGCTGCATATATATAAGACATGATGCTACGTTTGTGGGGAAGAAAAGCTTGAAAAACATGTCAGTATTTTATGAATAATTACAAAGAGAACATGCAGGTAACAACTGCTAAGTTTGGAAGTGATTGGTGACTCTCCACACACTTCTGCTGTGTGTCCAGAGTGACTTGTTTTCTGCTCAGGACTCCTGCCTCTTTGCATTTGCAATTGCGGTTTCCTTTCCCTGGAGCCCTCCCCACAAAACGCAGAGTTATAAGGCTGGCAAACTCCTTTTCATCCTTATGTGTTGGCTGAAAAGATGCCTTAGCCCTTTCTGGTCCACGCCTGCAATGCACTTTGAAATGTCTCCTTTAGAGTATAATCATTAGCTATGTGCATGAGTGTCTCTTTATATTTTCAGGTGTCACTCCTCAGTATCTAGTCTGTACCTGACATATTGCAGGATTCAATAAATAATGCTGCTGTGAATTAATGATGGGCATTTCCAAATGGATAAAGTCCTCAAACCAGCATGCACTGTCGTTCTTGCCCAAACTTCCGAGTCCCAGTGAGGAAGCTGGAGCCGCTAGAGCTGTCAATGCCTTCTCTCTTTACTTGAGTCAGTTCTACCTCCTGTCATCAGTTCAGTTCAGTTCAGTCCCTCGGTTGTGTCTGACTCTTTGAGACCCCATGCACAGCAGTACGCGAGGCTTCCCTGTCCATCACCAGCTCTCAGAGCTTGCTCAAACTTAGGTCCATCGAATCAGTGATGCCACGCAGCCACCTCACCCTCTGTCGTCTTTATCCCTAACACCTTGACCTTTACCTGGTCCCTGTCTCTCAACACTCCACTTAGTTCTTGTCTAAAAGATTAAGTTTCTTCGAGCTAGGTTCTCTTCCTGTTTCTCCTCTTTCAGTAAATGTTTTGGCTGCTGTTGCCATGAAGAGGGAGAAACCTGGGCCAGTTGCCCCACCTCCTGTCTCCTGAATCCTCTGTATGCCTTTGCCTGGGTGAAGTCTTAAGTCCCGCATTTGAGAGCTGTTGGTTCCTAACTCTCAATCAGTGATGCCACGCAGCCACCTCACCCTCTGTCGTCTTTATCCCTAACACCTTGACCTTTACCTGGTCCCTGTCTCTCAACACTCCACTTAGTTCTTGTCTAAAAGATTAAGTTTCTTCGAGCTAGGTTCTCTTCCTGTTTCTCCTCTTTCAGTAAATGTTTTGGCTGCTGTTGCCATGAAGAGGGAGAAACCTGGGCCAGTTGCCCCACCTCCTGTCTCCTGAATCCTCTGTATGCCTTTGCCTGGGTGAAGTCTTAAGTCCCGCATTTGAGAGCTGTTGGTTCCTAACTCTCACCAGGTGACCTTGGATACTGTGGACGGTTCATCCTTGGGGGAAGGATGACCCCCGCTACTCTGTCCTGCAAGATCCTTGCTGGTTTTGCTTCCTGTCACACACCAGGGTTTGGGAGGTTCTCCACAGAGTCACGCACAATAACGGGTAAGGGAATTCACTAAAATGGGGGAAAGCAAATTGAGAAGGCCAGTGTGAGCGAAAGCAGAAAAGGCATTGTTTGCTGTGCTCCCTTCCGCTCGTGGAGAGCTGTGAAGGGTCCGGGGTTCTCTTGTACCTGCTGTGGGCTTTGCACCCCAGTGTAGAGAGTCCATCACATCTTTGACCCGTACTGTCCTGCAATTATGACATCAACCTTCAGTTCAGTTCAGTTCAGGAAAATAATCAGACCATTTTGCACCAAACTTTTGGAGTCGGGGGCTGTTTGGAGGAATTGGCTGGGAATCCCACGCGCTGGTCCTCGTAAAAGCCAGGGCCTGTGAGAAATTACCACCCCTCCTGTGAGGGTGCCCGCTGGGAGAGGGGCGCGGAGGAGCCATCTCCATGGCTCCTTGTCTAGCAAACAGCTTGGATGTCTCTGCTCACTGCACCAGTCTCATCTGGCTGGTGGCAGAGCTCTCTCTGTAACTCGGTGATGTGCATGTCCCAGACTGCATGGTTCAGTGTCCCTCACCAGACTTTTAGGGTTTCTATCCTTTTGACCAAATCCATTTCTGGTCTTCTCGCTCCCTTTTCTTCATATGCCCTGTGCCCACAGTGGAATTCAGCATGCCGCCTGTGTGCGCCCCTTGCTGCACTGCCAGTGTCTTCCCTCACTCACTCTTTTTTTTTAATTAATTAATTTTTTAAAATTGAAGGATGATTGCTTTACGGAATTTTGCTGCTTGCTGTCAAACCTCAACATGAATCGGCTGTCGGTGTACACAGATCCCCCTCTCATCCCTCTCTTCCTTTGCATCTCCCCCTCCCACCTGCTTCCCACGCACTGTCCTCCTTCTCTGAGCAACTAAGAGTTACGAAGACCTCAAGGTTCTGTTCAAACCTCTGGTCCTCTCTTCGCTGGATGTTTGCCCATGAGGGACCTCCAGATGGGGGAGACCTTTATCTCCTCACTTCTCTTCTCCAGTCTCAATGATGCCTCCACAGAATATTTTTTTCTGAACCTCTAGGGGAAAAGTAATCTTTTCTTTTTAACCCTCCTGCATCATAGCAGTTAACTTTAAAGTTGGCATTAACACACTATCCCTTGTCTTATGCATATATATATATTTCTTTACTTTGCAAGTCCATTCAGAGAAGCTGCCGTATCTTATGTGTCTTATATCCTGGAGTAACTTGAGTATTATAGACATTCAATAATATATAATGAATAAATGAAAAGATAGGCACAAGGGGTGTGTGGAGAAGGCTTGGGGTGCAGGTATGGGAGGAATACCCATCTCTTTAGCTTGGCCATGTGGGCAGGGTATGCTGTGAGCTGGGGGTGACACCTCCTCCAACCCCCACACTAACCCCTCACCCCACTCACAAATCCTCAAAACACTCAGAGTGACTCTCAGGGTTATATTTCAGCAAGGGAACAGGAAGGCCTGACTCATCATGACTTAGGAATGGCTTATAGGATAGACTGGGGACCCAAACCATTGTACTTTCAGAATATATTATGATGTATGAAGCTGAGAACTAGCAGATAGGTGTCTTTTCGTTTCCACTCCCATTCCATTGACAGGCAGTGCCTGGAAGAGGAGAAAAATATCCCAACTGCAGGGAAATTTTCAGGCAAGTCTCAAGATAATATTATTTTTAAAGTGATGCCAATGCTATGAGACAAAAGAAAAAAGATCTGTGTGGATGCTTAACGATCTCACACTTTTGCCTTCCAGGAGACGGAACTGTTAGATCTCAGCCTTGTCAAAGACGCCAGATGTGGGAAACATGCCAAGGCGCCCAAGGTAGGAAGTGGAGCGTGCTATATACACCAGATGCTGCCTTGATTATTTAGCTGTGTCATGGTATCAATTAATTGCCCCAGTTAAAAGTTTCTCTGTTGTAGATGTTGTAAAATGCAATAAAACAGCTGATCCTTCCAGAAGCCAGTATGTCCAAACAGTGCCATTTTTGATAAAAGATGGAAACAATGAGCAAATATAGAATCAGTGGACATAGGACTTGCTTTATATCCTTGGATCTTTTTTTTTTTTTTTAGAAATAATAATAATACAAAAGTTATTGGGTAATTCTAAATACTCAAAATGTGCTTTAAAGTATTTGAAAAATTCCCTGAGCCTTATAAGCATACGCAAACCTACCTTTTAGACAGATAAACAAGATCTTTTAGCTCAAATGTTTTGCAGTTGGAGTCATTTCATCCCTGAAGCCAGAGTGTCAAATCTTTTTGCAAATGTTCCCAATGAACACTCACAGACATTGGGATCAGTTATATGGAATGTCAACTTACTCGGGTTTGAAAAACTTACTGACGAAACATCTAAAGTAGTGTTTGCAATTTATTTAGTTTTGGAAGATTGTTTTAAAATGCTGAATATAGGACTTCCCTGGTGATCCAGTGGTTGAGATGCCATGCTTCTACTGAGGTGGGTGCAGGCTTGATCCCCGGTCAGGGACCTAAGATTCCACATGTCATGTGGTATGGCCCAAAAAATGTTGAATAAAACATTACATATATTTAAAAAATTTAGATTATCCTGTAAGGTATAGTAGCAGGATGTATTGACTTGTTATCAAACTGGGAAACTATGCTTTAGTGTATTTAAATTTTAATACTTTAAGGACTTCTGTAGCACAGAGAGAATGTTGTCAAATAGAGAAGTACAGGTGCCTTTCAGGGACTCACCTCCTTCCATAATTGATATAAAACCAGCGATATCTACCTGCAACTTTTGCTTTATTCCTTAAAAGTCAAAACATATACTTTGACATCAACAATTATCTGTTGCTTTGGAGATGCAGCGAGGAAAGTCTCCTAGAGTGATTGTCTTCAGATACCTAACAGTGTGGCAGTTGCTGGCAAATTTTGTCATAGAGCAAACAGCCAAATACAATACACATTTTATTGCTGAAGATGTTAAAATACCTACAGGAAAATGTGCTAAATGAAAAGAAAGAAAAGTCAAAATTATTTTCAGAAAGTTTCTGTGTTTCACCTGAAAATGGTCCATTATTTGCATCAATCACTTAGAAATATGCCTGCAATGCAGAAGACCTGGGTTTGATCCCTGGGTTGGGAAGATCCTCTGGAGACGGGAAAGGCTACCATTGACTGCAGTATTCTGGCCTGGAGAATTCCATGTACTGTATAGCCCATGGGGTCGCAAAGAGTCGGACACGACTGAGCAATTTTCACTCACTTGCTCACTTAGAAATACAATGGTGTTTCAGTGGTTTGGCCTTTCATTTTTGTATCAAGCTTATTGTCTTTAATGTTTTGTTGCTGATTCAGAATTGTTCAGTTTTCAGGGTAGACATTTTATTCTTCTTCCAGGATTTTAGACAGGTTTCACATGAGCTATTAGTTCCAAGAACTATATTGATAACAATTACAAATGTTGTCTTTTAATGCAAATTCATTGGCCTAATTTGAAGTTTCATAGTCATTATTGGCTAAAGTCAGTTGCCTGCCCTCCATCGGACCCTTTTTGTTTCCAGGCTTTGGGAGTTCAAGTCAGTTTTTCTGGCACACGGAGACCTTCTTTTAGGTTTAATTCTTTTACTGCAGCCCACAGCCTACTTAAGTTAAATATTTCATATATGGACACAGTTTGATAAATGTCTATTGAATGTTGAGAAATGAACAGCACTAGGATATATATTCTGCTTGGTTGGTAAACCACTATTTGATCCTAAAATGCTACTCTTCAGGACAGATTTCAACCTCAGAATACTCTGGCTTTTAAAGTTTGTTCAACCTACGTTTGTTTTCTCTATTTTATTATCCACATTCTTGATTTTTTTTTTTTTTTACTTTACATTCCTTGCTGAAGTTCAAGCATCTCAATATACTTTAACATTTTCAAAGCCAGTTTCTTTGCATATTGCTGTTGTATCCGACCCTGCGACCACATGGACTGCACCATGCCAGGCTTCCCTATCCTTCACCATCTCTGGAAGCTTGCTCAAATTCATGTCCATTGAGACAATGATGCCATCCAACCATCTCGTCCTCTGTCATTCCCTTCTCCTCCTGCCTTCAATCTTTCCCACAATGAGAGCCTTTTCTATATGAGTTGGCTCTTTGTATCAGATGCCCACATACTGGAGCTTTAACATCAGTCCTTCCGATGAATATTCAGGACTAATTTCCTTTAGGATTGACTGGTTGGATCTCCTTGCAGTCCAAGGGACTCTCAAGAGTCTTATCCAGCACCACAGTTCAAAAGCATCAGTTCTTAGGCACTCAGCCTTCTTTATGGTCCAACTCTCACATTCGTATATGATATTGGAAAAACCATAACTTTGACTATACAGACTTTTGTTGGCAAAGTAATATCTCTGCTTTTTAATATATTGTCTAGATTTGTCATAGCTTTTCTTCCAAGGAGCAAGTGTCTTTTAATTTTGTGGCTGCAGTCACCATCTGCAGTGATTTTAGAGCCCAAGAAAATAAAGTCTGTCACTATTTCCATTGTTTCTCCATCTATTTATCAGGAAATGATGGGACTCAATGCCATAATCTTCATTTATTGAATGTTGAATTTGAGGCAAATTTTCACTCTCCTCTTTCTCCTTCATCAAGAGGCTCTTTAGTTCTTCCTCACTTTCTGCCATAAGGGTGGTGTCACCTGCATATCTGAGGTTATTGATATTTCTCCCAGCAATCTTGATTAAAGCTTGTGCTTCATCCAACCCGACATTTCACATGATGTATTCTGCATATAACTTAAATAAGCAGGGTGACAACATACAGCCTTGACATACTCCTTTCCCAATTTTGAAACAGTCCATTGTTGCATATCTGGTTCTAACACTTGCTTCTTGACCTGCATACAGGTTTCTCAGGATGCAGATAAGGTGGTCTGGTATTCCAAATTCTCTTGAAGAATTTTCCACAGTTTGTTGTGATCCACACAGTCAAAGGCTTTAGCATAGTCAATGAAGCAGAAGTAGATGTTTTTCTGAAATTTTCTTGCTTTTTTGATGATACAGTGGATGTTGGCAATTTGATCTCTGGTTCCTCTGCCTTTTCTAGATCCAGTTTGAACATCTGGAATTTTATGGATCACATATTGTTGTTGAAAGAGTGGCTTGGAGAATTTTGAGCATTATTTTGCTAATGTGTGAGATGAATGCAATTGTGCAGTAGTTTGAGCATTCTTTGGCATTGCCTTTCTTTGGCATTGGAATGAAAAATAACATTTTCAAGTCCTGTGGCCATTGCTGAGTTTTCCAAATTTGCTGGCATGTTGAGTGCAGCAACATATCAGCATCATCTTTTAGGATTTTAAGTAGCTCAGCTGGAATTCCATCACCTACACTAGCTTTGTTTGTAGTGATGCTTCCTAAGGCCCACTTGACTTCACCTTCCAGGATGTTGGGCTTTAAGTGAGTGATCACACCATCGTGGTTATCTGGGTCATCAAGATCTTTTAATAATTCTTCTGTGTATTCTTGCCACCACTTTTTAATAGCTTCTGCTTCTGTTAGGTCCATACCATTTCTTTCCTTTATTGTGCCCATCTTTGCATGAAATGTCCCCTTGATATCTCTAATTTTCTTGAAGAGATCTCTAGTCTTTCCCATTCTTTGTTTTCCTTTATTTCTTTGCACTGATCACTGAGGAAGGCTTTCTTACCTCTTGCTATTCTTTGGAATTCTGCATTGAAATGGGTATATCTTTCCTTTTTTCCTTTGCCTTTCAATTTCTTTTCATTTCTCAGCTCTTTGTAAGGCCTCCTCAGACAACCATTTTGTCTTTTTGCATTTCTTTCTCTTGGGGATGGTTTTGATCACCACCTCCTGTACAATGTTACAAACCTCCGTCCATAGTTCTTCAGGCACTCTATCAGATCTAATCCCTTGAATCTATTTCTCACATCCACTGTATAATTGTAAGGGTTTTGATTTAAGTCATACCTAATGGTCTAGTAGTTTTCCCTACTTTCTTCAACTTAAGTCTGAATTTTACAATAAGGAGTTCATGATTTGAGCCACAGTCAGCTCCCAGTCTTGTTTCTGCTGACTGTATAGAGCTTCCCCATCTTTGGCTGCAAATAGCATAATTAATGTGATTTCAGTATTGATCTTCTCATGATGTTCATGTTAGAGTCATCTCTTGTGTTGTTGGAAGAGGGTGTTAGCTATGACCAATGCATTCTCTTGGCAAAACTTTCTTAGCCTTCCCCTACTTCATTCTGTACTCCAAAGCCAAGCTTGCCTGTTACTCCAGGTATCTTTTGACTTCATACTTTTGCATTCCAGTCCCCTGTGATGAAAAGGACATTGTCTTTGAACCATTCAACTTCAGCTTCTTCAGCATGAGTGGTTGGGGCATAGACTTGGATTACTCTGATATTGAATGGTGTGCCTTGGAAATGAACTGAGACCATTCTGTCATTTTTGAGATTGTACCCAACTACTGCATTTCAGACTCTTTGTTGACTATGAAGGCTACTCCATTTCTTCTAAAGGATTCTTGCCCACAGTAGTAGAGATAATGGTCACCTGAATTAAATTACCCATTCCAGTCCATTTTAGTTCACTGATTCCTAAAATGTCAGTGTTCACTCTTATCCTCTCTTGTTTGACCATTTCCAATTTCCCTTAATTCATGGACCTAACATTCCAGGTTCCTATGCAATATTGCTCTTTATAGCCTCGGACTTTCCCTTCATCACCAGCACATCCACAACTGGGCATTGTTTCTTAGACACTAGATAATAATAATAAAAATGAATACTTCATATACATTGTTGTAAGGGTTAAATCAAATAATTCATTAGCAAATCACTAGCAGCAGAGAAGTTCTCAAATTTAAGTGCTTATAGAATTCCTGGGGAGTTTTAAAAAATGCTGACCCTTGTTTTCTGCTCCCAGAGATGCTACAAGAATGTAGTTAATATGTGTAGCGTCGACACTGGGTTTTGAAAAGTAAATTTGTCACAGAATTTGAATACCACTGCCTGAAGTTATCACTGCTATATAATAAGTGCTCATTAAATAGTAACCACTATCATCACTATTATCATCATTATTTTTTAGTTTTCATTATTTAAATTTCAAATTTCCAGAAATCAGTTTCATTTCACTCAAACTAGAAAAGCTTATGTTGTGAAAACAGTTTGGAACAGAAGCTTGGCTGCAAGGGACTTGGTGGATGGACAGGCAAGAAAGAAGTAGGTTATTAATACCAGATTTAAGATCTTTAAATTGCAAAAGAAAATCTTATCTTGAACTGAATAAATGAAAAGTTAATTTATTAAAAATGATTGGAATGTGTTGAACAATTCAATGAAATTTCTGAGTTTGCATCGAGTCTCATTCAGCTGCTCAAGAACTGTTACCAAATAATAGATGTCTTTTTCTTTCACCGGACTGGCTTCTAAGGTCCTGGAAGGAATTCCTCTTTTATCCTCAGGGTCCCCATGGTGGCCATCTCTGCACACCACTCCTGGCAGCACCCGGCTTCCCACACTGCAGCAATTCTTTGTAGCAGGCACCAAAAGAGAGGTTAGCTTCCTACAGAGTATTCCAGAAAGACTGAAGCATAACCGCCTCATAGAAGGAGGCGTCTGGTCCGGAGAAGGAAACCTCAGTAGGGGAAGACCATTGTGTTGGTGAGACTAGATGCAGCAGGATGAGGATTAGTGAGAAAAGTTGGGAAGCTTAGGGCAAGAAAGTGGTGCAACATGGAGACAGACTGAGTGGAAGAGTTTCTGTGGGGACTATGATCAGAGGAAGGCAGAACAGTGTGGAGCAGATAGTGTTTATCAAATACACAAGAACCCCGCAAGTATTTATCCGTGTACTCCTATAATTTTTGTTTTTCACAGCATCTCATTATAGAAAAATTCACAATCTAGTTGAAGATAAACTATTTCCTATGCCTGCTGTGATTTGAAATAACATTTATAGGACATGAAAAAGCATCTATGTGTTAATGAATTTTAAATGTCTACTCCCGACACAATGCATTCAATTCCAGATCTGCTTTGCTGTATACAGCTTTTGTTCAGGTTAGCAAGTCTGCAATTTCTCATTGGAGAGAAATTAGGAAATGTTTATTCAAATAGAAAAGCTAAACTAAAAGTACCTATTTTTTGAGATATAAAATATGTTTTTGTTTCCCTTTTTGTCCTCTCCCTCTCCTCCCTGTCGCCTCCCCTCCTGCCCTCTGCACCCTCAGGTTTATGAAGCGCGTGTAAGAGAGAGTCTATGTTATATGCGTCTTATCTATGCCATATACACACACTGGATCTTCATTTCAAAAGGAGCTTTGATTTTTAAAGGAGAGTGTATCACTATGGTTTCTGATCTATTAGTGGTATAGCATTAATGAAATAAAATAGGTTTGACTAGAATGAAAAAGATCAGTCTTGTGCAGAGCAAATTTTGTGATACTTTTTTGTGTGAGTGTATGCTCTGGAACAGAACAAAACGTATATTTTTTGTATGGGCTACCCCAAATCCTGATTGCATGCATGCTCAGTAGTGTTCAACTTTTGCAACCCCCATGGATTATAGCCCACCAGGCTCCTCTGTCCCTGGGATTTCCTAGGCAAGAATACTGAAGTGGGATGCCATTTCCTTCTCCAGGGATCTTCGCAACCCAGAGACTGAACCTGCATCTCTTGGGGGATTCTTTACTTGCCCCCAGAAAGGTTTCAGAAATGCTGCTAACAAGGGTAATTCCTTTACCTCTTAGGAGGTATCTTATCCTTAGGAGTGTTGAAAAGTAGATGGGCCTAGGGAAGTGGAGCTCTGGTCTTGGGTGCCTGCCCTGCCATTAACGAGCTCAGGTTGTTCCATGCCTCTGCTTTCTCATCGACGAAATCAGTGTCAGGGGATCACATGATTTTATGCATGTAAGTTTTGTTAACTGCTTATTCCAACGTTTAAGGGCAGTTAATCAAGCCAAGGCACTCCATCTTACAGATTATAAAACTTAGGTAAAACTTCCTACCCTGGTCATAGCAAATCATGAACTTAAAAAGAAGAAAGATGTGTCAAATTTTGCACATGCCTTCTTGGAAGCACTTCTAAGATTGCGCTGGACTCCAGAAGGAGCAAGACCACAGTTACACGCTCCTGGCTTTATTCAAGCCTCATGATACATATGCAGCAGTATCACTGACGAGGATTTCTGTGGTTGTACTTTCAAACTGTGTTTTATGCAAAGTAAACTGCTTCTCTTGCTCAACGGATAATTACCCAGCAGATGCAAGAGACGTGGGTTTGATCCCTGGTTGGGAAAGATCCCCTGGAGAAGGAAATGGCAACCAACTCATTTTCTTGCCTGAACATTCCGTGGACAGATGAGCCTGGCGGACTACCGTTCGTGGGGTTGCAAAGAGTCGGAGATGACTGAGCACAGCACCGCAGAACCTTGTATATATCCAGGTCGCGGTTAAATTCTAAGTGGTACGGGGATGCCGGCACTGCAGCGCAGTAGCCCGTTTCAGCGGTACCGTGGCGCAGCTCAGGCGCACAGCACCACGAAACAGGGGTGCAGTGGTATATAACACGGTCAGCAGTAAAGCAGTACAGCACAGTGGCACAGCGGTACAGCACAGTACATCAGTATAGGTACCCATGCTTTTCCACGCTTTCACCCCACTTCATTTTATGAAAGACCTACATTAGCACCTGCTTTGGCTCAATGAAAGACATCTGAAGAGGATTTTCACTTTTGCAAAAAAGAATAAAAGCAAAAAGTGGGAAAATAACACTCAGCACTTGTTTGCAACAGAGAAGCCCTTACAGAGGCAGTATACTATGAACTCTGAGGGGCCACCACCGAGCTCCTTCCCCAGGAACTGTCCCCAGCAACTCAGCAAGCTTTGCACTGCCTCTGTGAGCACCGGTGCTTTATCTCGATTTATTTTGTGCCTGGCTTAGCAAGATGTGTCTGAAGGCAACTGCTTCTCCACTTTATGCCATTTCAGCTTATGGAAACTTTCACAGGAATGGTCTACTTTTGAATAATGCAGGAAACCTGTGCGTATATCACCACAGTCGCATAAGGCAGGTTAGAGTAAACTAAATACAAAAAGCTGATCGGGTTTTGTTTTTCTAATCCTTATAGCAGAATGATGCCTTTTCAATTTCACTGTTGCTTTGACACATGATCATTGACTTTCTGCTTCTGCCAGGCACTGTTCTGGGCACTGGGAATAAACAACTCTGTTCTCATATAACGTTCTTTTTAGGAGCAGGAAACATATGGTGGTGGTAAACTGGCTTTCCAGGAAAAAAGCAAAAGAAAGAAAGACAGGGAGGGAGACAGAGAGAGAAAGAGGGAGGAAGGGAGAGGAAGGAAGGAAAGAAGGGAGGAAGGGGGGGAAGAAATCCCTGATCTGCAGTGTTTCTTCATTTCCTTTGGGCGAACATTCCAAACCTGAGGAGTTTCAAACCAGATCCTGCCATCACCTAGAGCTCGAAAGCAATGTGCACACAGCCTAGAGCCCTGTGAGCAGGCTCCCTCCAGCACCCCTCGGGGTCAGGAAACAGATGGCAGATACGTCCCACTGAAGTGAATCAAGCAAGGATAAGGGGCCACAGATCATGAGTGGCAGAGAGGGTTGCTGGTTTTTTGAGCCCTAGCGGAGTAGGCTCTCTTGCTGAAATCAGATGAGCAGAGACATGAATTAAGGGGAGGGGAAGGATTCCAGGCAGAGGGTGCAATAGAGCAAAGGCCCTGAAGTAGGAACAAGCTTGGCATGTTTGAGGAACCAACTCTGTCCCAGTGTGGCTACAGCAAAGTACAGCAAAGAAAAGCAGAAGTCAGGTAGGTGGCTGTAGGTGGCCGGGGCCACATATTTTGGGCTTCACAGGCCATGCTAATGATTTTGGCTTTTCCTCTGGGAGACATGAGCAAGGATCTGAATGTTCTGAGCAGAGGAGTGACAAAGATCTGACCTCGCTTTTAAAAAGCATCACTGGCCACAGCCTTGAGAACAGACCACAGAGGACAAAGGAAGAAGCATACAAACCAACTGGCTTGTGATGATGACAGGCAGTGTTGATGACGATTTCTGACCAAAAGGTGTAGAGAAACGCCAGAATCTAGTGTGTTTTAAAGACAAAAGGTTTTGCCAGTGCCTTGGGTGTGAGGGATGGGGTGAAGAAGGGATTCAAGAACAACTTTTAGTGTTTTGACTCGGAAAGTGCGGGAATTGGGTTTTCATGCAGATGGGAAGGAAGAAGCTCATTTAAACAGAAAAATTTAGTTTGGTTTTTGGATATTTAAAGCTTGAGATGCTTCTCAGACTTCCACCTGGTATCGTATTTAAATATGCAAATCTGGAGGTGGGGAAATGTTGGCCATGGAGTTAATAACTTTGATTCTTCAAAACTCAAAGTCAAGGGAGGCCTTTAAGGAATATAAGTATAAAAGAAACTTCTGGTATCTAAACCATGCTATCTCCAGCATTTAGGCTTCAAGGGGATGAGGAGGAGCAATGAAAGAGACTGAAACTGGTATATTCCCCAAGGAATGGAAAGCAGGAACTGTAAAGGTACTTATATACCAGTGTCCATGGTGACGTTACTTACAAAAGGTGGGAAAACCCAAATGTCCATCAGAAGATGAATGGATATACAAAATGCCCTACATACACACAAGGGAATAGTATTCAGCCTTAAAAAGGAATGGAATTTTAACTGCTACAGAAAGGATAACCCTAGGAAATGTCTGCTGAGTGCAATAAGCCAGACACAAAATGACAAACATCATGCGATCCCTCTCAGAAGAGGTACCTGGAATAGCCGGATTCATAGAGTCCAGAAGTAGCATTGGCAGTTTCCAGGGGCTGGATTGAGGGAGCATGGGGAGTTCCTGTTTAATGAGGAGAGAGTTTCAGTTTGAGAAGATGAAAGATTCTGCAGATGAATGGTGGTGATAGTGTATGCCAATGTAAATTTGTTTAATGTCACTAAAGTGCAACACTTGACAACCACTAAAATAATAAATTTTATGGTATGTGCATTTTGCTACAATAGTACAAATGGAGACTGAGCAGGAAGCAGAATGACAAGAAGGTGTACCTTGGAAGCCTAAGAGCGTTTAAAAGGAAGAAGGGGTCATCGTTTGAATAAAATGGTAGTTTCCTGCTATTCTTTTTCTTTTTAGTTTTGCATACTTGTAACTTTATTGAAGATAAAACTTTATATACACTATTAATATTTTCCCTATATGATTAGCATTCCTTGCCAATATTCAAAATAGGCTATTTATTTAAGGGTTGTCAAATCTTAAATAGCTCATCATAGAACCTGGATGCCAATATATAAAGTCCCATCATGAGCTGTTATACACTGTTCTACAACAGTGGCTTTAATTAATCATCCTTGAGGCCTGGAATTGTGCTTTCTTTATTGTCTCCCTTTGCTGATTACAAGTTATTTCCCTGATTTTTGAAGATTCCACCATTATTTGAAACCACAGTCATCATGTGATGTAGATATTTGAGGTTTACTAAAGAATAAGAAAACCCTTTATACAACAAGATAAAGGTTTCTCTCTTTCCACTCAGTTGCTGAGGATATTTACCTTTGGCCCATAATCTTGGTTCCAACTGTTTCGTAATTTACCCGACATGGTGCCACAGCTGATTTGGGGTAAGAGGGGTACAGGATTTTCTTCTGTCATTTTATTTACATAAATGTTTATTTACATCTTTACCAAATGGAGGAAAAAAAGGGTTAAAACTTCACAGAATTATCAATGTGTGCGTAATCGTTTTGACAGCTAATCACATTTATCTCCAGATGTAAATTATATGGCATAGCTCCTTTTTCATGTTCATTAAATTCCATAGATGTCAGTGGTTTCCTTGGAAACAAAAACCTTTATGTAACTAGTTGGAGATTTAGTAGCAGAAATATCAGGATGCTAAGGAGGGTAAGGAATGGTTCCTTTGATAGATCTTTCTGTTTAAAACTCTTCAGTCTTTTCCACCTGCCCCTCAACCTCATGGACATTCTATAATGAATAAGTGAAGACTTTTAAAGCTACCATTAAATTATAGAATATCTTCTCTAATGGTTACAAGTTTTTAACTTCTTCATAACCAGTCACAGATAGGCTAAGTCTCTTCTGGGATGTTGGTATAAATCAGTAAATTTGCAAAGGGATTGGTGTGTCTCTTATCAACAATTAAATTTGAATATTTGTGTGATGCCTCCATTACTCGGTATACATATGTGTGTGTCCATCTGTAAAACATGGTGAACTAAATATATGTATGGCTGAGTAAAGATCCTGTTTTTAAAAAATAATAGCAAGCCTCTGTCTTAGTATCTACTGCCAAAGAGTTCCAAAGGCCCCTGAAGAGTTCTTGAGGGGCCAGGCAGAGGTCACAGTTTTGGCAAAGGCTAATAGTGGGTGAGAGACTTGACAGCTAGGAGCGTTCTCCTTCTGGCCGGGGGGGACCTCCTGTTGAAAGCAAGGGGACAGGATTAATATGAGTTAACTAAACTTCAGGTCTTTTTAGAAGGTTCTCACTCATTCCATCATTGCTCCTGTCTTGTGTAACTTCAACCTAAATGCAGTCTGCTTTACATGCAACGGTACAGAGTTGCATTTTGGAAACATTTCTCAATTTTAATTCTTTCAAATGCCATAATACGCCACCTTGTGGATTTAGCTGATAATTCTTTAATTCTACGCAGTGAATTTCTCTCTAAACCAGGGTTTTCAAACTTTGTTTCTAATATAGAGATATGAGAAACACTGGGGGAGCTTTTAAAATCGCAATGTCCAGGCCTCATCCAGATAAATTAAATCAGAATATCTTATGTGCGGCTCAAGCACTGATAGGTTCTTTAAAGCTCCCCAGAGGTCCCCATGTTTAAATTTCCTTGCTTAAAGGCTGCACTGCTCTCATTAAAAAAAAAAAAAGAAAAGAAAAAAAAAATTGGCTTAAACAGATGTTTCTCTTTTTAAAATAAGGACTTTACACAGTAAGGTACTGAGAACTTTCCTATAATATTCCCTCATCAAAAGTCTGGATTTCAGTCTAGTCTTCCCTCAACTTTCCCAGCTGTACTTAATATAACAAGAAGTGTGCTTCTGGTAGGAGTGTTTTCCATCTGCCTAACAAAGTTCCAAAGATGGGGTGAACTAACCAGTGGAAACGTGTATTCTCATTATTCTGGAGGTTGGAAGCCTGAGATCAGGTGTTGGCAGGCGTGGTTTCTTCTGAAGCCTCTCTTGTCGGCTTGTAGCTGGCTGGCTGTTCCCTCTGTCTTCTCACGGGCCTCTCCCTGTACTTACCTGTGTCCTGATCCTCTTCTTTTATTTTATTTTATTTTATTTTACTTTACAGTACTCTACTGGTTTTGGCATACATTGACATGAATCCGCCACGGGTGTACACGAACTCCCAAACATGAACCCCCCTCCCTCTTTGTAAGGACTCAGTGTATTGGACTAGGACCCACCCTAATCACCTCATTTTATCATGATTTCCTTGAAGGATTAAGGACTTTAATGAAATGAAGTCACTCCCTTGTGTCCAACTCTTTGCGACCCCATGGACTGTACAGGCTCCTCCGTCCATGGAATTTTCCAGGCAAGGATACTGGAGTGGGTTGCCATTTCCTTCTCTAGGGGATCTTCCTGACCCAGGGATTGAACCTGGGTCTCCTGTGCTGCAGACAGACTCCTTACCATCTGCATTCTGATTAATAGATATCTGTGGTGAGGGTGGTTAGGAATACAGGGGAAGGGTGGAAGACACAATTCAGGCCATAACAATATTTTCTCACTACATGCAAAGGATTATTTCACAATGGATCTAATATAAATAAGTAGATTCTTTCTTTATAATCAGTTTGATTGTTAAAGTGGATAGAAATGTATAGTTGGAATTATTTCAGAAATACACATTATTTATTGCTTTTACAGAGGCTCCGTATTGCAGCTTACATTATTTTTGTATCATTACATTGTGCCTGTTCTTCTGTACCCCAGGCCCCCAACATGTGTCTTTGCACATCTAAGTGCCTACTGTAGTGTAGTCATTACTTGTACAAGCTTTGAGTCAAATGGTCAAGCCTCAGATCCAATTACTAGCTATATATAACCCAGGAAGTGATTCCACATCTGAAATTTAATTGTCCCGTATGAATTATAGAAATAATCTCTATGTTTATTTTATTCGGTTGCTGTAAAGACTCAATGGTAAAATGCATCTAAAGCAGTTGACACAACTCTAATGTCCACTGTGTACATTAAGTACATTTTAGCTTTCACCCTTAATGACTTTTAGTAAGTAAAATGTATAATTAATGCTCATGCCATGTATTGTCACAGGTAAAAGCAAGTTAGTTACCTATTTACAGTAGAATTCAGGTACTGCTATGGTTTACTCCACATGAGAGATTTATACCTTTGTAGCTCTACTTAAACCTATCTGTAAACATCTAGTTTTATATATTAACTGTAGAAAAATGAACTTGAAGCATACTTATTCTTGCAGCCAAACACCTGTCTGTAGTGGACCATCATAGCAACTTGTGCTAAGACTTAAAATTCTTATTTAGAAAACTGCCTAGATTTGTAAAGAGTTAAATAGATTTTCTCAACAATCAAAATAATTGCAGTTCAGTCGCTCAGTCGTGTCCGACTCTTTGCAACCCCATGGACTGTAGAACGCCAGACCTCCCTGTCCATCACCAACTCCCGGAGTTCACTCAAACTCATGTCCACTGAGTCAGTAATGCTATCCAATCATCTCATCCTCTGCCATCCCCTTCTCCTCCACCTTCAATCTTTCCCAGCATCAGGATCTTTTCAGTTGAGTCAGTTCTTCACATCAGGTGGCCGAAGTATTGGAGCTTCAGCGTCAACACCAGTCCTTCCAATGAATATTCAGGGCTGATTTCCTTTAGGATTGACTGGTTGGAGATCCTTGCAGTCCAAGGGACTCTCAAGAGTCTCCAGCACCACAGTTCAAAAGCATCAATTCTTTGACATTCAGCTTTCTTCATGGTCCAACTCTCACATCCATACATGACTACTGGAAAAACCGTAGTCTTGAGTATACGGACCTTTGTTGGCAAAGTAATGTCTCTGTTTTTTGATATGCTGTCTGGGTTGGTCATAAGTTTCCTTCCAAGGAGTAAACGTCTTTTAATTTTATGGCTGCAGTCACGATATTAGAGCAATTTGCTTTCAGTTAAGAACATGTTGGTATTTTTTTCTGCACTTTGAAACCACTGAAGTAAAATTGGAAGCACTGTTTGGAAAGGGAAGACCAAAGTTATTTAAAGAGACCCAGATTCAAATCCCAGTGCATTATCTTAACTGAGAGATCCCGAGAAGGTTTCTTAGCTTCTCTGTGAGAATAATACCAGTTAGATATAAGGTTGTCTGGTGAGTTGAATTATCATTGGTAACAAGACACACATCCTAATATTGGATACACTCTAGGAGTTCACTCCTTGTGACTTAATTGCCTACCTGCCTTGGGTTCAATCTTGGTTTATTCTTCCTAACTCTCAGTGAATCTGATGGGTAATTAAGCACATATATTACTTGAATTACCTTCTTGTTGGAGATTAGCTTCTAATGTGCTTTTCATGTAATTTAACATGTGCACAAACAGGGTGAAAAAATGGAGTGTAATTTGACCCATGAGGTAAGAGAAGGAAAAGCTGGGGGAGTGAAAGTAATGTTTATGACTACCTCGGAGTCATTGTGAGAATTAAATGATGCATATACTTGAAATGACTTTGCAAGCCACAGTCACGAGCAGCTTGGTATAATGGAAGGAATTTGAAAATATATACAAGATAGATAAACAAGGTCTTATTGTATAGCACAGAAAATTATATTGACTATCCTTTGATACACCATAATGGAAAATTGCTATATTTAAAATTGATGACCAACAAGTAACTCCCTGTGCATAGGATAGGGGACTTTGCTCAATATTATACAGAAACCTAATAGGTAAATAATTTGAAAAAGAATATATACATGTATATGTATGACTGAATTACTTGGCTGTACAACTGAAACAAATGCAACATTGTTAACCAACTATACTGCAGTATAAAATAAAAGTTTTTAGGAAAGTCATCCTGAAGATTAAAAAAAGAATGTATATAAATGTATAACTGATCACTTTCCTGCACAGCAGAAATTAATACAGTATTGTAAATCTACTATATTTCAATGAAAATAAATACAAATAAGAAAGAATATATAGTAATTCATTTTTATTACCCTTCATTGGAAAATGACTGAAAATTGCTTAATTCCTTTTGTCTACCACAATAGCACAAAATCCCAGATTGCAGATTTTTTTTTTTCGTTTATTATTTTAACAGGAGGATAATTATTTTACAATACTGTGTTGGATTTCACCATATATCAACATGAAGCGGCCCTGGGTATACATGTGTCCTCCCCTCCCCTTCCTGAGAATGAGATACCTGGCACTAACGTATTTTCAGGGATGAAAGAATGCTTTCATTGTAGTTTTCTCTTGTTCCTGAACATGAACATAATTAGCATTCCTGCTGTCTAAAATATAACATTTCAAGTACCTTAAGAAATAGCCTTGATTTTGTGTAAAAAGTGACATTTAAAAGACACAATAACATAGTGAACTATTTGCTACTTAACAGATCGTTGTTAATGGCAGAAATGAGGTTTCCAGAGGCTACTGAAATTAACATCCATAGAGGTTTATAGAAGGTAGAATAGCCTAACTAATTAAGCAGAATATTTGGTGTTTACCTGTGAAACAGGACCATTGGTTCTAAGAGGTCAGGAAATTCACCTTTTTACTCGCACACCAGCACATCTTCTCAGTGTCATTTCATGTTTCAGCATCCAGGTGTTTTCTGATACTGTAAGTTGCAGCCAAGCTTTACGGATTTTAAGAAGACCAGTGGAGCTGGAAGAACTTGTTGATCACTGCTGTGAATGGATAGATGTAACTTTGTGAAGATGATGTATTTTATTTTGTCTTAGACAGAAAAAAAAATAATAATAATAGGACCGTATTTCTCCACGTGAGTTCTGGGATACTAGCAGTTGTTATGAGTAAAATAAAAATGTCGGCCCGGATGCCATGATCTTAGTTTTCTGAAAGTTTAGTTTTAAGCTAACTTTTTCAGTCTCCTCTTTCACTTTCATCAAGAGGCTATTTAATTCTTCTTTCCCTTCTGCCATAAAGGTGGTGTCATCTGTGAATCTGAGGTTATTGATATTTCTCCCAGCAATCTTGATTTCAGCTTGTGATTGATCCAGCTCAGCATTTCATATGATGTACTCTGAATATAAGTTAAATAAGCAGGGTGGCACTATACAGTATTGATGTACTCCTTTCCCGATTTGGAGCCAGTCTGTTGTTCCATGTCCAGTTTTAACTGTTGCTTTCTGACCTGCATACAGATTTCTCAGGAGGCAGGTCGGGTGGTCTCCTATTTCCATCTCTTGAAGAATTTTCCAATTTGTTGTGATCCACACAGACAAAGGCTTTGGCATAGTCAATAAAGTAGAAGTAGATGATTTTCTAGACCTCTCTTGCTTTTGTGATGGTCCAGCGGATGTGGCAATTTGATCTCTGGTTCCTCTGCCTTTTCTAAATCCAGCTTGAACATCTGAAAGTTCATGGATGACTTACTGTTGAATCCTGGCTTGGAGAATTTTGAGCATTCCTTTGCTAGCGTGTGAGATGAGTGCAATTGTGCGGTAGTTTTAGCATTCTTTGGCATTGCCTTTCTTTGGGATTGGAATGAAAACTGGACTTTTCCAGTCCTGAGGTCATGGCTGAGTTTTCCAAATTTGTTGGCATATTGAGTGTAGCACTTTCACAGCATCATCTTTTAGGATTTGAAATAGCTCAACTGGAATCCATCACCTCCTCTAGCTTTCTTCGTAGTGATGCTTCCTAAGACCCACTTCACTTCATATTTCAGAATGTTTTGCTCAAGGTGAGTGATCACACCATTGTGATTATCTGGGTCATGAAGATCTTTTTTGTATAGTTCTTCTCTGTATTCTTGCCACCTCTTCTTAATATCTTCTTCTTCTGTTAGGTCCATACCGTTTCTGTCCTCTATTGCACCCATCTTTGCATGAAATATTCCTTTGGTATCTGTAGTTTTCTTTGAGAGATCGCTGGTCTTTCCCGTTCCATTGTTTCCCTCTGTTTCTTTGCATTAATCGGGGGTCAGGGTGCGGGGAGACTGTTTTATCTCTTCTTGCTATTCTTTGGAACTCTTCATTCAAGTGGGTATATCTTTCCTTTTCTCCTTTAATCTTCGCTTCTCTTCTGTTCTCAGCTATTTGTAAGGCCTCCTCAGACAGCCATTTTGTATTTCTTCTTCTTGGGGATTGTCTTAATCACTGCCTCTCCTATACATGTCATGAGCCTCTCTCCATAGTTCTTCAGGCACTTTGTCTATCAGATCAAATCCCTTAAATCTATTTGTCACTTCCACTATATCAACATAAGGGATTTGATTTAGATCAAACCTGAATGGTCTAGTGTTTTTCCCTAATTTCTTCAATTATTTTGATTATTATTCTTCAATTAAAATGATTATCTTTGCCATAGGCAAATCCTTGCTGTCTAAAATAAGAATTGAAAGAAGTTTATTTTTATTGAAAACTCTGAAAATACTTCCACTGTATAATCATAAGGGATTTGATTTAGCTCCTACATGAATGGTCCAGTGGTTGTCCCTATTTTCTTCAATTTAAGTCTGAATTTGGCAATAAGGAGTTCAATACAAATAGCTGTGGAAAGAAGAGAAGCGAAAAGCAAAGGATAAAAGGAAAGGTATTCCAATTTGAAAACAGAGTTCCAAAGAATAGCAAGGAGAGATAAGAAAGCCTTCCTCAGTGATCAGTACAAGGAAATAGAGGAAAACAGTAGAAAGGGAAAGACTAGAGATCTCTTTAGAAAATTAGTGGGGTGGGAGGTGGGAGGGGGGTTCATGTTTGGGAGTTCATGTAAAAAAATAAATAAATACAAAAAAAAAAAAAGAAAATTAGTGTTCTTGCCTGGAGAATCCCAGGGACGGGGGAGCCTGGTGGGCTGCCGTCTCTGGGGTCGCACAGAGTTGGACACGACTGAAGCGACTTAGCAGCAGCAG
>SJYX01014416.1:104362-149892 GCA_006410675.1 Oreotragus oreotragus
ACCCCCCCTCCCACCTCCCTCCCTACCCCATCCCTCTGGGTTGTCCCAGTGCACCAGCTTTGAGTGCTGTTTCATGCGTCGAACCTGCACTGGTGATCTATTTCACATATGGTAATACACATGTTTCAGTGCTGTTCTCGGAACCCTCTTACACTGTTGGTGGGAATGCAAACTGGTACAGCCACTATGGAGAAAAGTGTGGAGATTCCTTAAAAAACTGGAAATAGAACTGCCACACAACACAATTTTTTTAAGTCCATCTTTTGCCTTAATCTGGTGTCAAGATGTTTCAATACCATTTAAGAATCCAGTTGTATGTTTTTTCAACTTGTTGTGCACTTGTGCCAACATCATTTATTATAAAGTCCATTTTTTACACAATTTATTTAGCTGTCTAACTTTTGTCCTAGTGAGTTGAGGTTCTACTCTTTTCATATATTAATATAATCTTTTGACATGTGCCTGAGCCTATTTCTGGACTATATTCTATTTCATTTTCCAGTTGGACTGTTAATGTATACTGGAGTACTTTAAATTCAGGTTCTACAAGGGAAAAGTGAAATATTAGTCCAAAATGACAAAAAAAAGGAAGTTATAATTTTTTTTTATCAACCCATATGTCTGCTGAATTTTGCACTCAATACTATTCTCTCCTTTACTCTAAACTTCTCATAGAAAAATTTTTTGCCCTAAGGCAATTCTTGTTTGTTTTATGTATTTTATGTAGTTATGACATGACTTTGCTAATTTAAAAATGTTTAATTTTTTTAATTTTATTTTTTTAAATCCCTAGAAATCAAAAACAAAATCATTATCAGATAAGCAATTGATATTGACATCTTGTAAATTTAACCACGAGACCCAAGAAATAAAAACAAGAGAACATGTATGGTTTTCTGCCTTACGGTTTTGACTTTTAGAAAACTATGCCATCCTCGAGTTGTCTGTTCTATAATTTTTAAGCACGTTTTGTGTAAAAATAACTCCTGCACATTATTCATGTTGGCAGGCCCTTTAAATAGCCATAAAACACGTGGGAGCAGATTAATGCTGCATCTGCCCTGTGCTTTTTAAGTCTGTCAATTTTATGGAATACAAATCTTACATAAAGTCTTTTTTACGTGCTCTTTTGCTTGTGGTGGCCCAGGGAAGTACTGGAGCTGCATTATGTAGGTGAAAGTGTCACATTTTCTGATTGGATTTTCATCTAAGGAAGGTGAGAGCTGTCAGTTTCCTTTTCTAACTGTTAAAATGACGTTCCAGGTTGACTAAGTTTTCTTTTCAAAGAATAATAGGAGTAGCAAGTGTCTGTGACCTGTCTATTTGAGTCAGAATTTTTCTTAACAGTGATCATCAGGAACATAAACATTCTAACCATTTATAACCTTTGAGATGTGAGCATTCAAATGATATTAGTCATTTGAATAACAGTAGAATTGGTCTAGCTTAATGTATTTAAATTGTTTTTATTTTTGAAAAAAAAGCAATACATGCAACTAACTAAAAAAATAAATTGTAACAATGTTAAAGGTTATCATTAAAAAGTATACATTCTACCTTATTTCTTTTCTCCCTTCCCAGAAACAACAGTTCATACTTATTTCCTTCCCACTAGCCCCCCACCTCCGCCCCGCACCCCACTCAGGAAATCTATGCATCTACCAGCCCAATTAAAAACATTAAACTCTATATAAACGATGGCATACTATCAAATGTTATTTAACTCCAACAATATGTCTCAGAAATTATGCCATATATCTACTTCATTAGAAACTCTATTTTATTTTATAGATGCACCAGCATTTATTTTTTGAGTTACTTCTTAATAAGTATTTTATTATTTCTAAGTTTTTCCTGCTCCAAATAATGCTTCAATATGGATTTATTAAATATATTTTGGGATATAATATGGGTACATTTGAATTTCCTACTACTGAAATTCTTGTATCCACCTGTATTTTAAATTATAAAACATATTACCAATTTGCTTTTGAATTAATTTATACTTCCATCAATAACATTCAAATTACCTATTTATTTACATTGTTAATAGTGTTTTACTAACCTTTTTTGATTTTTGTAAATATGATAGATGAAACTCTGATAGCTCTTTATTATTTAAATTTGTGTTTCTCCCATGATGAGTGAAGAACTTTTTCTTCTATGCAGTATATTTATATTTCTTCCTATAACCTTTGCCCAACTCTGAACTGAACTGAACCTTTGCCCATTTTCCAATGGATTATTTACTTTTTTTAAAAATTGCTTTATATTTTTATATGTTAAGAGCTGTCTGTCATGTGTTATTTCCAACTTTTAAATTTGATTTTGTGGAATTTTTGCTTTCCAGATTCTTTTGGTCATCATATTTGTTAATCATGTTCTTTGTGAGTTTCCAATTTTGAGTGCTACTTGTAAGAGTCATCCATTCTAAAATAATAAAGATAATTTTCTGATTTCTTCTGACCTTTTTTAAATGTTTTAATTTTTTATGATTGTACCTTTAAGCCATCTGGACCTTATTTTATGACAGTGACAAAGGGATCTTCATTAGTCAGGATAGGCTAAGGTAGCTCTGAAAACAAGCAACTGCTCAATGTCAGTGGAATAGTACATCAGAAATTTCTCTTTTTTTAAATTTTATTTTTACTTTATTTTACTTTATAATACCGTATTGGTTTTGCCATACATTGGCATGAATCCACCACGAGTGTATATGAGCTCCCAATCCTGAATCCTCCTTCCCCCCCACCCATAATCATCTCTGGATCATCCCGATCCACCAGCCCCAAGAATCCTGTATCCTGTATTGAACATAGGTTGGTGCTTCGTTTCTTACATGGTAGTATACATGTTTCAATGCCATTCTCCCAAATCATCCCACCCTCTCCCTCTCCCTCAGAGTCCAGAAGTCCGTTCTACACATTTGTGTCTCTTTTGCTGTCTCACATACAGGGTCATCATTACCATCTTTATAAATTCCATATATATGTGTCAGTATACTGTATTGGTGTTTTTCTTTCTGGCTTACTTCACTCTGTATAATCGGTTCCAGTTTCATCCATCTCATTAGAACTGATTCAAATGTATTCTTTTTAATGGCTGAGTAATACTCCATTGTGTATATGTACCACAGCTTTCTTATCCATTCATCTGCTGATGGACATCTAGGTTGTTTCCATGTCCTGGCTATTATAAACAGTGCTGCAATGAACATTGGGGTACATGTGTCTCTTTCTATTCTGGTTTCCTCGGTGTGTATGCCCAGCAGTGGGATTGCTGGGTCATAAGGCAGTTCTATTTGCAATTTCTTAAGGAATCTCCACACTGTTCTCCATAGTGGCTGTACTAGTTTGCATTCCCACCAACAGTGTAAGAGGGTTCCCTTTTCTCCACACCCTCTCCAGCATTTATTGCTTGCAGACTTTTGGATCGCAGCCATTCTGACTGGTGTGAAGTGGTATCTCATTGTGGTCTTGATTTGCATTTCTCTGATAATGAGTGACGTTGAGCATCTTTTCATGTGTTTGTTAGCCATCCGTATGTCTTCTTTGGAGAAATGTCTATTTAGTTCTTTGGCCCATTTTTTGATTGGGTCGTTTATTTTTCTGGAATTGAGCTGTATAAGTTGCTTGTATATTTTTGAGATTAGTTGTTTGTCAGTTGCTTCATTTGCTATTATTTTCTCCCATTCAGAGGGTTGTCTTTTCACCTTGCTTATAGTTTCCTTTGTTGTGCAGAAGCTTTTAATTTTAATTAGATCCCATTTGTTTATATTTGCTTTTATTTCCAGTATTCTGGGAGGCGGATCATTGAGGATCCTGCTGTGATTTATGTCGGAGAGTGTTTTGCCTATGTTCTCCTCTAGGAGTTTTATAGTTTCTGGTCTTACATTTAGATCTTTAATCCGTTTTGAGTTTATTTTTGTGAGTGATGTTAGAAAGTGATCCAGTTTCATTCTTTTACAAGTGGTTGACCAGTTTTCCCAGCACCACTTGTTAAAGAGATTGTCTTTACTCCATTGTATATTCTTGCCTCCTTTGTCGAAGATAAGGTGTCCATAGGTGTGTGGATTTATCTCTGGGCTTTCTATTTTGTTCCATTGATCTATATTTCTGTCTTTGTGCCAGTACCATACTGTCTTGATGACTGTGGCTTTGTAGTAGAGCCTGAAGTCAGGCAAGTTGATTCCTCCAGTTCCATTTGTCTTTCTCAAGATTGCTTTGGCTATTCGAGGTTTTTTGTATTTCTATACAAATCTTGAAATTATTTGTTCTAGTTCTGTGAAAAATACCGCAGGTAGCTTGATAGGGATTACATTGAATCTGTAGATTGCTTTGGGTAGTATACTCATTTTCACTATATTGATTCTTCCAATCCATAAACATGGAATATTTCTCCATCTATTAGTGTCCTCTTTGATTTCTTTCCTTCCTCTGTTTGCTGGAGGTCTGAAACCTTCCAAACTACCCTCAGCAATATGGGCTACTTTTATTTTGAGCTCTGCCATCTCAACAGAAGGCCTTTGCTTTTGCTGGGTAAGGAGATGAGAAGCAGTTGTGGAATCAACAGAGACTTTTCAGTGGGTCCCACCAGAAGTGACCCATATTCCCTCTACTCACATTTCATAGGCCAGATCTAGTCACATGGTCCAGCTCAACTGCAGGGGGACTGGACAATATAGTTTCCAGTATTCCCAGAGAAGAAAGGAAGACCAAATACAGTAAGTCCACTATGTACAAACCTTCAAGTTGCTGACTTTCCAAGATCTGACCTTGTGTTGGCATGCCCAATCACGTAAGTTAGTTCCTGTGTCTCACACAAAATATCACGTGCATGCGTCCTGCACAAGTGGTTGTGCTTTTGTCTACTTTGCAGTACTGTATACAACATAGTAGTACAATATCTTTATTTCAAGCCCAGGATGTCCAGAAGCAAGCATAAAAACAGTGGTGATGTAACTGGTACTGCTAAGAACTGGTACTGCTAAGCAATATGTGTACCTATGGCTAATTCATGTTGAGGTTTGACAGAAAACAGCAAAATTCTGTAAAACAATTATCCTTCAATAAAAATAATATAAAACAGTGAAAATAATTGAGAGACTGAAGTGAGGCAAAAAGATGGTAGGCTTTACTTGTTCTTATAACATAAATCTTTCAACCGTTGGCATGATTCTAAAGAACAGGGACAAAATCATGGAGCGTGTGAAGTTTTCCGTGCTGATTATGTCAGTAATAATACTGAAGAATCATGGAAAAGGATGGAGGAGATGGAGAAGCTTCTCAGTGTGTGGAGGCAGGATCAGCGTCACTGGTGAGTATTGTTCAGCTTAATGCTGATTCAAGAGAAAGCTAAAAGCCTTTACAAAGACTTCAAGAAGAAACATGGTGAAGAATCAGAGTGTGCATCTTTTAATACAAGCCATGCAGGTTTCATCAGTTCAAGGCTAGAGCCAAACTTCATTATGTAAAAATAAGTGGCAAGGCAGCAGGGTGCAGAAATGGTAGCTGCCTGGAAATTTCCTGAAATGCTTCAGGA
The DNA here is from genome assembly GCA_006410675.1 of Oreotragus oreotragus. NCBI lineage: Eukaryota > Metazoa > Chordata > Mammalia > Artiodactyla > Bovidae > Oreotragus > Oreotragus oreotragus. Next base: position 109,904 of record SJYX01014416.1, read on the forward strand.
GAGTTTTGATGAAGGCATGTATTTACCCAAGCATATTTTTAATGTGGTGAGACAAGACTGAACTGAAAGAGGATGCCAGCCCAAAGTAATTCTATATCAGTAAGGAGGAAAAGTTGATGGGAGGATATTAAGCAGCAAAGGATAGGGTCAATCTGCTGTTTGGTGGCAGCACTACTGGCAATGTAAAACTGAAGCCTGTCTTAGTTTATCATTCAGAGAACCCAAGAACCCTTAAAAGTATAGCCATGGGCTATTTTCCTGTTGTGTGAAAGAGTAACCCCAAAGCCTCGGTTACATAGGCCATTTTCCAAGACTGTTTTTTCCACCACTTTATCCCAGAGATAGAGAAATATTGCTTGGAATAGAGCATCCTATTCAACATTCTTTTGCTGCCTGACAAATGGGCCACACTCCCTACACATGGCTGACTTTCATCCCAATGTCAAAGTAGTACATCTAACACCCAATGCTACATTGCTCGGCCAACCTATGGGCCAGGAAATTATAGTGACTTTTAATAAATATTATTTATGTCACACTTTTCATCAGTCAGGAAAGGTGAGTGACAGATCAAGTATAGCCTTGCAACAATTTTGGAAGGACTGTAACATCTACAAGGCTATAAAAAACATTGGCTTTGCTTGGTGTGAAGTTATGGCTATCACCATGACTGGAGTTTGTAAGAACCTTTGCCCACAACATGTTCATGTGAGTTTCATGGATTTGCAAAGATTGATGAGGAGTCTGAAGAAGTCTTCAGCATCTTAGTGACCTCCAGTGAGAAGCTGGAGCTAGACCTCCAAGAGGACAGCTTCACTGAACTCCTTGTGCAACATGAGGAGCTTACGAATGAAGACCTGATGGAATTGGACCCCAGAGAAGGGAAGAAGAGAGACAAAAGGGAGGAGTAACTGAAGCACTGAAGAGATTCATGGTACAGGAAATGGCAAGGGGATTTCCTTTATTTAAGAAGGCATTGTTAGATTTTGTGACACAGGACCCAAACTTAGAACAATACACAAAGGTTGCAGCAGCCATTCAGAATGCAGTCCACTGCTGCTGTGACATCTATGACAAGAAGAAAACAAGAGCTGCTACCTCAATATCACTGGATCATTGTTTCAAAGGGGTAGATGCAATTGAATCCAGCAGAACCTATGTCGTCACCATCAGGTGTGAGTGAAACCCCAGCTTACTTCACATCCTATTGCTGCTGATCTCTCAGCCCCATCATCTCCCGCCTCCTCCCCTTCCTCTAGGCAGAAACTCTTCCTGCCTGTCACTCAGTGTCAGCCCCTGTGTGCCAGCTGTTGTACTTTGCAAGGCACTGTACTATAAAGTTAAAAATGTTTTCTTTATTCTTGTGTTTGTTTTTTATGTATTATTTGTGTGAAAATTACTATAAACCTGTTACAGTACAGAACTATATAGACAATTGTGTTAGTTGGGTACCTAAGCTGACTTTGTTGGACTTATAAGCAAACTGAAACAGAACTCATTTGTATAATCTACAGGGAACTTACTGTATTACTGACCTCGTAATGTCTACTACAGTATCAATATTATTGAACTCTACATGGCTAACTTGTTGTCCAACATTAATTATTGCATAATCTCTCTTTTTCTCACTGGTTTTAAATGCAATCCTGATTATATTCTGAAAGCCTCTCTATATTCTGGTATCCTTGAACTTTCTATTTAGTTTAGACTAATACTGAACTGTTTTAATTTTTATAGCTTTCTAATACATATTATTGTTTAATGGATACAGTCCTACCTCATTAAGTTTTTTTTTCACTTATTTTTATTTTCATATGAATTTCAAGATCAATTTATATTATTTTCCTGAAAATCCCATTGATTAGTTGTTCTGGTCTAGTCTGCATCTGCACTCAGTCATGTCCAACTCTTTTGCAACCCCAGGAACTGTAGTCCACCAGACTCCTCTGTTTATGGAACTTTTTAGGCAAGAATATTGGAGTGGGTTGCCGTTTCCATCTCCAGTGGATCTTCCTGACCCAGAGATTGAACCTGAGTCTCCTGTATTCCAGGCAGATTCTTTATCACTCAAGCCATCAGTAAAGATTATTTACTGGTTTTACTTAAATGTTTAGATTAATATGCTGCTGCTGCTAAGTCACTTCAGTCGTGTCCGACTCTGTGCGACCCCATAGATGGCAGCCCACCATGCTCCCCCATCCCTGGGATTCTCCAGGCAAGAATGCTGGAGTGGGTTGCCATTTCCTTCTCCGATGCATGAAAGTGAAAAGTGAAAGTGAAGTCGCTCAGTCGTGTCCGACTTTTAGCGACCTCATGGACAGCAGCCCACCAGGCTCCTCCATCCATGGGATTTTCCAGGCAAGAGTACTGGAGTGGGGTGCCATTTCCTTCTCCATTAGATTAATATAGTAACAGTTTATGTATTTAGCATATTGACTGTTTCCATTCAAGTAGAGCATGTCTGTATTTTTATTCAGGTTGTCTGTTACATGCCTTCTTAATGTTCTCAAGGCTTCATTCAGTGGTCTCCAATCTTTCTGGCACCAGGGACTGGTTTTGTAGAAGACAGTTTTTCTGCAGGTGCAGGGTGGTGGTTTTGGGACGGGATGGTTCAGGTGCATTACACTTATTGTGTAGTTTATTTCTATTATTATTACGTCAATTCCACCTCAAATCTTCAGGTATTAGATCCCAGAGTTTGGGGGCCCATAGAACATACACATTTAAGTTGTTTTCTTGGATATTCCATCACTTTGATGCTGTTCTAAGTAGAGCTTTCATTCATATTTCTAAAAAAAAATGAAGAAGAACTTGTATTTAATGAAGAAAAACTGATTTGGGGCATATTGTTGTATATCCAGGAACTTCACAGAACTCTTTGCAGTCTTTTTCACTTGATGTTTTTCTTTCTAACATGTATATAACCATACCCTATGTAACAAATAATAATGTTGTCTCCTCAGTTTCAAATTTTATATCTATTTTTCTTTATATTTGAACTTAAGTATGTATTTTGATGATTTGATAAAGTTCTCCTCCCTTTATTGCTGGGGAAAAAAGTTAATCAATGTTGTATCCAATATTTCACTAGATTCTAAACTCCTTTTGAATTAGAACTGTCTAATTCAATAAAGGGCTTTTCTGGTGGCTTGGGTGACAAAGAATCCGCCTACAATGCAAGAGACCTGGGTTGGATCTCTTGGTCAAGAAGATCTCTAGAAGAAGGGAATGGCTACCCACTCTAGTATTCTTGCTTGGAGAATTCCATGGACAGAGGAGCCTGGTGAGCTACAGTTTATGGGATCACAAAGAATAGGACATGGCTGAGCAACTAACCCACACACATACACAATTCAATAAAAATTTTAGACACCTCCCACTGGAAAATCCCTATGATTTGTCCCAAATGATGTAAAAAGGAAATGAAACACAGTCCTTGCTCTCATAGTTATTATACTTGAAACAAGAAAGCAGCAGGTAGTATGCAGATGTCTATAATTCAAATTCACATGTGGAAAATGATAAAATAGGAAGGCAAAGAAAGCATTCAGGGATAACACGATTTTAATTTTGTCCTTTGGGGCTAGGAACTGAGATGGCAGGAGTGGGAGAAAGCAGGCAAAGCTGCACTGCAAACATAGCAATTAAGTGGAATCTCAATAGATGTTTGAAAAGGAGACAGGGGTGCGTTGCTCCGGCGGCCAACCTAGGTCCAGCGGTCAATCAGAACTCATTTTTGAAGGATAATTTTATTCAGCACCTAGAAACAGTCTGCCAGAGCATATTCACGATCATTTCGAGACTGCATCTCTGTGGGGGTGAGGCACTAGTGGCTCATTTTTCTTAATTTGGATTGCCATTCTATTGGAAATTAGAATAATTTCTTTTTCATTAATTGAGAGCCAGAGATTGTCTATAATTTCATTTGTTGTTCAGAATCCATCCTGAACTTTGACTTGTAAATCAGGCTGATTTTGGTCTCGTAGATATTTATATATGAACAGAAATTTTCTACTTTTTACCTGTTTTTAATAAGTGAAAAAGGCAACATTCATTTTGTACAAGTAAAATTGTTGTTTGCTTTGCAGACAAATTTTATTTTAAGGAACATTGCCGGTCTATCATCATTAAAAGCAATGCGTTTTGTGATTTTATGGAGAGAATAGTCTGTGCTAAGAGTTTATTGGCATAAATTTTTATTTGGGGGAAGTATCTGTGGGCATGAAACCAGTTGCCATCAGGTTCCTATTGTGTTCAATCAAGATATGGAATCATAACATTCCTAGGTCTCGTCTCTCCAGAATGGTTTTAACCAACCCCGATTTTGCCTTGTACGTCCAGTGGTTTGTATTTTTCTATGCAGAGAAATGGATAGAGAAGTTCTGGTGCTGACCTAAATATAAGAGATTGAAAAGAACCTTGTACAAAGGACAAAAAGATGATTCCTGGGATTATTTTCTGTTATCATCATTCTTTGCTTTTTACCTTACTCCTCCCAGAAGCAAGTTATTAACCTATTTGGGAAGTTAAACTGTTTTGACAGATTGTTAAACCTCGGTTTATCGTACAGATGACAATCTTCTCCACAGCACCTGTATCTCTTAGTACTTTTTTTTTTTTTAATTTGGGTATAGTTGCTTTACAGTGTGTGTTAGTTTCTGTTGTACAATGAAGTGAATCAGTTTTTTTGTATATGTATATCCCTTCCTCTTGGACTTCCCTTCCACCCCCAATAGCATCCATTTAAGTCTCTTAGTATTGTTCGAGACATACTTTGCCTTTCCATAAATATCTTAGCAAGACAATGCATAAGAATCTGCAAAGATCCAATCATAGAAGGGAGCTTGAGTATTCTAAGACTTTGCTGTTATATATTTGAATTTATTCCTCATCACACTGTTTATTTCAAAGCTTAAGACATCTAATCTTTGTGATCAGTTAAAATCACTTGTTACTTATTTGCCTTTCCTTTTGAATACTCTGCATGATAAGAAAATGTATATAATAGGAAGAAAATCTAAGAAGTATTACTCTTCAAAAATCTTACCACATTAAGAAGGAATGGATGAGACGTTTTCTTGTTATTATGTCATTTTTACTAGTAATGAGGGAAATGGTGCATTTTGAACTAACATATAACCCAGCATTAGCATATCTGGATATATATCCTGAGAAAATCATAATTCAAAAAGAGACATGCGGCCCAGTATTCACTACAGCCCTATTTACAATAGCTAGATCACGTGTGGTGCGTGTGCTCAGTTGTGGCTGACTCTTTGCAACTCCATGGATTGTAGCCCACCAGGCTGCTTTGTCCATGGGATTTTCCAGGCAAGAATACTGGAGTGGGTTGCTATTTCCTACTCCAGGGGATCTTCCTGACCCAAAGATTGAACCCACATCCTTGTGCCTCCTGCATTGGAGACAGATTCTTTACCATTGAGCGACCTGGGAAGCCCCTAGCCAGGACACAGAAGCAACTATATATATATATATATATATATATATATATATATATGTATATGTGTGTGTGTGTATATATATATATACACATACACAATAGAATGTTACTCCACCATAAAAGGAATGAAATTGGATCATTTGTAGAGACATGGGTGTACCTAGAATCTGTCATACGAGTGAAGTAAGTCAGAAGGAGAAAAACAGATATGATATATTAATGCATATGTCGGAGAAGGCAATGGCAACCCACTCCAGTACTCTTGCTTGGAAAACCCCATGGGCAGAGGAGCCTGGTAGGCTGCAGTCCATGGGGTCGCTACAAGTCAGACATGACTGAGCTACTTCACTTTCACTTTTCACTTTCCTGCATTGGAGAAGGAAATGGCAACCCACTCCAGTGTTCTTGCCTGGAGAATCCCAGGGATGGAGGAGCCTCGTGGGCTGCCGTCTATAGGGTCGCACAGAGTCGGACACGACTGAAGCGACTTAGCAGCAGCAGCAGCAGCAGCAGCAATGCATATATGTGGAATCTAGAAAAATGGTAGAGATGAACTTCTGTAGGGCAAGAATAGAGATGCAGACATAGGAAATGGACATCTGGACATGGGGAGGGGGCATGATGAATTGGGAGATTGGGATTGGTGTGGGGACACTGCCATGTGTAAAACAGCTAGTGGGAGCCCGCTGCATCGCACAGGGTGTTCAGTTCAGTGTTCTGTGGCAACCTAGCCAGCTGCACGTCTATGGGGTCGCACAGAGTCGGACACAACTGAAGCGACTTAGCAGCAGCAGCAGCAGCAGCAGGGTGGATGGAGAGGCAAGCACTGGGCCCTCAACCCCTATGCTGGAGATCCCAGCACTGGTCAGAGGTTAGCTTCCATGGCAACCAGGCAGACATCACTGTGCCAAGAGAGAGACAAGATTCTCAGGCTGTGACCGGGATCGTCAATCTACTGCTGAAATACAGATGCGTGCCTACAGAACCATGGAAGTTCATATTGTGTGTCAGAGCCCTAGTCAGGCTCTTATACCTGGGGACAGTGACGAAGGGGCCCTAGGGACTTCCATAGGGCACTCTCTGAGAGCTTAGTTACAAAATCAATACTTAATAGGAAGAGTCTTGCTAAGGAGAGATGAATAGCTCTTGAATCAGAACAAGACGGACTGTGAAATTACAGAGTAAGAAGTTATCTAGTTGGAAGGAGTGGTTGTCAGCCATGGAGCCACAGAAAACCAGGAAGGCACTGTACCTGTGCTTCATCAGCTCCATAGTGGGGGCACAGCACCCTGGTCAGGGGTCTCCACCCAACTGTCCTCATCTCCCGCTGCCTCCATTTAGTGTGGCCTCCACTGGGTCTGGACTAACACAAAGCCTCCCAACTTGTCTCCCTGCTTCTGCTTTTGCTGTTCCCAGCAAGCAGCTAAAGTCACCCTGTCAAAATATAAGGCAGGCCATGCTCTTTTCCCTCAAATCTTTCATTGGCTCCCATCTCAGAGGAGAAGCCCAGTCCTTACAACAGCCTATACATGGCCACCTATGACCTGAATCCACACCTCTGGGCCTCATCTCCTCCTATTCAGCCCTGTGTTACCTCTACCCCTCCCCCCACTTTCCACTCCCACCCCACCCTGCCGCCCTTGGTGATCAATCATCATTTTGACTGTCAAATCCTCAAACATGCTGAGGCCTTTGCATTTGCTGTTGAATTTCTGGAATGTTCTTCCCCTGGGTGTCCACTGGGCTCACTCTCAAGTCCTTCAGTTTTTTACTTCAGGTTGGGAGGCCTGTCCTGACCTCTTTATTTAAAATAACATTCTCCCACCTCTCTCTACTTATCCCCACCCCCACCCCAGTTTATTTTTCTCCATGCCANGGGGGGGGGGGGGAGGGAGATCCGAGAAGGAGGGGACATATGTATGCTATGCTTAGAGCTCTTTCACTTCATTGTTCAGCAGAAACTAACACAACATTGTAAAGCAGCTGTACCCCAATTTAAGAAATATATATCCTTTTAATTACCTTTCCCCTGAAATACTAGTATTTACTAGTGGTATTTCTTAAAGAGCAAGTCTTAATTTTTACAAGTTATTAAATTATATCAACTTTAAAGAAAATGCATTACCTTGAAAGAAGGTAAATTTACTAAATAAAAAAAAGTAAAATTACTGAGTACCCCTTCCATGTCCTGCTTATTTTTATTTTTATCTATGCTCTCAATGTTATTTACAATTATAATATCTAGATAGAGAAAATTCTATATAATGGATCACTATTGCATATCACTGCTCAAATCTGTACCATCATGTTGATAGCTTGAGATTGGCCACTGAAGTATTTACAGTTCTAGAATTGACAGATACTACTAATCAGGGCCCCTTTTTTTTTTTTTTTTTTGATATATGCTTTTTAACATTTATCAACACATCAGTGACTGTAAGTATGATGGAGGATTTGGAGGCTTAAGTCAAGTCCTTCCTTTGTAGCATGAGTTACAAATTCACCTTATCTGTTCTTTTTTTTTAATTGAGATATAATTGATATAAACATATTAGCTTAATATTTGTATGTATTGTGAAATGATCATTGCAATAAGTCTTTTTAACATTCATCACCTCATGTACTATAGAATATTTTTCTTGTTATGAGAACTTATCTTTTCATTTTTTAAAAAAATTTTCATTTGAACTCCCAAACATGAACCTCCTCCCCCGCCACCTTCCACCCCACATCATCCCTCCGGATCATCCCATGCACCAGCCCCATGCATCCTGCATGCTGCATCAAACACAGACTGGCGATTCGTTTCTTACATGATAGTATACATGTTTCAATGCTATTCTCCCAAATCATCCCACCCTCTACCTCTCCCTCTTAGCGACTTTCAAATGTACAATACAACACCATTAACTATACTCTGCAATAATCCCATGACTTAGTTATTTTATAAACTGGAAGTTTGTACATTTGACCCTCTTTACCCATGTCATCCACCTCCCAGTACCACCACCCACCTCTGGTAAGCACACATCTGATCACTTTTTCTAAGTCGGGTTTTGTTTTGTTGTTGTTATTTTAGATTACAGATACAAGTGAGATCATATACAGTGCTTGACTTTCTCTGCCTGATTTACTTTACTTAGCATAATATCTTCAAGGTTCACCCATGTTGCCACAAATTCACCTTATTTATTTTTATATGTTCTAATGCTTCAATTTAAGAAAGCAAAAATACAGAGTAATTGCAGAAACTAAATTTCCTAAATGTGCAGTTTAAAGTCAATGAGGACCATAGTGGGAAAAGCTGCTTTTGTCTTTCTTTGGTGATCTCTCATGTTTAGAAATGAAAACATAAATTAATTCAAGTCACTAAGGTACAAGTCTAACATTAAGGTTGGGTGGAGGAATAAAGTGGCATTATTTCACGTGACAGCCACGGTCATAGCATAGGGTATGCAGGCTATGCAGGAGAAAATTGCCTTATATGAAGTGTTTTCAACACATTATTTTAGGATGAGTTTTATGCCTTAAGAATCAACAAGAAGTGAGTTACTGTGTTTTATCTCCTTGTGAATAGAGACCAGGTCTTATTTATTTTCCTGAGTCAGATGGGTTGACATTTGCCTTCCAGTATTCCTACACGGCAAAAGGTCATTCCATCTACACAAAGCCTGTCAAGCAGAAAGCCTTTTCAGAAAGAAAGCTCACTGAAGAAGCACTAGAAAGTAGATAAAATACAAAAAGTAAGGCTACTCAAATCCTATAGTTTGGTTGTATCAACTTCATTGTGAATTCCCAGAAAAAGCAAGAAATGCAGCAGCTCTGTGTGAGGATCAGCTTCGCTGGGCTATTCATTCTTTTTAAAATCCTTTTATTAAGAGTGCTTTGGTGAATTGTTGGACTATGGTATTGCATGGTGAAAACTTAGGATAAATGATATAATGTTTTAGAGTGGGAAAATAAGAGACTGGTAACTAAGTAAAGAATCAAGATTCAGTTTCTAGCCTCTAATAGCTCTTAAGAAGGTCATTTTCTTAAGTTTAAGTCCATTGCATCACATGTGTTTGCTCAGTCATGTCCGACTCTTTGCAGCCCTATGGACTGTAGACCACCAGACTCCTCTGTCCATGGATTATCCAGGCAACAATACTGGAGTGGGTTACCATTTCCTTCTCCAGGGGATCTTCCTGACCCAGGAATTGAATTTGCATCTCCTGTGTCCCCTGCATTGCATGCAGATTCTTTACCGTTGAGCCATTAACTTTCAGTCCATAATCTCCTAATATTTTAATTGTTACAGATAGCCAACGGCTGAAAGGTAGAATGAATCTTGTGATACTAGAATGAGACATTGGTGTGAACCCATGTTTAGCTTAATATAGATACACATGCTGCTGCTGCTAAGTCACTTCAGTCGTGTCCGACTCTGTGTGACCCCGTAGACGGCAGCCCACCAGGCTCCCCCATCCCTGGGATTCTCCAGGCAAGAATACTGGAGTGGGTTGCCATTTCCTTCTCCAATGCATGAAAGAGAAAAGTGAAAGTGAAGTCGCTCAGTGTGTCCAACTGTTAGCAACCCTATGGACTGCAGCCCACCAGGCTACTCCATCCATTGGATTTTCCAGGCAAGAGTACTGGGGTGGGGTGCCATTGCCTTCTGCAAGGGATCTTCCCAGCCCAGGGATCAAACACAGATCTCCCACACTGCAGGCAGATTCTGTACCATTTGAGCCACCAGCGAAGCCCATTGGTTCTTTAGTTATAACAAATGTATCATGCACTTAAAAGATAGTAACAACGGGGAAACCTTGATGTGGGGCATAGTGAGATTTTCTCAACCATCTTGGCAATAGTCTTTGTATGTCCACTGACTAACATAGTTGCTGCAAAAATATACCAAATTGGAAATTTATTCTTTTTATTTTATGGATGTATAACTGACATATAACATATTAGTTTTAGGTGTATAGCATAATTATTTGAAATACCTATAAATTCTTGAAGGAAATGTGATTAAAAAACTACAGTGCTATATGGGACTTCCATGGTAGGTCAGTGGTTGGGCATCTGCCGTGCAGTACAGGGGACACAGGTTCAATCCATGGTCAGGAAAGTAAGATCTCACGTGACGTGGGGCAGCTAGCCTGAGCGCCGCAACGAGAGAGCCTACGTGCAACAACTGGGACTCAACCAAAGTAAACAAATAAATATTTCTTAAAATTGCCATGATAGAAATGCTAGGCTTCCATTACCAAATGTTCTTATATTTTAAAGAAGAAGTATGGATATATTATCTTGTTCAGTTTTAAAGTTAAGTGTAGTGTAAATCTGTAGGTAGTAGACGATAAGGCATCTTCAATACAATGATGCTTAATTTGGGGAAGCTTTATACCTTGAAGCGTACTAGCACTTTAACCTAAGTAGCTGAAATCACACTGTGAAAAAGACAGCTTTGTTACAATCTGTTTCTAGCTGTGCCACTACCAAGCATGGCAGCTGAGACAAATTTCTTAGTCTCACACTCATCAGCTTTTCTGCCCATGTTACTGTTTTTCAGTCACTCAGTCATGTCCGACTCTTTGTGACCCCATGGACTACAGCCCGCCAGGCTTCCCTGTTCTTCACCAACTCCCGGAGTTTCTTCAAACTCATGACAATTGAGTCGGTGAAGCCATCCAACCATCTCACCCTCTGTCGTCCCCTTCTCCTCCTGCCTCCAATCTTTCCCAGCATCAGGGTCTTTACAAATGAGTCAGCTCTTCGCATCAGGTGGACAAAATGTTGTAGTTTCAGCTTTAACATCAGTCCTTCCAAGGAACACCCAGGACTGATCTCCTTTAGGATGGACTGGTTTGATCTCCTTGCAGTCCAAGGGACTCTCAATAGTCTTCTCCAGCACCACAGTTCAAAAGCATCAATCCTTCAGCGCTCAGCTTTCTTTATGGTCCAACTCTCACATCCGTACATGACTACTGGAGAAACCATAGCTTTGACTACATGGATCTCTGTTAGTGAAGTGATATCTCTGTTTTTTGATACACTATACTTGTCATAGTTTTTCTTCCAAGGAGCAAGCAAGTATCTTTTAATTTCATGGCTGCAGTCACCATCTGCAGTGATTTTGGAGGCCAAGAAAATAATAATAGTCTGTGAAGCAGTGGTGGATGATTTTTGGAATTCCTTTGCTTTTTCTATGATCCAACAGATGTTGGCAATTTGATCTCTGGTTCCTCTGCCTTTTCTAAATCTATCTTGTATATCTGGAAGTTCTTGTCCGTATACTGCTAAAGACTAACTTAAAGGACTTTGAGTATTACCTTACTAGCATGTGAAAACTCGAATTTTGATCTGTAAGTCTTTTTATTCTATAACCGTAGACTAGGGTAGTAAAGGACCGTTTCTCTACCCCTTTGTCACCTTGTCACTGTCTGAAATAAAACCCCCCGAGGGCTTAGTGACGTCTCCCACTGACGTCGGTACTTTAATTTTCTGTGAAAGGAGAACCTTCTTTTCGATACTGGTTGGATGTGTCGTATAATTTTTCGTCTCTGTAATGAAACGGTTGTTTCCAGGTAGATCAGTTTCCATACCAAAAAGGTCATTAGTACATACCTACACTCTCAACCTGGTATTACTTTCGACTCGTGGTTTCTTAACTACGAAAACTCGGCACCACAACCTCTTCTGAGAGTTCTCAGGGAACCTGACGGTCCTCTAGGTTGGTCACGTGAGATTTCCTTTAGTAACCTCCCTGACTACGACTTCGACTTTGAGGTTATAAAACCGGTGGAATGCACTTCTTGACTGAGAAACCTTTTATGGGACTACGACCTTTTCTGTCTTCCGTCCTCCTCTTCCCCTGTTATCTCCCACTCTACCAACCTACCGTATTGACTGAGCTACCTGTACTCAAACTTGTTCGAGGTCCTCTACCACTACCTGTCCCTTCGGACCGCACACCGTCAGGTACCCCAGTGTTTCTTAGCCTGTAATGACTCGCTGAATTGACTTGACACACCATCAACCTCGTAAGAAACCGTAACGGAAAGAGAACCTAACCTTACTTTTGACTGGAAAAGGTCAGGACACTGGTGACGACTCAAAAGGTTTAAACGACCGTATAACTCACGTTGTGAAAGTGTCGTAGTAGAAAATCATAAACTTTATCGAGACGACCTTAAGGTAGTGGAGTTGATTGAAATAAACATCATTACGAAGGATTCCGGGTGGACTGAAACGTGAGGTCCTACAGACCGAGATCCACTCACTGGTATGGTAGCACCAATAGGTCCAGTAATTCTAGAAAAAACATATCAAGACACACAGGAACGGTGGAGAAGAATTAGAGAAGAAAACAATCAAGGAACGGTAAAGACGGAAATAATTGCCCATCTTTGTATGAAATGTTTCCTTAGAGAATAGAGGCCCATTATTCAACACCTTCTGCTTCCTCATCTTTAAAGCAGAGATAACACAGTGCCTGTTTATAAAGTCATCAGAAGGTTCGTGTGGTTAGACCTATGAGGCATGTGCATAGCACCTGACACAAAGATTATAGTTCTTGTCTGCATCTGTTTTCTTGTCCACTTAGCTAATTAGTTTTCCCTTAATTTAAAATGATGAAATATATGTATATGTTTATGAACTTTTCAAAGAAAACCAATATAGAAGAAATACCCTAGCATGTTAATAATGCCTATATTGGGTTTTGGCATAATGATTTTTTAAAAATAAATTTACGTAGTTTAAAAAATTTCCACAGTGATCTATATACATTTTAACAGATAATTTACCCAGTGAATTGAATCACATGGGGAAATTCCAGCTCCAGTATTGTTCATTTCCTAAAGAATTTCACCAAATTATGAAGATAATCATGCAAACATTGAAGCTTGTTTTGTTTTCATACGCTAGATTCTCTAGAAAACGTCTATTATGTACAAATATATGTGAATTTGATTTCTAATAATTGATTCAAAGTTTATTTTATATTACATCTTTTCAACTGTGTAACCAGTAATATCATCCATTTCTTTCTTGCCTTACCCTCTTGTTTAAAATGGTACAGGATTGCTTGTTTTCTTCTCTTGGGCAAAGATGTGTATACTGCCACAGTAAACCTTTACTATAAGCAGATACTTTCAAGTTTGTTTTCATTGTTAAAATTTAACAGCAGTAACATAGAACAGTGAACAGCCTGAGTTTTTCTTTTTTCCAAGTTGTCAGTATAAATAAATTAGGACTTTGAAAATATGAGGTTCTGCTTCCACTACCAGTCTTTGTAATTAATGTGCAGGAAGTTTATCAAACACTTGAAACAGGTGAATGTTTTGCTGAATTTGCTCCAGATCTTGGAGTTGAGTTGATGCCAACTTGCTACTTTTCACAGGCTCTTTCAAAGTACTCTAACTAAATAAGAAAGGACTAACTTTGGAAGGTTCCCATCACTGCTGTTTGACCATGAAGGTTAAGGACAACCAGGAGACAGTGGAGTTCTAGGTCCTTCTCTATTTGCGGGATCAGAAATATTATGCTCTAATTTTTTTTTTTTAACCCTCACTATCTCAAAATTGATTTTAGAGCTCAAGAGCTAGAAGGATTGAACTGGTGCCATTCCTAGCCCTTCCATAGAAAAGTTGCCTACAGCATATTCTGCCATCTACTGTAGTTTTCTAAACCTAAGTGCTTTTCATTATAATCAGGCATTTCATGATACATTTGAACTTTGGGTGTATCTATATATTCTAGAAAAACTGTTATCCAACAGCCAATCCTAACTTTCTGAGACATTAACAGATTAACCAAGAAACAAACAAATATATTTCTGAAGCATTTTCAACTTAGAGAGATAAATTACAATATGAGTCAGTTACAAGTATCATTTTTATGAAAAGGTAGTTTGAGAGAGCATTATCAGGACAAAGGCAGAAATCTTTCCTTTTTTATTAGAAGTGCTTTATTTTCTCAGTCTTGACACTAAGACATGAATGACTTATACAAATATTGTATTTTGGTTAATAAAACTGAGAAAGATTATTGCTGTGGCTAGAATTCGAAGAGGACATTTAAGCCATATCAGATTTAGTATGTTTGCCCCAAACTGTCTAACTGAATATGTCATTCACTAAATCTTAAAAAAATAGAGTAGAAATAGGATAGTTATGGAGGATCCATTGTTTAGATGGCCTGTGGAGTTTCAACCAATTCTTTGAGAAGAAATATATTCAGAGAATGCCTCTGAGTCCCCTATTGCAGAATTTTTATGAAAGTGTAAAAAGCAAGAACAAAAACTCCACAGTGTAGAGAACTGGAGGGGAGTAGGGAGTGGGGAAGGTAGGAAAGAAAGATTAAAAGAGTGATAAAAGATATCTGAGGATACTCTCCAATGTTTAAAATAATGAATTCAATGAACTTTTTGCACAGCTGGAAATGTTCTCTGTGCTGTCTAGTATGGTAGGGCCACTTAGCCTCATGTGGCTATTGAACAGTTGAAACATAATTAATGTTGTGGGATGATTTGAGAGAATAGCATTGAAACATGTATATTACCATATGTGAAACAGATCACCAGTCCAGGTTTGATGCATGAGACAGGGTGCTCAGGACCAGTGCACTGGGATGGCCCTGAGGGATGGGATGGGGAGAGAGGTGGGAGGGGGGTTCAGGTTGCGGGATACATGTACACCCGTGGCTGATTCATAGCNAACATGTATATTACCATATGTGAAACAGATCACCAGTCCAGGTTTGATGCATGAGACAGGGTGCTCAGGACCAGTGCACTGGGATGGCCCTGAGGGATGGGATGGGGAGAGAGGTGGGAGGGGGGTTCAGGTTGCGGGATACATGTACACCCGTGGCTGATTCATAGCAATGTATGACAAAAACCAGCTACCATATTGTAAAGTAATTAGCTTCCAATTAAAATAAATAAATAAATTTAGAAAACATAACTAATGTGACTGAGGAAAATGAATTTTTAATTTATTTAATTTCTAATTTACATAAGCACATGTAGCTAGTGGCTGCCTTAGGGGAAGGCACAGGTTTACAGCTTTACAGCTCAGTGTGTGGTCTTTGCATCAGAAGTATCAACATCTGGGAGCTTATTAGAAGTGCAGAATCTTGGCTCCCGTTCAGTCCTGCTGATCCAGAATATGCATTTTAACAACATCCTAAGGCAAGTAGTATGAAAGCTTGAAAGGCCGTGCCCTGGAGCAATTTTCACTTTGCTATAATCACCCATTCAGAAAGAAGCTGTATTCTCTATTTTACCACGGGCTGACACATTAGGAACATGCTCATTTACAGAAGAGTGACGCTTTAAGGGTGAGCTATAATAGTGCTGGAACTGCTTACTTTAAATCTTTTCCAAACGTGAATAAATGTGCCCCTTTGAGTGATACATTGATTCATCCATTTATGTGAGAAACACAAAGTCCTTACATAGGAGGTGCTGTCTGATATTTACTGAGGATCTTCAGTTAAATCTGAGCGTGTTCTTTATTTCTCTGAAGTGAAGGGAAAGGTGGGGAGGGATAAACAGGTTACCAGTTTCATTCTTGGGACTGAGATTTTGAAGTTATCATTAAAAAATTCAAAATAAGATAATGTCCTAAGAGCTAGAACTGGAGAATGATGTTGGTTAAACAGTTTATTGTATTTGAGCCGTTACTATATGTCTTACTTTGACTTCCCCTAAATCTGATTCTGAGACAAGAACTTCGGGACGTCTGTTTGCCAGTGATCCCGAGAACCACTGTGAGTGCGGTGGTGGGAGCAAAGCAGGGATAGGAAGGAGGGCAGTGCAGGGCACACTGCCGCCTGGGTCGCAGATGTGGGTAGCTGGGGTTCAGTCCCTCTGGGGGACACCTGAGAGGCTGTGGGTGTTCGAGGGAGGAAGACACCAGCATATCTGGGAACTGTCCGCCTCAGATTCTGGTGACTTCCTAAGTGGTGATGATGGGAGGGGCCTGCAGAGTCTTGACCACAGTGGATATTGCTTCTGTAATAGGCTGTTACCCTGGAGAAAGCTAATGAGAGCTCCTGGGGAGTGAGGACTAAGAACCAGGACAGTTGAATCTCACTTAGGTCTCCTAGTCTTTAATCACTTGGCTTAGGTACGTTGCTCTGGGCCCCAGAGTACAACAATATTCCCTGCTCTGTCACTATTCTTCTGTACCCTTCCTCATCAATATTTGTGTTATCTGTTATCTGAGGTAACCATCAGTTATCTCTGTTTTACTGAGACTAACCCTTTCCATCTCTTTCCCTACTCCTCCAGAGAACACAGAACAACCTAGATGCTAATGAATGTCAAAAAGCATAGGCATGATTCGGGCTGAAGTTCCATTTGGCCTGTTTGTGATTTAGCTACTTCTAAGTTCAAGATAATGTATTTGAGTTATACTTGCAGAATCAAAAGAATGGACATGCTTGGTATGGTAAAGGAGTTCTTTATTCCTTGTGTGCCTTCATTTATGTTTATCTCAAAAATTACTGAAAGCCATTTGCCTAAGTTCCTAGTACAGTAAGTTCTGGATGGGCAGAAAATAAGGGCAAGTATTTATGGAAAAAAAGTCCTTTAGATTTAAAAATATTGCATAAAATCAAATTTAGTTATGTATTATCAGGTTGACGTTCCTACATAAAACATAATTCTGAAGGCTCTGCAATAAAACCCAGGACAAGTAGTCATACTAATTGCAAAGGATGCAAAGATAACATTCACTTCCTTTAAGTAACCTATTGTCCCTTTGGGAGGTAAGATATTAATATATCCCTAAGAAGAATAAACATAACCTTTGAGTGAATATATTTTACCCACAATCACATGAGTAGGACCAGAAGGAGATTCTGTGGATATTTGGGAGAAGGTGTGTGTGAGAAAGCCCAGGGGAGCACCAAAGCTGTCTTTTAGCATCCTCAGTAAGGACTCTTCTGGACATGGGAGTGTTTGAACCAATGCTTGAAGAATTAGAAATAGATATAGAGACTTCCAGGAGCATCATCCAAGCCGAGCTGGGTTTGATTGTGTTGGGTTTAGAGAACTGTGTGTAGATGGCCTGATGAAGGAGACTATTTGGCAGAAAAGGGAAAGTTGAACATGCCGGGGGAGCTTGAGGGCCAGGAGTAGAACTCGAGTGCTGCAATCCTCGGGCCTCTTCCGCAGCTGAAAGGACCAGGTTCGCTACACATACCCTTTTTGCAAGGTGGACTTGATCGTGGCAATAGGACGTTATTGTCTCAATAGTTCTTTTTTTTTTTTTTGTCCTTTATAAGACCAGTGTTTGGGGGTTATCCATTAAAGAGTTCATCCATTTATTTACTTTTGTTGAGTCCTTGAACTAGAACTGCAACACTGAACAGGAGAGCTCACGTTACAGGTTGGCAAATGATTTCAGTTCAGTGCAATAAACCTAAATAAAAAGTGTCCATGAAACTGTATACAGCCTAATTAGATTCTCTAATTGATTTGTTATTTAATTCCTGTGTTCAATGGAATCCCACATAATTTGTAACAAGACAGAATGTCTGAGCAGAAAATCTTACAAGAGAAAACCCAGTTTATCAGATACTAAAAGCCCATTTTTATTCTTGCATAATAATTCTTCTAGAAGGATGTTCTGAGGTATGCTTAAATAGCCTGCAGACCTACCTCTAGGAAAGCCAAGCTGCCCACGAGCATGATACATGGGTGTCACCAGTCTGCAGTGGCCCAGTTGGAGTGGACAGCAACCTGCCATCCTTGAGCTCGGGGTAGATCCTTTCATCAAGTTCAAGCCTGAAGCTCATGGGCGTTCCCCTGTGAGGGATGCTGGGGTCTTCTGCAGGTCCGCTGAATGTAAGGTTGGAGGGGCTGGGAATCATACATAGATTCCTGGTTGCCCTCACTGTCTCCTGCTTCATTCCCATCTGTCTTTCCAAGTTGCCTGATGTACAGCTGTGTGTGTCCCACCAGTAAATGCAAAAGCACCAATCTTCCATAAACTCCTTCACCAGCTCCCACAGTTTTGTGAGATGGATTTGTTCTAGTAACCCTGCTTCCCTGTCACTCTGAGTGGCTCTGCCTCCTGGATCTTGTGCCAGCTTCATTAGCATCTATTCCCTCCACCCCACTCGTCAGGCCACCTCCAAGCCTTAAAGCATCACATGATCAGGGACACTTAGAAAGTCACAAACTCTGGGATTGAATATCTTCAGAACATGTAGATCATGGCTTCTGTTCACATGCCCTAAAAAGAACTTAGAAATGAGCATATATAAGTTCTTATTTTGTTGAAATCTGTAGTGAATGATGAAGGGCAGTCTCTTAGTGAAACACCTTCTGAAAGCTTTTTTTGTTCTTTCTTTTTCTTTGTTTTTTCAAAGATGATCTTTGGGTTTTGAAAAAGTAGGCTATAATGAGAAAATAAAAAGCTACATTTTAGAAAAAGGATAACTACTTTGTGACCTTCTTCTCTAATTATAGTCTAATTTTCATACAATGACTAAGTATTGTTGATGTCTGGGTTGACTCAAACACACTGATGATTCTGATTATCTTAACCTAGCCATCCTGGAGAGAGACTGGAAGAAATTGTTTTGGGTTTCCCCAAAACCCCCAAAGCCACCTTGCCTACACAGAGAGGAGGGAACAACACTGAGCTTTCTAAGGGTCCCATGAACCTTAAAATCCCCATCAGTATAAAATTCTTTTAAGATATTTCCATTAGCTCACTAGTATAATTTTCACATGATAATTGCAGTTAAGCTCATTAGTGTAATTTTCACATGATTATTGCAACTATTATTTATGTAAGCATCACTGATCATGTGGAAAATTAAAGATGTTAAAATATTGACATTGATGATAGTAAGTAGTGGTTGTTTATAAGATGTCTAAGTTTTGAAAGCTTTTTCATATAATCTTTTAAAATCAAAGTTGACGTGTCTTTGGTGTATAAAATTAAACTTGTAACACTTATTCTGAACTTTACACAATGTTTACCAGCTTCTGTAATAGGTTTTTCTTTTTTTCTAAAGTTGAACTACAGTTGATTTACAGTGTTCTGTTAGTTTATATATGCAACAAACTTATTCAGTTACATACATGTATATGTATGTGAATATGTATACATATATGTATCTGAATAACTTTTTTGCATATATATATGCATATGTATATGTATATATACTTTTTTCAGATTCTTTTCCATTATAGATTACAAGATATTGAATATACTCAATAGTTCCCTGTGCTGTACAGTAGGTCCTTATTGTTTATCTATTTTATATATAGTAGTGTGTGTCTGTTAATCCCAAACTCCTAATTTATGCCTCCCCTATTCACCCATTTGGTAACTATAAGTTTGCTTTCTATGTCTGTGAATCCATTTCTGTTTTGTAAATAACTTAATTTGTATCATTTTTTGATTCCACATGTACAAGATATCATATAATATTCATCTTTGTTTGAATTACTTAGTATGATAATGTCTAGGTTCATCCAGCTCAGTTCAATTCAGTCTCTCAGTTGTGTCCCACACTTTGTGACCCCATGGACTGCAGCACACCAAGCCTCCCCATCCATCACCAACTCCCGGAGTTTACTCAAACTCATGTCCATTGAGTCAGTGATACCATCCAACCATCTCATCCTCTGTCATCCCCTTCTCCTCCGCCTTCAATCTTTCCCAGCATCAAGGTCTT
The DNA here is from genome assembly GCA_006410675.1 of Oreotragus oreotragus. Classification (NCBI taxonomy): domain Eukaryota; kingdom Metazoa; phylum Chordata; class Mammalia; order Artiodactyla; family Bovidae; genus Oreotragus; species Oreotragus oreotragus. The sequence continues at coordinate 130,056 of SJYX01014416.1, forward strand.
TTCCAATGAGTCAGTTCTTCATATCAAGTGGCCCAAGTATTGGAATTTCAGCTTCAGCGTCGGTCCTTCTAATGAATATTCAGGACTGATCTCCTTTAGGATGGACTGGTGGATCTCCTTGCAGTCCAAGAGACTCTCAAGAGTCTTCTCCAACACCACAGTTCAAAGACAGCAAAAGAGACACAGATGTGTAGAGTGGACTTTTGTACTCTGAGGGAGAGGAAGAGGGAGAGGGTGGGATGATTTGGGAGAATAGCATTGAAACATGTATACTATCATGTAAGAAACGAATTGCCAGTCTATGTTTGATGCAGGATGCAGGATGCTTGGGGCTGGTGCATGGGGATGATCCAGAGGGATGATTTGGGGTGGAAGGTGGGAGGGGGGTTCATGTTTGGGAGTTCATGTACACCCGTGGCGGATTCATGTCAAGGTATGCCAAAACCAATACAGTACTGTAAAGTAAAATAAAATAAACATAAAAAATTTTAAAAAAGGCATCAATTCTTTGGTAATCAGCTTTCTTTATAGTCCAACTCTCACATCCATACATGACTACTGGAAAAACCATAGTTTTGACTAGACTTTGTTGTCAAAGTAATGTCTCTGCTTTTTAATAAGCTGTCTAGGCTGATCATAACTTTTCTTCCAAGTAGCAAGTGTCTTTTAATTTCATGGCTGCAGTCACAATCTGCAGTGATTTTGGAGCCCCCCAAAATAAAGTCTGTCACTGTTTCCCCTTCTATTTGCCATGAAGTGATGAGACCAGATGCCATGATCTTAGTTTTCTGAAAGTTGAATTTTAAGCCAACTTTTTCACTCTCCTCTTTCACTTTCATCAAGAGACTCTTTAGTTCTCACTTTCTGCCATAAGGGTGGTATCATCTGCATATCTGAGATTATTGATATTTCTCCCAGCAATCTTGATTCCAGCTTGTGTTTCATCCAGTCCGGCGTTTCTCATGATGTACTGTGCATGTAAGTTAAATATGATGTTAAATAGGTTCATCTATGTAGCTGCAAATGGCACGATTTCATTCTTTTCATGGCTGAGTAATATTTCACCGTGGGCTTTCCTGATAGCTCAGGTGGTAAAGAATCTGCCTGCAGTGCAGGAGACCTGGGTTAGATCACTGGGTTGGGAAGATCCCCTGGAGGAGGGCATGGTAACCCACACTAGTATTCTTGCCTGGAGAATCTCCATGGACAGAGGAGCCTTGTAGGCTGTAGTCCATGGGGTCACAAAGAGTCAGACGTGACTGAACAACTAAGCACAGCACAGCACAGTATTTCATTGTATATATCTACATCTCGTTTATCCATTCCTCTCTTGTTGCATATATAGGTTGCTTCCTTGTCTGGACTATTGTAAATAATGCTGCTATGAAGTTGGGATGCATGTATCTTTTCAAATTAGATTTTTCATCTTTTCCATATATATTCCAGGAGTGGGATTGCTGGATCATATGATAACTCTATTTCAGCCATTTAAGGAATCTCAATACTGTTTCCAGTGGTAGCTTCCTCAACTTATATTCCCACCAGCAGGGTAAGAAGGTTCCCTTTGTTTCACACCCTCACCAGCGTTTATTGTTTGTAAACTTTTCAATGATGGCCATTCTGCTCAGTGTGAGGTCATACCTCATTGTAGTTTTGAAGTGTGTTTCTCTAATAGTGGACTTTTGTACTCTGAGGGAGAGGAAGGTACCTTCTGGGGTACCTTTTCATGAGCCTGTTGGTGCTTCTGTAACACTGTTCTGTAGCTTTTGTGTTTGTCATGGGAAACATCTTTTTACTAAGTAAGCTTGTGTTTTCAGAAATGTGACTTAAATAGGCCTGGGACAGTGCTTACCTTATAAAAACTATCCAAAAATGTTAGTGATTGTTAGGGTAATGTCACAGGGAAGTAATAGTAGGAAACTGGACTATTTGCTCAAAAGTACAGTTTATTTGTAACTCAGATATTTATGTATCCAGTTTGCTTATAACGTTTGAAAATTCTGAGATAACTATTCTCTTAACACTGTGGTAGGTCTGTCATTGTCTGATTTGTAGGCCTTGGGTATCTATGTGAGCATCAGTTTGTATCTGAAATTATTATGAATGTGTTTGCATATTAGAAATGAGCCTGTCGAAGTTCCCTTATTTAATAAGGTCACAGCAGTAATTCTGATTAATGGAGCTGATTCTTGAGAGCTCTGAGGATACTGCTAAGACATTTATAAATATACATTTTCATAACAGAAAATGCCCTTCATTTCCTTGCCTGTAAAGAATGGGTAATAACATCTACCTTATGGATAATAATGAAAATGAGAGAGGTTCCTGAGTTAGCTCAATGAGAGCAAGCGAGCAGAGCTGAGCTGCAGGTAGCGGGCCATCAGCTGGTCACTTTCATTGGCCTGCATGTCCTGTTCCTGCCCCTGATCCTTGCAGAGGACATGACTCCAGTTTATAATATTTAAATATTCTGTGACCCCTCCCCCAGGTTTGTTTGGGAGTATTTGAAATATAAATATGAAATCTTAGAGTAACCAGAGTTTACTGAATAGCTTTAGTGATGTTTTTAATGTTATCTTCAGTAAATACAATTTTGAAAGCCTGTACATTAAATCAATGCACTTAGGTAGCTTAAATAAGACTGCCACTATGGAGAATAGTGTGGAGATTCCTTAAAAAACTGCAAATAGAACTGCCTTATGACCCAGCAATCCCACTGCTGGGCATACACACCGAGGAAACCAGAAGTGAAAGAGACACATGTACCCCAATGTTCATCGCAGCACTGTTTATAATAGCCAGGACATGGAAGCAACCTAGATGTCCCTCAGCAGATGAATGGATAAGAAAGCTGTGGTACATATACACAATGGAGTATTACTCAGCCATTAAAAAGAATACATTTGAATCAGTTCTAATAAGATGGATGAAACTGGAACCGGTTATACAGAGTGAAGTAAGCCAGAAAGAAAAGCACCAATACAATATACTAACACATATATATGGAATTTAGAAAGATGGTAATGAGGACCCTGTATGCAAGACAGCAAAAGAGACACAGATGTGTAGAGCAGACTTTTGGACTCTGAGAGAGAGGGAGAGGGTGGGATGATTTGGGAGAATAGCATTGAAATATATATACTATCATGTAAGAAACGAATTGCCAGTCTATGTTTGATGCAGTATGCAGGATATTTGGGGCTGGTGTACAGGGATAATGCGGAGGGATGATGTGGAGTGAGAGGTGGGGGGAGTTCATGTTTGGGAGTTCATGTACACCCATGACAGATTCATGTCAATGCATGCCAAAACCAATACAGTACTGTAAAGTAAAATAAAGTAAAAAAAAAATAAAGTTAAAAAAAGCCATATTACATCATGAAAAAAAAAAAAAAAGACTGTCATAAGACAATGCAAGGCTGTACTTCAGAAATCCAAGTGTGTCTGTGAGAGTAAAATTTGCCATCACAATTCTGAATTTCTTAAGTTTACTAGAAGTGCATATTTTTAAAGTCTGTTTGTGTTTTAAATACCTCAATAAGATAGACCAGTTTGACACTCTGAAAGAAATTTTAAAACTCAGCTGTCAGACAAATAATGTCCCAAGTAAGAGGCATACTGAGGGAAGTCATTATTCAGAGAGATGACAGAGGACTAAGTTTCCCAGTTAAGCTAGCGAGAGGAATGAACAGCATTGTTACAATGTGGGAAAAATGAATCCTATAAGCTAGCCATTATTTGTGAACCTCATTGATGCCAATAATTTACTTTCATGGGTTATATGTTACACAGCTTTCTAGGTACCCACTTTTCTTTGTTTTTAGGCATTAAGTTGACAATAATGTAGAATCTTCCGGCTCTGAAAGTTTGTGGAATCTGTAATTTCAAAAAGGCAGAAAAAGAAATAAGGAATATGAAACAATGGGAAGTTTTGTGTTGTATTTACTTTGTCAAGATAATCAAATCCTTGAGAGAGCTTCCTTAGAAATAATAGAAGTTTAGGTTCAGAAGGATCTACAAGGTCTCTTCACCCTACTGAATAGGCAGTGGACCTATTAGATGCTCTTCAAAAAAAGTGCTCCTTGATCTAATAAACATGAAAAACTTCATATACCATAAGTAACAATTTGCATTAGCATGTTATGGATTCTATGAGTCCTATCTTAAAGAAACTATTTTAAATTTAACCCAATAACCCCTAAATTTATTTTAGCAGAGTCCCTTTTATGCCCTAGAACTTGGCTCATTGGTACATGTTTATTTAATCTGACCTTAAATTTGTCCTGAGTACCCAACTTGTGGTCTTTGGACTACTAGCATCAGCATCACCCAGAACTTTTTAGAAATTCAGTCACAGGCCCAGCCCCATACCTGGTGAATGATACTTTGCATTTTATTTTTTAAATTTGTTCTTATTTATTTATTTGTTATTATTAATTTTTTCAGTTCAGTTCAGTTGCTCAGTCGTGTCCGACTCTTTGCAACCCCATGAATCGCAGCACACCAGGCCTCCCTGTCCATCATCATTTTTTACTTTACAATATTGTATTGGTTTAGCCACACATCAACATGATACTTTGCATTTTAACAAGATCCTTAGATACTCCATAGGCACATTCAAGATTGAGAAACACAGGCCTATTTCATTCTGATTTACCACCTTCATTTCCATGAGCATGGCTTCTGGTCCCATCACTTCATGGCAAATAGATGGGGAAACAGTGAAAACAGTAGCTGAGTTTACATTTTGGGGCTCCAAAACCACTGCAGATCTTGATTGCAGCCATGAAATTAAAAGCTGCTTACTCCTTGGAAGGAAAGTTATGACCAACTTAGCATATTAAACAGCAGAGACATTACTTTGTCAACAAAAGTCCATCTACTCAAGGCTATGGTTTTTCCAGTAGTCATATATGGATGTGAGAGTTGGACTATAAAAAAAAGCTGAGCACCAAAGAACTGATGCTTTTGAACTGTGGTGTTGGAGAAGACTCTTGAGAGTTTCTTGGACTACAAGGATATCCAACCAGTCCAACCTAAAGGAGATCAGTCCTGGGTGTTCATTGGAAGGACTGATGCTGAAGCTGAAATTCCAACACTTTGGCCACCTGATGCGAAAAGCTGACTCATTTGAAAAGACCCGGATGCTGGGAAAAATTGAGGGCAGGAGGAGAAGGGGATGACAAAGGATGAGATGGTTGGATGGAGTCACTGACTCAATGCACATGGGTTTGGGTAGACTCCAGCAGTTGGTAATGGATAGGGAGGTCTGGCGTGCTGCAATTCATGGGGCCGCAGAGAGTTGGACACGACTGAGTGACTGAACTGAACTGAACTTCCATGAGTTAGAGATCTGCTGAGAAAATACCTCATGTGCAGATTTTAAATAGTTTGGGAACTTCAGAGAAGGTGTAGAACCCAAATAGTATCTGCCTGTGCTTTCTCTCTAGATTTTAGGATGGTAGGACACATCTTCAGTGGGTTGTGCGTGATGAGTCTCTAGATTATAAACAGTGGACAATAGAGCCCAATCCTTTGCCCAAGCACCATGTCAGCAGGTGGAGTGTATGGAAACAGATGTATTGAACCAAAATCAAAGCGCAACTAACACTTCTGAAGAAGATATGCATATGAATATTATGAAATGGCAAAAAGATATGATACTGAAAGATGAATTTCCCAGGTCGGTAGGTGCCCCAATACGTTGTGGGAGAAGAGTAGAGAAATAACACCAGAAAGAATGAAGAGAAGGAGCCAAAGCGAAAACCACGCCCAGCTGTGGATGTGACTCATGATGGAGGTAAAGTCTGATGCTTTAAAGAGCAGTATTGCCTAGGAACCAGGAAAGTTAGGTCCTGAATCAACTTAGGAGACGGCAAGACTGAACATTGATATTTTAGGAATCACTGAAATAAAATGGGCTGAAACAGGTGAATTTAAGTCAGATGACCATTATATCTACTACTATGGGCAAGAATCCCTCAAGAGAAATGAAATAGCCATCATAGTAAAGAAAATACTCCAAAATGCAGTACTTGGGTGCAATCTCCAAAACGACAGAATCATGTCTGTTCATTTTCAAGGCAAACAATTCAATATCATAGTAATACAAGTTTATGCCCCAACCAGTAATGGTGAAGAAGCTGAAGTTGAATGGTTCCGTGAAGACCTACAAGACCTTCTAGAACTAACACACAAAAAAGATGTCCTTTTCATCATAGGGGACTGGAATGCAAAAGTAGGAAGTCAAGAGCTACCTGGAGTAACAGGCAAATTTGACGTGGGAGTACAAAATTCAAAGTCAAAGGCTAACAGAGTTTTGCCAAGAGAACGCACTGGTCATCGCAAACACCCTCTTTCAACAACACAGGAGAAGACTCTTCACATGGACGTCACCAGATGGTCAATACCAAAATCAGACTGATTACATTCTTTGCACCAAAAGATGGAAAAGCTCTAAACCGTCAGCAAAAACAAAACCAGGAACTGACTATGCCTCAGATCATGAACACCTTTTTGCCAAATCCAGACTTAACTTGAAGAAAGTAGGGAAAATCACTTGACCATTCAGGTATGACCTAAATCCCTACGAATATACAGTGGAAGTGACAAATAGATTCAAGGGTTTAGATCTGACAGAGTTCCTGAAGAATTATGAGTGGAGGTTTGTAACATTGTACAGGAGGCAGTGAATAAGACCATCCCCAAGAAAGAGAAATTAAAAAAGGCAAAATGCCTGTCTGAGGAGGCCTTACAAAGAGCTGAGAAAAGAAAAGACATGAAAGGCAAAGGAAAAAGGGAAAGATATGCCCATTTGAATACAGAGTTCCGAAGAACAGCAAGGAGAGATAAGAAACCCTTCCTCAGTGATCAGTACAAAGAAATAGAGGAAAACAATAGAGTGGGAAAGACTAGAGATCTCTTCAAGAAAATTAGAGATACCAACGGTACATTTCATGCAAAGATGAGCACGATAAAGGACATAAATAGTATGGACCTAACAGAAGCAGAAGATATTAAGAAGAGGTGGCAAGAACACACAGAAGAACTATACAAAAAAAGATCTTCATGACCTATATAACCTTGATGGTATGATCACTCACTTAGAGCCAGACATCCTGGAATGAGAAGTCATATGGGCCTTAGGAAGCATCACTATGAACAAAGCTAGAGGAGGTGATGGAATTCCAGCAGAGTTATTTCAAATCCTGAAAGAAGAGGCTGTGAAAATGCTGCACTCATTATGCCAGCAAATTTGGAAAACTCAGTAATGGCCACAGGACTGGAAAAGATCAGTTTTCATTCCATTCCCAAAGAAAGGCAATGCCAAAGAATGTTCACATTACCACACAATTGCACTCATCTCATATGCTAGTAAAGTAATGCTCAAAATTCTCCAAGCCAGGCTTCAACAGTATGTGAATGGTGAACTTCCAGATGTTCAAGCTGAATTTAGAAAAGACAGAAAATGTATTGAACCAAAATCAAAGCGCAACTAACACTTCTGAAGAAGATATGCATATGAATATTATGAAATGGCAAAAAGATATGATACTGAAAGATGAATTTCCCAGGTCGGTAGGTGCCCCAATACGTTGTGGGAGAAGAGTAGAGAAATAACACCAGAAAGAGTGAAGAGAAGGAGCCAAAGCGAAAACCATGCCCAGCTGTGGATGTGACTCATGATGGAGGTAAAGTCTGATGCTTTAAAGAGCAGTATTGCCTAGGAACCAGGAAAGTTAGGTCCTGAATCAACTTAGGAGACGGCAAGACTGAACATTGATATTTTAGGAATCACTGAAATAAAATGGGCTGAAACAGGTGAATTTAAGTCAGATGACCATTATATCTACTACTATGGGCAAGAATCCCTCAAGAGAAATGAAATAGCCATCATAGTAAAGAAAATACTCCAAAATGCAGTACTTGGGTGCAATCTCAAAAATGACAGAATCATGTCTGTTCATTTTCAAGGCAAACAATTCAATATCATAGTAATACAAGTTTATGCCCCAACCAGTAATGGTGAAGAAGCTGAAGTTGAATGGTTCCGTGAAGACCTACAAGACCTTCTAGAACTAACACACAAAAAAGATGTCCTTTTCATCATAGGGGACTGGAATGCAAAAGTAGGAAGTCAAGAGCTACCTGGAGTAACAGGCAAATTTGACGTGGGAGTACAAAATTCAAAGTCAAAGGCTAACAGAGTTTTGCCAAGAGAACGCACTGGTCATCGCAAACACCCTCTTTCAACAACACAGGAGAAGACTCTTCACATGGACGTCACCAGATGGTCAATACCAAAATCAGACTGATTACATTCTTTGCACCAAAAGATGGAAAAGCTCTAAACCGTCAGCAAAAACAAAACCAGGAACTGACTATGCCTCAGATCATGAACACCTTTTTGCCAAATCCAGACTTAACTTGAAGAAAGTAGGGAAAATCACTTGACCATTCAGGTATGACCTAAATCCCTACGAATATACAGTGGAAGTGACAAATAGATTCAAGGGTTTAGATCTGACAGAGTTCCTGAAGAATTATGAGTGGAGGTTTGTAACATTGTACAGGAGGCAGTGAATAAGACCATCCCCAAGAAAGAGAAATTAAAAAAGGCAAAATGCCTGTCTGAGGAGGCCTTACAAAGAGCTGAGAAAAGAAAAGACACGAAAGGCAAAGGAAAAAGGGAAAGATATGCCCATTTGAATACAGAGTTCCGAAGAACAGCAAGGAGAGATAAGAAAGCCTTCCTCAGTGATCAGTACAAAGAAATAGAGGAAAACAATAGAGTGGGAAAGACTAGAGATCTCTTCAAGAAAATTAGAGATACCAACGGTACATTTCATGCAAAGATGAGCACGATAAAGGACATAAATAGTATGGACCTAACAGAAGCAGAAGATATTAAGAAGAGGTGGCAAGAACACACAGAAGAACTATACAAAAAAAGATCTTCATGACCTATATAACCTTGATGGTATGATCACTCACTTAGAGCCAGACATCCTGGAATGAGAAGTCATATGGGCCTTAGGAAGCATCACTATGAACAAAGCTAGAGGAGGTGATGGAATTCCAGCAGAGTTATTTCAAATCCTGAAAGAAGAGGCTGTGAAAATGCTGCACTCATTATGCCAGCAAATTTGGAAAACTCAGTAATGGCCACAGGACTGGAAAAGATCAGTTTTCATTCCATTCCCAAAGAAAGGCAATGCCAAAGAATGTTCACATTACCACACAATTGCACTCATCTCATATGCTAGTAAAGTAATGCTCAAAATTCTCCAAGCCAGGCTTCAACAGTATGTGAATGGTGAACTTCCAGATGTTCAAGCTGAATTTAGAAAAGACAGAAGAACCAGAGATCAAATTGAGAACATTTGTTAGATCATCGTAAAAGCAACAGTGTTCCAGTAAAACATCTACTTCTGTTTTATTGACTACGCCAAAGCCCAACTGGAAAAGATCAGTTTTCATTCCATTCCCAAAGAAAGGCAATGCCAAAGAATGTTCACATTACCGCACAATTGCACTCATCTCATATGCTAGTAAAGTAATGCTCAAAATTCTCCAAGCCAGGCTTCAACAGTATGTGAACGGTGAACTTCCAGATGTTCAAACAAGCTGAATTTAGAAAAGACAGAGGAACCAGAGATCAAATTGCTAACATTTGTTAGATCATCGTAAAAGCAACAGTGTTCCAGTAAAACATCTACTTCTGTTTTATTGACTACGCCAAAGCCCCTGACTGTGTGAATCACAAGAAACTGTGGAAAATTCTTGAAGAGATGGGAATACCAGGTCACCTTCCCTGCCTTCTGATAAATCTGTATGCAGGTCAGGCACAAACAGTTAGAATTGGACATGGAACAACAGACTATTTCCAAATCAGAAAAGGAGTACGTCAAGGCTGTATATTGTCACCCTGCTAATTTAACTTGTATGCAGATTATAGTGCAGAATACTAGGCTGGATGTAGCTCACAGTGTAATCAAGATTGCTGGGAGAAATATCAATAACCACAGATATGCAGATGACACCACCTTTAGGGCAGGAAGTGAAGAACTAAAGAGTCTTTTGATGAAGGTGAAATGAGAGTGAAAATGTTGGCTTCAAACTGAACATTCAGAAAACTAAGATAATGGCATCTGGTCCCATCACTTCATGGCAAATAGATGAGGAAACAATGAAAACAGTGACAGACTTTATTTTGGGGGGCCCCCAAATCTCTGCAGATGGTGACTGCAGCCATGAAATTTAAAGACGTTTGGCCCTTGGAAGAAAAGCTATGACCAACCTAGACAGCATATTAAAAAGCAGAGACATTATTTTACCAACAAAGGTCCATCTAGTCAAAGCTATGGTTTTTCCAGGAGTTATGTGTAGATGTGAGAGTTGAACTATAAAGAAAGCTGAGGGCCGAAGAACTGATGCTTTTGAACTGTGGTGTTGGAGAAGACTCTTGAGAGTCCCTTGGACTGCAAGGAGATCCAACCAGTCCATCCTAAAGGAGATCAGTCCTGGGTGTTCATTGGAAGGACTGATGCTGAAGCTGAAACTCCAGTACTTTGGCCACTTGATTCGAGGAACTGACTCATTGGAAAGGACCCTGATGCTGGAAAAGACTGAAGGCAGGAGAAAGAGACCACAGCGGATGAGATGGTTGGATGGCCTCCCTGACTCTGTGGACATGAGTTTAAGTAGGCTCCGGGAGTGGTGATGGACGGGGGTGCCTGGAGTGCTGCTGTCCATGGACTGGCAAAGAATTGGACACAACTGAGCAACAGAACTGACTGATATACACAAAAAAGGGCACGAAATACAGAATTTCAGCTTGCTTTTGAAAATTGCAATGGATATTGTAACTTTCAAATATGACTGTTGGCTTGTACTGGCAGGTGAAACATTGATGAGAAATCTAAACACTGTTTGGATGCAAAACATCAGCAGAAGCAACTAAAATGTTGATTGAGACGGGACAGAATGGACTTTTCTTGGATGATGGAAATGGTATCTTGATAGATGTTCCATTAGTATATATATTTGTCAGATTCGGTAATTTTTTCACTTAAGACCTATATATTTTATTATATTTTAATTACTCTTCAATAAAAAAAAGTAAAAGATTTTGTCTTATGAAATTTAAATACAGTTGATATTAGATGCAGCAATGCATTTTTCCCTTGAAAATGTGCATTTGGTAATACCCATTACTCGGTAGAGGGAAAATATTTCATTGCAAGACATAGCCACATGGGCTGTGTAGGCTGGTTTATGTTAATGTTATAGGCAGGCCAAGTGGGATGCCAGATCTCCAGGGAAGCCATGCCTAGGGGTTAGAGTTCATGTATAAAATGGCAGTGATAAATGTATTTTTTGGCAGTCATATTTTCAAGAATGAATGACTTAATATTTTTAAAGAACTTAGAGTAGTCCTTGTTGTTGTTCTTCAGGGGCCAAGTTGTGTCCAACTGTCTGTGATCCCATGACCTCTGGTATGTCAAGCTTCCCTGTCCTTCACTATCTCCCTGAGTTTGTTCAAACTCATGTCCAGTGAATCAGAGATGCCATCCAGCTGTCTCATCCTCTGTCACCCCGTCTCCTCTTGCTGTCAATCTCGTCCATCATAAGGGTCTTTTCCAGCGAATTGGCTCTTTGCATCCAGTGGCCAAAGTGTTAGAGTTTCCACTTCAGCATCAGTCCTTCCAATGAATTCCAATTCAGGGTTGATTTCCTTTAGGACTGACTGGTTTGATCTCCTTGTTGCCCAAGGGACTCTCAGGAATCTTCTCCAGCACCACAGTTCGCAAGCATCAATTCTTTGGTGCTCAGCTTTCTTTATGGTCCAACTCTCACATCTATACATGACTACCGAAAAAACTATAACTTTGACTATACGGACCTTTGTTGGTAAAGTGATATCTCTGCTTTTTAATACACCCTCTAGGTTTGTTATAGCTTTTCTTCCAAGAAACAAGAGTAATCCTAGCACATAGCAAAGGTTATATATGTTAAGTAAGTAAAATCGCTCAAATAAAGTAGCTACTATAATACCATTTCTCTCATCTTCACCAGTTTTATTTTCTTAACAGCACTTTGCACTGTTTAAAATGATCTTTTTGTGAATTTTTTTGCCTGTTTATTGTCAAGTTATGTGCCCAGCTATTCCATGAGCCTCAAGATATAATGAACCAACCAATCTGTACTGTTCATTGCTGTACCTACCACCCCCATCCCCTATCACAACTCTGCACAGAACAATGCCTGACACATAGTAAATGCTAAATAACATACTGAATGAATGAATATGTGAATAAAGTTTAAACCAAACCAATTCTTAAAGAAGTTAATTCTGAGATGTAATCTTATTTTCTTCAATAGTGAATAAATTATTATGGACCTATCACATGTACTTAGTGATAATAGCTCCTGAAGCTGAGGAGTCTATTTTGATGGGATTAAGAAAGCATCAGTGAAAGAGGCAACATTTTGAAAAGCCAAGAAATGGGTGTTTCAGGTAGAGGGAAATGTCATTGCCAAGCCCTGAATCTCCAGTGGTAGTAGCTCATTCCAGAATCTGAAGAAATTGTGTTTATCCTTATTTAGAATAAGATTTTATTTGTCCCAGAGAAACAAAAACTTCTGTTTCTCAGAATACATAAAAGCTTAGCCAAGACATTTATTATAGCATCTAGTTATGCTAGATTTACCATTTTTCCCTTTAGGATAATACGTCATCTAAGATTAGGGGGTTTATATTATGATTGGCAGTAAAGGCAAACTAACAACAGAAAAGTTTTGACCTTCAAATTTGGCAAGTACTATATTTCATTAATCTCTGCACTTGGCTTCAGACTCCAGGGGTCATTCCTCTGTGTACCTTTTAGAAGCTTCGCAAAGCACTTTGTACATCATAAGCACAATTAATATATAATGAACGTTATGAATTTAATTTGAAAATGTAGACCACAGGCTTGAGACCCAGGATTTGCAAAGAAAGGTTTAGTGTTTTACTAAGTTTCTGCCTACTGGGAGGACAGAAGGGTCACCCCACAATCCAGGAATTAGACACACTCCTTATAGCTTACAATTTTCTTATTGACCTTGCTTGGCCTGCGGTTTATCTCCCTACTCTCAAAACACCGACCAAACATAGTAATGAGCATGGAGTTGATTCCACAGCTATGAGTTATAAGATAAACTGCAAGATTTTACAACACGGCAGAATATGTTGTGAAGACCTATGTTTGAGTCCAAGATCAGGAACTCAAAAATTTATTTCCACGGAGCTCAGATAACACACTTATGTTTGAAAGACAACAAGATATTTGTTCAATAACACATTTATTATTTTGTTGAGATGAACTTAATTTCTCTGATTTTCACTATGACAGCATCGTTTTAATACAGGAGGTGGAGGGGGCTCTTTTTAGCATTTGTAGAATGTTTTTTAAAAAAAGTATTTGATATAAGACCAAATCTCCCTTTTGACTCTCTCCTCTGACCTGAATTTCTGAATATTTTTATGGTAAGAATACATTAGCCCTCTAGGCTGTCTTCCAGCTTCACCAATATAATTTTTAATAGCCTGAGTTAAGCACAGATTGTTTAGTTTAGCAGAACTCTTCCTCCTCTGTACTTACCATCACTCAGAGAGACCCAATCTAGTCAGCTAGGACAACTACAAAGTGTATCCAGCTACTCAAGCTACAAAGTGCGTCCAGATCCCCCGAAGAGCCTTTTAAAAGGTCTTTCTGCTTCCACAAGTCTGGGCTGGACCTGAGATTCTGTATTTCTAACAAGGTCCCAGGTGATGCTATGGACCAGTCTAGAAGGAAATACATCTGTCACTTACCTGGAACTGATCCCTTTTTCTTTTCCATTTTTTAAAGAAATCTTATATCTTCATCCTTGAAACATCACTGCATATCCTTTGCCTCTGAAATGGAAGGATATAAAGCTTCGAAGCAATGTATGCAAAAGTCTTACACACCATCAGCAGCTATGTCCAGAAGAGCTGAGCCCTTAATTTCTAGACTTTCCATTCCACTGAGCTGGTGTGTTATGTCTATACTACACAAATTTAGAAAAAAAAAAAAAAAGTTTTTGCAAGTTTTTCAAGAGAGAGCCCTTCTGTGCTGTTTTTAAAACTTCCTTCTCATTTTTCTGGTATCTTCCAGCAAGCAGTGGGGAAACCTGCTTAAGCTCATCCTTCTTTCACTTTGAATTTCATGGTGACACTTTTCTGGCACCACTGTCAGCAGATCCTGCTTTTATGCAAAGTTGAAAAGACCATGGAAAGTACTGCTTTTTCTCTGGAAAAGCAAGAGGCTCGGTGACAACGTGATTTCTTTCCCTGAAATGTGGAAGGATGATTGGAGAAAATGAAACAGAGCACAGAGATCATTCTTCCCTGGGGACCAAGGCCATGAGCTATGCGCTACTTTAACTTTCAGTAGTTTCTAGACAAGGCTTAAAATAAATCATAATAGGAAGGAAGAGTTCTATTTCTTTCCAGTGGTATTTAAGAAAGTAGGAAATCTATGCAATTTGATTTTCACTCTATTCATGAAAACCAAAGAATTTAACTAGTTTCCTTGGTACACACACATGCTTGTGTATGTACACACACACACACACACACACACCAAATTTGAAGCTCAAAAAAGAAATGATGAGGAAAATGGAATTTAAATGTAAGCCCATTTACAGTTCTAAGCTTCAGACTGTCAAATAGGCTGAGATGTTCAGAACACAGAGGAAAATAATGAAGATGAGAAAGTGCCCAAAGTGGAAAAAAAGATTATTATCACAAGAGAATAATAAAGACCAGGAACGTGGATACACCCAGATTCCCGGTGTAGACTCATGAAAGATGAAAGTCCAGTCTGTTCCCCCAACTAGAGGGTCTAAAAGGAAACCTGGCATCTGAGCACCTTGAAATTTGATCTGCTAATCATAATTGATCTTCACTGAGTTAGAGAATAAAGGGGACCAGGGGTCAGATGGAGCTTGAGTAGGAGTGAGGGGTTCACAGAGAGCTGTCTGAAGAGGAAGGTGTTTAAAAACTGAATAGGCAGAAAACTCGATGATATAAATAAAAATAAGCATAAAGCAAAATCTTCTATGGCCTACCTCTTAAAATAATGGAAACAAAAATAAACTAGTGGGACCTAATTAAACTTAAAAGCTTTTGCACAGCAAAGGAAATTACAAACAAGGTGAAAAGACGACCTTCAGAATAGGAGAAAATAATAGCAAATGAAACAACTTACAAAGAATTAATTTCCAGAATATACAAACAGCTCATACAACTCAATACCAGGGGAAAAAAAAAAAAGTCCAATCAAAAAGTGAGAAAAAGACCTAAAAAAAGACATTTCTCCAAAGAAGACATACTGATTCTTGTTGATTTATGACAGAAAAATCACAGAATTCTGTAAAGTAATTATCTTTCAATTAAAAAAAAATTTAGTGGCAAAAAAAAGCAACAAGTTCCAAAAAAAGAAAAAAAAAATACAGNAAAAAAAAAAGGTCCAATCAAAAAGTGAGAAAAAGACCTAAAAAAAGACATTTCTCCAAAGAAGACATACTGATTCTTGTTGATTTATGACAGAAAATCACAGAATTCTGTAAAGTAACTATCTTTCAATTAAAAAAAAATTTAGTGGCAAAAAAAAGCAACAAGTTCCGAAGAAAGAAAAAAAAAAATACAGCCCAATCAAAAAGTGGGAAAAAGACCTAAAAAAAGACATTTCTCCAAAGAAATTCTTGTTGATTTTTGTTGATATATGACAGAAAATCACAGAGTTCTGTAAAGCATTATCCTTCAATTAAAAAAAAAAAATTAGTGGCAAAAAAAAGAACAGGTAACAGAAAAAAAAGAAAAAACTCTTTGAAATAAAACTGAGGCAGGAAGATAAGACCAGAGGTGGGCCCAGATGGACATACTCAGCTGAAGCTTTCATAGCCTGAGTCTCAAAAAGTAAATCTGAGGTCAATGGTTAAGGTTTTTATGACTATGTTTAAATTTTTTTAAGAAAGAAAGAAATTGCACAGTAAAGAAATGTGTAGTGTCAGTAGAATGTGCAGTAGGATTATTCACCTCTGGTTTGTGTTCTGTATCCTCCCAAAACACTTAAATTGCAAAGACATACTAAGCATTATGAAGAGGGAAGTGTGACACATTAAATACTAAAGATGAGTTCAGAAATCTTAGTGAAAGGGGTGACTGCAGACTCAGGCAATCCACACTGCCTTTGAGAAGCGATGGAGAACAGGAGTGTGTCAGAAGTTAGGAGCTTCTTTGACTTCCATCTAGAATTTTGTTTGGCATCTTTGTCAAACAGTTCTCAAAAATATTAGAATTAAAGTGGAAAAAGTTTTCATTCTGTGCCGTGACAGTTAATAAAGAATTTGTGTACTGTGGGTTAGATTTTTGATTCAGCCATCAGTGGCTCCTAAAAGAGAAACGCTCATAAAAGCCTCCAGGACATGACACCCGGTAAGAAAAGAGGAGTTGCGTGTCTATACAAGCATTGTCTGTGGATCAAAGTTGTAAACAACTTTATTCATTTCTGTCCTTTCCTCCTCTGACCTGGGAACATGCTTCAGATAGGAGATGTCTGGATATACCTTCCTGCTTGTGTTCAACATTTTAGGAGTTTGCTAGTAACATCGAGTAGCTACCCAGTCACTTACTCATTCAATTTTAATTTCCAGAGAAGGAACAACTGTCTTGGATTTTTTAAAAACTTTCTAAACTCTTTAATAACTACACAAAATAGCTCAAAGTATGAAGACAAGGTATGAAGACTTCCTATAGCTTTTCTGAAGTAGCATCATAGATTTCAGTGCCATCCGTCTCTAAGATCATACAATGAGGTTATCTGTCAGGGTTTTTCAGATCCTGACCTATCTGTGGGTTATAAATTCAATTGTGAGGGTTGCAATTTGATTTGTGGGGGTTGTCTTTTTAAAAATGAAATAGAATACAATGGAGTCTGTGTAACACAGCTTATAAGGTTAAATGCTATTTTGTGTATGTTTCAGGTACATATATATCTATACGTATCAGTGTACTGAGTGATGATGTGCATTTTGAATGAGAGGGATGATCAGAAAAATGTAAAACCTCTGACAAACATCAATGTATCTCAGTTAGGAATATTTTTAAATGATGCTCTTTAGAGTAAAAGGAAGGAACACTAAAAATGGGAGGATCTCTTCTACAGTCCTTTTAACCTCTACTCTCTAATCCTCTTAACCTGTGATGGTTAGGTATTATAATACCTAATAAATACTAAATGGACTGGAATGGGTGAAGTTAACTCAGATAGCCATTATATCTACTACTGTGGGCAAGAAACACACAGAAGAAATGGAATAGCCATCATATTCAACAAAAGAGTCCTAAATGCAGTACTTGGATGCAGTCTCAAAAGCAACAGAAGATCTCTATTCATTTCCAAGGCAAACCATTCAGTATCACAGTAATCTAAGTCGATGGCCCAACCAGTAATGCTGAAGAACCTGAACTTCAATGGTTCTTTGAAGACCTACAAGACCTTCTAGAGCAAACACCTAAAAAAAGATATTATTTTCATTATAGGGGGCTGGAATGTAAAAGTAGAAACTCAAGAGCTACCTGGAGTAATAGGCAAATTTGTCCTTGGAGTACAAAATGAAGCAGGTCAAAGGCTAACAGAGTTTTGCCAAGAGAGCGCACTGGTCATAGCAAACACCCTCTCTCAAGAACACAATAAATGACTCTACACATGGACATCACCAGATGGTCAGTACCAGATTGATTACATTCTTTGAGCCAAAGATAGAGAAGCTCTATGCAGTTAGCAAAAACAATACCAGGAGCTGACTGTGGCTCAGATCATGAACAGTTTTTTGCCAAATTCAGACTTAAATTGAAGAAAGGAGGGAAAATCACTAGACCATTCAGATATGACCTAAATCAAATCCCCTAAGATTATACAGTTGAAGTGACAAATAGATTCAAAGGTTTAGATCTGATAGAGTACCTGAAGAACTATGGATGTAGGTTCAACATTGTATAGGAGGCAGTGATCAAGACCATCCCCAAGAAAAAGAAATGGAAAAAGGCAAAATGTTTGTCTGAGGTGGCCTTACAAACATCTGAGAAAAGAAGAGAAGCTAATGGTAAAGGAGAAAAGGAAAAATATACCCATCTGAATGCAGAGTTCCAAAGAACAGCAAGGAGAGATAAGAAAGCCTTCCTCAATGATAAATGCAAAGAAATAGAGGAAAATAGTAGAATATCTAGAAAGACTAGATATATGTTCAAGAAAATTAGAGATACCAAGGGAACATTTCATGTAAAATGGGCACAATAAAGGACAGAAATGGTATGGACCTAACAGAAGCAGAAGATATTAAGAAGAGGTGGCAAGAATACGCAGAACTACACACAAAAAGATCTTTATGACCCAGATAACCATGATGATATGATCACTTACCTAGAACCAGACATCCTGGAATATGAACTCAAATGGGCCTTAGGAAGCATCGCTATGAAGAGCTAGTGGAGGTGATGGAATTCCAAGAAAGCTATTTCAAATCCTAAAAGATGATGCTGTAAAAGTGCTGCACTCAATATGCCAGCAAATTTGGAAAACTCAGCAGTGGCCACAGAACCGGAAAAGGTCAGTTTTCATTCCATTCCCAAAGAAAGGCAATGCCAAAGAATGTTCAAACTGCCGCACAATTACACTCATCTTACATGTTAACAAAGTAATGCTCAAAATTCTCCATGCCAGGTTTCAACAGTACATGAACCATGAATTTCCTAGATGTTCAAGCTGGATTTAGAAAAGGCAGAGGAACCAGAGATCAAACTGCCAACATCAAAAAAGCAAGAGAATTTCAGAAAAGCATCAACTTCTGCTTTATTGACTACGTGAAAGCCTTTGAGTGTGTGGTTCACAACAAACTGTGGAAGATTCTTAAAGTCATGGGAATACAAGACCACCTTCCCTGCCTTCTGAGAAATCTGTATTCATGTTAAGAAACAACAGTTAGAACTGGACATGGAACAACAGACTGGTTCCAAATTGGGAAAGGAATACGTCAAGGCTGTATATTGTCACCCTGCTATTTAACTATGCAGAGTACATCATAAGAAACACAGGACTGGATGAAGCACAAGCTGGAATCTGGATCAAGATTGCTGGGAGAAATATCAATAACTTCAGATATGCAGATGTCACCACCACTATGGCAAAAAGCAAAGAAGAACTAAAGAGCCTCTTGATGAAAGTGAAAGAGGAGGGTGAAAAAGTTGGCTTCAAATTCAACATTCAGAAAACTAAGATCATGGCATCTGGTCCCATCTCCTCGTGACAAAAACATGGGGAAACCATGGAAACAGTGATAGACTTTATTTTTGGGGGGGGTTTCAAAATCACTGCAGATGGTGACTGCAGTCACAAAATTAAAAGTCACTTTCTCCTTGGAAGAAAAGCTATGACCAACTGAGACAGCATATTAAAAAGTAGAGACATTACTTTGCCAACAAAGGTCTGTCTAGTCAAGGCTATGGTTTTTCCAGTAGTCATGTATGGATGTGAGAGTTGGACTGTGAAGAAAGCTGAGCACCAAAGAATTGATGCTTTTGAACTGTGGTGTTGGAGAAGACTCTTGAGAGTCCCTTGAACATCAAGGGGATCCAACCAGTCCATCTTAAAGGAAATTAGTCCTGATTATTTACTGGAATGACTGATGTTGAAGCTGAAATTCCAATACTTTGGCCACCTGATGTGAACAACTGACTCTCTGGAAAAGACCCTGATACTGGGAAAGA
>SJYX01014416.1:164079-199945 GCA_006410675.1 Oreotragus oreotragus
GTTGGGGGGGGCGGGGTTCAGGATTGGGGGTATGTGTGTGCCCATGGCAGATTCATGTTGATTGTGGCAGAGCCAATGCAATATTATAAAGTAAAAAAAAAAATAATAATAATAATAAAAATTTTTAAAAAAAAGCTATTTACTGTTACCAGATCTTTTCAGTGCTCATCAATCTCACTTTGTACACTATCATTCAAGGGGGAGGGGGACTCTAAAATGAAAAAAAAAAAAAAAGACCATCAGAAACCTTAACTTACAAGTAAGTGAATAAAATGTATTCATATATATATAATATATATATATATAAAGATTTCAAGCATCTCTAAGGATAAATTAGAAAAATGCTAGATGATCTCTAGATGAGCTCGGTTAAATTTCATTTCCATATGAGAAAGATAATGATGCGTGTTTCTCTACTTCTTTTGAAAGCTCCTTTATTAAGAGTACTGAATATGTGAGTACAGGCATTAATTTTTTTTGATCAATGCCTATTTCTGCTTCACTAAATCTAGAAACCTCACTTTGTGTTCTGAAAAACAAGCACACAAACACTTCAAGGCAATGCTTTTGCTTTGTTATTACATGCAAAGAGGTTTGTAATTTAAAAAAAATCTGTTATCTATCATCTAATATGTTTCTGTTCCTTCTCTCCTTCTCTCTCCCCTCCCCCATCATCTCTCAGATCTTAATATTTGTTAGCTCCCCACCATGCAGTCCTCCCCAGTTCTAGACTTACATACTTCTGGCTCCAAATTCAAGAAAGAGCCTTGGTTCCTTTTGCTCCGAGAACCCTGGTATACCTTTCCTTGGACCATCTTATATCACGGGTCAACCCTTGACCTAGTCACTCTGGCCATGGGGTTTGATGATCTGGTAGCCTAGCCTGAAATCTAATCCCTTCCTTGTAGCCAGAAGCAAGGTTGGTTAATCAGAACCATATGGACTGCAGTTCTATTTGCAAATAAAGGGAAATGAATGAATTTTTTTTTTTAACTGAAAAGACTTCAAAAAAAAAAAAATAGAAGTTGTTTCAAGGGGTGGAAGTTGGAAAACATTTAGAATCATCTCAAGGTTTTGAGGGAGTTAGGGTTAGAAGAAAGAACATTCCAAATAGCCTATTTACTAAAATATTAATATCACTTACTAGTATAGGAAGAGAAAACTAGAATAGTGGAGTAGAAGAGATTAGAAACTGTTCAGATAGGCATGACTCATTTAGAATGGCTGCACTGAATGCTAATTCATTATAAAGCTATTGTTTTAGAAATTTTTAAAATAAACTATATACAGACACATGAACACACATCTTGTTGTCCTTAGTGCATTTAATATATATTTCTCAAATAGCCAGTCATCTAGTAGAGTGAAAGCCTATTGAATTCACATCAATTTATTCTCTCTGATGTGGTGTCTATTTCTAGCAGTATTTTCGTATTATAATGAACATTTCTGAGCCAAGATGGCTAATAAAATGTGCATATGTTAGCTGTGGCAATGTGCACAAAAATGGAAAAGAAAAATATCCAATTTGATGTTAAATACCACTTTTACTGGGCCCTTGGGTGCTCTCAAGATGATTATCAGGAAATATTAGGTAAAATCACCAATTATATAGTTATTAGGTATTAGGAAAAATGTTTGAGAACTTAGTAGGTCATATATACATTGTTGCAACCTTAGAGGATTGACAGCTGGGGGGAAAGAAGTTACCCATAAGGGATACTGAGATCACATCTCTTTATAGACTATACAAACTATGCAATGTTTGAATGTGCATTCAAACATAAGTTAAATTACATGAATAATTTTATACACTTTATATATTTATAAATATCTTTTATTTCATATATTTAATTTTTATAGAATTCTTTTATTTATGTATTTTATACCTCTATGTTACATTTTATTTTGTATATATTAGTATCTTATATGTGTATGCATGGAGAGGAAAATGTCAACCCACTCCAGTATTCTTACCTAGAAAATCCTGTGGATGAAGGATCCTGGTGATGGGGTCACAAAGAGTCGGACACGACTGAGTGACTAACACAACACATGTATGCCTAATTTCATATATGTTTAGTTTTGGTAATTAAGCATGAGATGGTTGGATGGCATCACTGATTCAATGGACACAAGTTTGAGCAAACTCTGGGAGACAGTGAAGGACAGGAACCCTGGTGTGCTTTAGTCCATGGGGTTGCAAAGAGTTGGACATAACTGAGCAATTGAACAACAACAACATAAGTGACATTTCCAATTATTTGGGAAATTGTGTCTTCTGTAAGGGTTTTGGGCAAAGCCTTTATATTTTGTTATATTTATATGTAATGCAATTTATTTTGGCACTCAGCCTTACACTATGTAAATAAATAAGTTCCAGAAGGAATAAATTTCTAAAACATTGAGGGAAATCCAAAATTACTAGAATATGTAGAAAATACGCTTTATATTTGTGGTGGGGAACAAGAAAATTCTAGACATAATACAAAACTCAGAAATCCAAAAGGAAAACGCCGGCAGGTTGTCTGTTTAGGACTGTTGAACCTTTGTTTGGCCAGTCACGCCCAGTCGTTTGCTCAGTTGTGTCCGACTATTCGTGACCCCGTGGACTGCAGCCTGCCAGACTCTTCTGTCCATGGAATTTTATAAGCGAAATACAGAAGTCGATTGCCACTTCCTATTTCAAGGAATCTTCCTGACCCAGAGATCAAACCCACATCCCGACCCAGAGATCATCTTCTGCATTGACAGGCAGATTGTTTACCACTGAGCCACCTGGGAAACCCAAAGATGCAGACAAAGGTAAAATATAAGTTATAGGTTGAAATAAAACCTTATGAGATATATAGATAGACACAGATGTATATGGCTCATATCAACATGAAAGGAGGGTCTTGGGCATCTCAGTGCAAGCCTCACTGTCTCCTGGCCACAAGGTCTTTCAGCAATCAGTCCCTTCTGCCTCTGGCTGGATGCTCTGAGGTCTGCCTTCCCAAGGCTTCTGTACAGGAATCCTTCCCAGAGGATCCTTGGGACCCAGCTCATCTCCTTGCTTCTTAAGCAGCCAGAAAACTCTCAGTCCTCACCCCAAACCACAAGGAGAGTGTCTGCTTACGCAGTGACTGCTGGCTGTCTCATCTGGCCCTGAGGTGAAGGAAACCAAATCCCCTGCTCTTTCTAAGGAAACTGACACAGCACTCCTGACCTTACGTGTGCCCTCCAGACGCTGGCTGTTTGCTCTCTGGTTGTTGACTTCACTCCAGAAAGAAAACTGGGGAGAAAAGAGGGTCAGAACACACTCTCAGAAGACCATGTTCTTCAGATCCCCCTCTCAACAGTAACTTCTGAGCATCTTTTGAGAGCCTGTAAGGTTCCTTTAAACTACCTTAGCATCCCCAGTGCTTTGCATAGAGCCTGCATGCAGTCAATATTTTGGCAAGACTGAGCAAGCAATGTAACCTTTAACAGAGAGCAAATTGCTGGCTCCCTCTGTCTTTTCCATCCACAGGATTCAGAGTCAGTGGCTGAAGTAGCTGTGGTAGAGATGCTGGGCTTTGAGGTGGACATTAGCACACTGGCGTGTTTCTTAGGACCAGGGAATTATTTTACTGACCCTTTCCAAACAGTACCTAAAACAGAAAGCTCTTCTCTTATAGCCTTCAAGAGATGGCAGGATGTAATTTTCCCCTAAATACATAAATACAATCAACATAAGCTTACTATTTCAGAAGAAAAACTGTGCAACATAAATACTCAGATACTTAACCAAGGAAGCTGGATTTTCTGTCCGAAACTTTTTTCAAAGGTGTATATGGCTCATACTATTCAGACCACATCCAAGGCAGGCCTTTATTACTCTTTAAAATCACAACTTGGCATTTGGATATTTAGATGTATGACATTTAGATATTTAGGCAGATGATATGTGGATAGGAGATCTGTAAATAAAACTTGAATCTTTTCTGATATTATCCTCTTCTACTATGTTTTCTAAATTCTGCCTTAAATTTGATTTAAATCTTTCCCCAATTCTTTTGACTGGCTAGATTTTTTTCTTTCCTTTTTTATGTATCATGTACCAAAGTTCTTAAAGTTTTGAAAATTTACTTTGACTAAATCATCCCTTGTTCACTTTTGAAACTATCATGACCTTTCTATTTTATATTACAGTATCTTAGAGATTTGCTAGTTTATTTGTAGGGACATATATATTATCTTGTTAAGTGTACAGGACTGATTCTTATGAAGGATTATGTTAGTTTCAAAGCATGTTGTGCTAAAGAACCAATGGGATCCTGAAAAGCAGAATTTCACATATTCAGCGCTTTCATTAGAGCATTTGAAATATAAGCTGATCACATCCAGGTCACCATGAAATGGGATGATTTAAATTAGCTGTATTTGGATAAAAATACCTTTTACTTGAAAGCCAGCAATCAATCAGTGATTGGAAAACATATCTCTAAAGCCTGAAAATCATTTTAATGGTGACCAATATTTTGCTGGTGAGAAACCCTTAAACACTTGAGAATCCCATAGTTAATATTGTTATAGATGATTATAAATAAGAATTTATCATTTTATTGTTGTTTTCATTCTTCAAATACTTTGAACTATTTTATTCACATTTTATTGTCTAAGGAAACTGCTTAACAGTTATAGCTGGGTCACTGAAAAGAGCAGGTGAACTCAGAGCAAAGGCGTCCCCAGAGATTACTTGTTTTCTGGACTTCCACAGAAATTGACTTCTATTGTTGTTTCTTCTCACTCTTTTAACCAGTAAAATACTTGTTTCTTCAAGGCTTACTCATGTTTCCAAATATATGGGAAGTCTGTGTATTACAGCTAGCACGCAGCTAAAAAATTAACACAGTTGCATTATTTTACAGTAAAGAGACTTTTAACAGGACAAATTCAAAAGTCTTTGCTGTCATTCAATAATCTTTTCAGAAAAAGCATCTGATACAAGAAATCTGGTTGTATCCCTGCAAATAAGTAGCTACATCTCTTGATTACCATGTTCCAATTATTATTATTGTACACAGTTCAGTTTAGTCACTCAGTCGTGTTCAACTCTTGCAACCCCATGGACTGCAGCATGCCAGGCTTCCCTGTCAATCACCAACTCCTGCAGCTTACTCAAACTCATGTCCGTCGAATCAGTGATGCCATCCAACTATCTCATCCTCTGTCATCCCCTTCTCCTCCTACCTTCAGTCTTTCCCAGCATCACAGTCTTTTCTAGTGAGTCAGTTCTTCGCATCAGGTGGCCAAAGTACTGGAGCTTCAGTTTCAGTATCTGTCCTTCCAATGAATATTCAGGACTGATTTCATGATTGACTGGTTGGATCTCCTTGCAGTCCAAGAGACTCTCAAGAGTCTTCTCCAACACCGCAGTTCAAAAGCATCAATTCTTCAGCACTTGGCTTTCTTTATAGTCCAACTCTCACATCCATAACATGACCACTGGAAAAATCATAGCTTTGATTAAATGGACTTTTGTTGGCAAAGTAATGTCTCTGCATTTTAGTATGCTGTCTAGATTGATCATAGTTTTTGTTTCAAGGAGCAAGTGTCTTTTAATTTGATGGCTGCAGTCACCATCTGCAGTGATTGTAGAGCCCAAGAAAATGTTTCCCCATCTATTTGCCATGAAGTGATGGGACCGGATGCCATGATCTTAGTTTTCTGAATGTTGAGTTTTAAGCCAAAGATAAGTCATTGTTTCTAATTGTTGGTGATGCAGTTAAGGCAGTGTCACCATTTGTTCATTGGTTTCGAGCATGGTTAGTTCCGAATTTGAGTGAAAAATTTTACCCATGTGATTCTCTTTAATAAAAAGAATAAATTCAGAATTAGATGGTAGTAGTTGAACTCTAAAGTATCAATTTCAAGCCTACAGACCATAGTACGATACTTACAGCAGAGCCTGACAATAAAGGCCATCAACCAAAGACTTCCTGAATATGACATAAATTTCTAAAGGGTAGAGAGATTGACTATAAGAAAGAATTGCTTTGAGTTCATTTTCTAACCAACACTTTTGATATCCTGCCGTGTACTGGTTGCAAGATAATCTGATCACAGAGTAAGGAATTTAATCAGTGTAATTCCAACTCATGTCAATAGGAAATAAGAAATACTCCTTAATCTGGAGGTTTGCAGAGTAACTTAACATTTCTCTAAATATAGCTGGTTATGCATGAACACTTGGAAGTATGTTTCCTTACTAATTAATGAACCAAGTAGATATGAAACATGAGCAATGACCAAACAGGACAGAAGATGGCTCTGAAAATATTCATGTTTCCAGTGGCAGTAAGAATTCCTAAAGGGGAGGTGGGGGATGCGATCGTCTTCAAATTTTGGTTAGGAAGAAGGACCATTCCCCTTGGCTTGCTCAGCTATGAAGCTCTTCGTGTTGGAAATTTTTCTTAAACCAATTTAATTATAGTACAAGAGGATTAGCTGAGCAGTAGCAATAAGGTACCTTATCTTTACCTGTTATATAATTAATATAAGGAAGCACTGTATCAAGATAAATGAATGTAGAAAGAAATAAAGATTTGGTTTTAAGAAATACACTTTGTTCTAGTTCTGATTTCATGTAGAAGAAAAGATAAGACACACTGAGTATGACTGAATTTTATTTTGAGAATTTTCTAAAGAAGTCTGTATGTATCTTAAATACTTAATTTGCCTCTTTATTTTTAAAAGAATTTCCTGATTTTTAAAAAATTAAAGTCCAGTTCAATGAATAGCTATATTAAAAGTTTAGTGAAAGCCCAAATCAAAATTATCTTCTTTTGCAACTAATTTAGTAGATATTTCTTGACATCAGTTATCAAGATATATAATATTATCTTTTCAATTCTTCTTGCTTTTATTGATGAAACCCAGGAGAGTCAAGTACTTCTGCCATGCTTTAGAAAAACTAGTAAAACAGCCAAACATAAAAAAGCCAAGCATGCTGGGATAATACTATTTAATTAAGAAATAGCTACTGAGTCATCTTTATTTTCTTGAACATTAGTACCACCCAAAACGACTCAGTAAAGCTGTTTTCCAGAGGACAGGAAAGAATTGCACTTGACATTTGATTCTAAAAGTGCATTGTGAAGTTTAATGCAAGTGGCACTTGATGGTGGGTCCTGGCCTTAGCCTTTATTTTTCTCTAGAATTGTTGGCTGGTGTGGAAGAGGCCAGTTCCAGCATCTTGATGGGGTGAGACCCCTGATTTTTACCTGGTAATGGAAGAGTATGTCATTCAATATCAATTTAAAAATCACATTTACCACTGTGATAAAGAAATGGGCAAGAAACTTTTTGACCATTAGCCAAACTGTAGAAGGGACAGATGCTGATTTTTCACTCTTTGCTGCCTCTCACTCATTTCGCCTCCCCGGAGGTCAAGTCTCCACCATTGTCTTCTTGACTGCTTGCCCTGGGACAGTGACTCTTGGGGAAAGTCTGAATTTGGCCAGGAGGAAACCCGTCAGGCTATTGGAGGGCAGGGGGAGGAAAATGCGGGTGTTTATCGTCTACTCCTCTCCCCTTCAGCACCACGTTTCTGGCACTGGTGGAATATCTCCTCACCTGTATCTCCCCAAAGGCAGCCCGTCTTTTATGGCTTCAGCTCTAACCACATACAGTCCCTCTTTTCCCATCATACCTCTCCTTCCACTTCACCCCATCTGTTCTTACCCAGCTCCCCACAGGGGCTCATCCTGCCTATACCAGCTTCCCTTATTGGCTTTCCTAACCTGCCTAGAACGCTGTGTTCTGTATCTTCATTAAAGTCTCTTCACTTCATGCATATTCTAATTAAACTCAGGAGGGGCACATGAGTGGGTGGGATCTTGACTGATATGGGGTTTTTAAGTCCCTTGTTTGGGAATACTTGGACAAGACCAAGATGATCATTAAGAGACTGCAAGAGTAGGTCATTTAGCCAAGTAAGCTAGTATCGCTTTGTATAGTTGTCTCCAATGAATGGGTGTTCATGATGGCTCATATCTGAGGAGTATAACCTTCTTCTGATCAATTATTTTTACCAAGAAAGTCTATGAAGCCATCATGGAAGATGTTATTTTCAAATGTTATTTGATCCACAATTTTGGAGATGCAG
Source organism: Oreotragus oreotragus (assembly GCA_006410675.1). Taxonomy (NCBI): domain Eukaryota; kingdom Metazoa; phylum Chordata; class Mammalia; order Artiodactyla; family Bovidae; genus Oreotragus; species Oreotragus oreotragus. Next base: position 172,211 of record SJYX01014416.1, read on the forward strand.
TTAATTCAAAGAAGATTCAAAGAGGTCTCAATGATCTAGATTCCTGGATATGTAGAATTGGAGTTGCATTGAAATTGGACACAAATTACAATGTGCATATATGACTGACCACATACTGAATGAATTGTTTTGCTCATTAATCCAGTGTCAGGTAACTGTGATTTGGCTGTTTAGAAGTATTCATCACATTCTAGGCCTCATTAAAAGAAATCAAAAGCCAGCTACACACAGTACCAACCAGACTACAGCTGGAGACACACTTCTAGTTTGGTGCACTCCCATGAACAGGTAAACAAACAAGAAAGCTGTATAGCAAATGGTTCCAAGCAGAGAATTTGAGTGCTGGATTTTAGTGGCCTAGATTTTACTCTCAGCTCCCTCACTTACTGGCTGTGAAATTTGGGACAGAAGGATACCTCATGTTCCTCTTCTCTGAAGATCCCAAGACATAATGGTTATTCAATGAGAAAGAAGTTACATAAAGCTGTGCTGACCACATATTCTACAAATTATACCTAGAAAACTACTGATAATCACTAGGGTGTGAATGGTCTGCAAACCAAGTTACATGAGAAACAGTCCAGGCTATTGGGGAGAGTTTTGTTTCTGGTTGAAAAGACATACTGATGAGTGAAGTTGGCTTTATGAAAATGTGCAAGATTGTTCAATAGGAAAGATGTTCTAGAGAGTCAGAAGGAGACGGTGGAAATTACAGGGAATGTCATTTTGCCTGTCATCACAAATACCTTTCTAGTTTCCTGATGTCCAACCAGAAACAGACTAATGAAAGTCTTTTTGTCATTGTCAGTGAAACTGGATAATTACTATGTGGAATATGATGTTATCAGGAAATCCTGTAATAAAGATAGGACACGGAAAGATGAACACCCCAGGTTGGTAGGTGCCCAATATGCTACTTGAGATCAGTGGAGAAATAACTCCAGAAAGAATGAGGAGATGGACCCCAAACAAAAACAATACCCAGTTGTGGATGTCACGGGTGATGGAAGTAAAGTCTGATTCTGTAAAGAGCAACATTGCATAGGAACCTGGAATGATAGGTCCATGAATCAAGGCAAATTGGAACTGGTCAAACAGGAGATGGCAAGAGTGAACATAAATATTTTAAAAATCAACGAACTAGAATGGATTAATGGGTGAATTTAACTCAGATGACCATTATATCTACTATTGCTGTCTCTTATACACATCTNGCAACATTGCATAGGAACCTGGAATGATAGGTCCATGAATCAAGGCAAATTGGAACTGGTCAAACAGGAGATGGCAAGAGTGAACATAAATATTTTAAAAATCAACGAACTAGAATGGATTAATGGGTGAATTTAACTCAGATGACCATTATATCTACTATTGTGGGCAAGAATCCCTTAGAAGAAATGGAGTAGCCATCTTGGTCAACAAAAGAGCCCAAAATGCAGTACTTGGGTGCAATCTCAAAAACAACAGAATGATCTCTGTTTGTTTCTAAGGCAAACCATTCAGTATCTCAATAATAACGTCTATGCCCCAACTAGTAATGCTGAAGAATCTGAACAGTTCTGTGAAGACCTACAAGACCTTCTAGACGTAATACCCCCAAAAGGTGTCCTTTTCATTATAGGGGACTGAAATGCAAAAGTAGGAAGTCAAGAGCTACCTGGAGTAAACAGGCAAATTTAGCCTTGGAGTACAGAATGAAGCAGGTCAAAGGCTAACAGAGTTTTACAAAGAGAGTGCACTGGTCATAGCAAACACCCTCTCTCAGCAATACAAGAGAAGACTCTAAACATGGACATCACCAGATGGTCAATACCAAAATCAGATTGATTATATTCTTTGAGCCAAAGATGGAAAATCTCTGTAAAGTCAGCAAAAACAAGACTAGGAGCTGACTGTGGCTCAGATCATGAACTCCTTATTGCCAAATTCAGACTTAAATTGAAGGAAGTGGGGAAAACCACTGGACCTTTCAGGTATGACCTAAATCAAATCCTTTATGATTATACAGTAGAAGTGGCAAACTGGATTCAAGGGAGTAGATCTGATAGATGCCTGAAGATCTATGGACAGAAGTTTGTAACATTGTACAGGAGGCAGTGATCAAGACCATCCCCAAGAAAACAAAATGCGAAAGGCAAAATAGTTGTCCGAGGAGGCCGTACAAATAGCTTAGAAAAGAAAAGACATGAAAAGCAAAGGGGAAAAGGAAAGATATACTCATTTGAATGCAGAGTTCCAAAGAATAGCAAGGAGAGATGAGAAAACCTTCCTCAGTGATCAGTGCAAAGAAATAGAAGAAAACAATAGAATGGGAAGCACTAAAGATCTTTTCAAGAAAATTAGAGACACCAAGGGAACATTTATGAAAAGATGGGCACAATAATGGACAGAAATGCTATGGACCTGACAGAAGCAGAAGATATTAAGAAGAGGTGGCAAGAATACACAGAGTTCAGTTCCATTCAGTCACTCAGTCATGTCCAACTCTTTGCAAATGCACGGAGGAACTATACAAAAAAGAAATTCATGACCCAGAAACCACAATGGTGTGATCACTCACCTGCAGCCAGACATCTTGGAATGTGAAGTCCAGTGGGCCTTAGGAATCATCACTAGGAACAAAGCTAGTGGAGGTGATGGAATTCCAGAAGAGCTATTTCAAATTCTAAAAGGCAATGCTATGAAAGTGCTGCATCAATATACCGCCAAATTTGGGAAACTCCGAATTGGCCACAGGACTAGAAAAGGTCAGTTTTCTAATCCCAAAGAAAGGCAATGCCACAGAATGTTCAAACTACCACAGAATTGCACTCATCTCACATACTAGCAAAGTAATGCTCAAAATTCTCCAAGCCAGGCTTCAATACTATGTGAACTGTGAACTTCCAGATGTTCAAGCTGTATTTAGAAAAGGCAGAGGAACCAGAGATAAAATTGCCGACATCCACTGGTTCATTGAAAAAGCAAGGGAGTTCCAGAAAAACATGTAGTTCTGCTTTATTGTTTATGCCAAAGTCTTTGGCTGTGTGGATCACAACAAACTGTGGAAAATTCTTCAAGAGATGGGACTACCATACCACCTTACCTGCCTCCTGAGAAATCTGTATGCAGGTCAAGAAGCAACAGTTAGAACTGGACATGGAACAGGAAATCAAGAAAGAAGTACAAATCAGGAAAGAAGTACATCAAGGCTGTATATTGTCACCCTGCTTATTTTTTTTATATGCAGAGTACCTCATGAGAAATACTGGCTGGATGAAGCACAAGCTGGAATCAAGATTGCTGGGAGAAATATCAATTTTATTTATATGCAGAGTACATTATGAGAAATACTGGCTGGATGAAGCACAAGCTGGAATCAAGATTGTCGGGAGAAATATCAATAATCTCAGATTTGGAGATGACATCACCCTTATGGCAGAAAGCAAATAAGAACTAAAGAGCCTCTTGATGAAAGTGAAAGAGGAGAGTGAAAAAGTTGACTTAAAACTCAACATTCAGAAAACTAAGATCATGCCATCCAATCCCATCACCTCATGGCAAATAGATGGGGAAACCATGCAAACAGTGACAGACTTTATTTGTAGGGGGAGGGGGAGCTCCAAAATCAGTGCAGATGGTTCCTGCAGCCATGAAATTAAAAGACACTTGTTCCTTGGAAGAAAAGCTATGACCAACCTAGACAGCATATTAAAAAGCAGAGACATTACTTTGCCAACAAAGGTCCATCTAGTCAGATTGTGGTCTTTCCAGTAATTATGTATGGATGTGAGAGTTGGACTAAAAAGAAAGCTGAACACAAAAGCATTGATGCTTTTGAACTGTGGTGCTGGAGAAGACTCTTGAGAGTCCCTTGGGCTGCAGGAAGATGCAACCAGTCCATCCTAAAGGAAATCAGTCCTGAATATTCACTGGAAGGACTGATGCTGAAGCTGAAACTCTAGTACTTTTGGCCACCTGATGGGAAGAACTGACTCATTGAAAAAGACCCTGATCCTGGGAAAGGTTGAAGGCAGGAGGAGAAGGGGATGACAGAGGATGAGATGGTTGGATGGCATCACCATCAATGTACATGACTCAATGTACCTGAGTTTGGGTAAACTCTGGGAGTTGGTGATGGACTGGGAGGCCTGGCATGCTGCAGCCAATGAGGTTGCAAAGAGCTGGACGTGACTGAGCTACTGAACTGAACTGAACCTGTAATAAAGGCTGGCATGGGGGAGCAGCATGACAGAAGGAAAAGGTGACAAGATGACCTTTAATTTCCCTTTGGGACTCTGTGATTTACGAGTCTAGTATTTTGGACAGAATATCAGGAAAATGGCTGCAACCTTTGTTTGTATTTATGTTGCCTTTTTCACATGGGCCCTTTGGCAGTTGTCCCGAGACATGTTGTCCCAACAAGGCCTGACAGTCCCAGTTATATTTTCCTGCGAAGAGGATTTTGCCTTTGGGTGGCACACAGTGGCCTCTGTGTCACCAGCTTTGCAGACTTCTTCAAGAAACTGTATTTGGTGCTAATATCTCACTGACTTGGAACAAACCCCTTTGAAAAGGGATTTATTTTCTTGACCAGAATGAAAAATGTATTGAGTGGGAAAAACACCTCACAGTGTTTGTGTTTTCCTTTTGGCCTCACCTGGTATTCTTACCCTGATGGAGCAGCCTCTGAAAACCTGTGGCACACATCAGTCTTGCATCTATTTCTGTGGGTACCATTAGGAATGGATAATTAAAGCTTTTCAAAGATACTCAACACATGACATATTTTTGGTGAAAGCAGACTTTTGTTTGGAAAAGTGGCTAATATACTTTCAAGCAAATCTGTAGATGTGTTGTGTTTAGGAGGCAGCAGAAGAGATCTGAGCTGGCAGATTAATTGCTGTGCTAGGGCACCACTGAAGACAAGCAGTGGATCCAAGACCATGAAAACCTGTCTTATATAAACTCGCTTCATCATCCAGGTAGAAATAGCGTGCCTACCATTTCTGATCAAATCTGGAGAAAATGCCAATGTAATATCTCCAGGGTAATTCATTTTTGAAAAATGAGTGTCCTTTCTACTGACTACTTCTTTTTTTTTTTTGTATTTATTTATTTTTTTACACGAACTCCCAAACATGAACCCCCCTCCCACCTCCCACCCCACATCTTCCCTCCAGATCATCCCCATACACCAGCCCCAAGCATCCTGCATCCTGCATTGAACATAGACTGGTAATTCATTTCTTACATGATAGTATACATATTTCAATGCTATTCTCCCAAATCATCNTTTCCTGCTTTGTCTGGATTTCAGCTGTTTGTGTGAGAGGTGATTAAAACAAAGCAAAGAAATGGCTCTCACCCAAATCAGTCTCAATTACTGAGGTCAACAGGCTTCTAGTTAAGAAAGGAATCTTCATCTGTGGAGAGGCAGGGCACAAGCCTCTGGATGGCCTGGTCTTGGAGCTCCCTTTCTTTTCTAATCTTTTCTGATTCCATAGCATAGCAACTTCCAGGGAGTGTGACATTTCATAACCCATCAATAGGCTATTTCAAATGCCAACTAAAAGGAAAAGGAGCGTAGAATAGACTTCAGGGAAAATTAAAGTAAAAACACTAAAAGAAATTGGATACATTTTCTTGGCTTGGTGAGCATTTCTGGTGATCAAAAAAGATGTTTAGAAATATTTCTTTAGGAAAAGGAAAGCAATTCATTTCCCTTGACTGATTTCTATATGCTAGGTCCTCTATCAGACATTTTGTGTGCATTGTAGACTCTATTATTATCACCATTTTATTGATGAGGAAACTGCAAAGTATAGATAATCTGTAACAGTGTCATGGAACTGACAGTACACAAACACTATTTCAGCTACTATTTCATCCTTCATCTCCATAACTGATGATAGTGATTCACCATTCATCCTTGGTGCAACGTCCATTGCACCGTGGTGTCGACTTCAGAAAACCTAAGTTAATGGATTATTTCTGTGGCATCAAATCTCTAATTATATAATAGTTAATATATTGAACTTTGCTCTTTGGAATTCAATTATTCAATAAAATAAAAGAGAATCTTTACCCTTTGAAATCTTCAAAAAGCCTAATGATTTAGCAGGACTATTTCAAGATAATTTTTCTAGGCTTCCTACCAGCCTCCTCCTGAAACTGTCTGCTATTTATTTCCTTTGTGGTCTTAGATGAGTCAGAGATCGTAGGTGAAATGATTGTGTTCTCATTTCTTTTGAAAAATTGCATGCCAGATCTCTTTCCACATACTTCAAACCTTGATCTAATGGATTAAAACAGCTACAAAAACTTTTATTGAAAGTAGTAAACAAAATCATCACATATATTTTTCTTTCAATTTCTTGTCAATCTCTGAAATTAATGAACAGGCAGAAGCATCCACTGGGACCATTTATTTTCTTCTAAATTTCTGGGTTCCGCATTATCTTCCGTTGCATTGGGACCATTTTTAGATTTTTTTTTTCCCTTACATGAAAAAAGTACAATTTGGAGTGATAAAGCTTGTCCACATTTGTCACATCAGAATTCTACAAATGTACCACAATTTTCATCTTTTCTTTCTTTAGCCTCTGCTCCTCTGGTATCTGGTGACTTTGCTTTATGCTTCAGGAAGAGTACTGGATTATGCATACCTTTTCCCCTTAGCCTTTAGAAAGCATGCTTCTTTTTAAGGACTCTGTTTTTAGTAAAGCAGCCACCAGAGATTCTACATTTTGTGCCAACAATGAATCTAGCTGGAAGATTTTCTATGAGAAATTCTACCATCCGCCACTAATCCTCCACTAATGACTCAGTGAAAGTGAAAGTGTTAGTCGCTGGCCATGTCCTACTTTCTGCGATCCCATGAACTGTCAGGCTCCCCTGTCTATGGGATTCCCCAGGCAGGAATACTGGAGTGGGTAAAAATAAGAACTGGTTCCTGGTATCCATGCTACCTCTGACATTGACAAGCATTTTGTGAAGTAACTGTGGTACTAGAATAAACCCCAACTAATAGAAGTCCCCACACTAGACTTCATCACTTCGCTGCTAAGTTGTAAAGAGAGAGTTTGTACCTAAAGGAAATACTTTACAGATTTGGACGTGATGCCCGTGGGAGATGTGTACCAAAGGGCAAGGTGAGACAAGGTCCCCATGCCCCCGTGCTCCAGACCTATCCCAGAAGTTGGATGAATACTAAACTTTGCAATAATACAGAAACCATAAGCTTGCTTCTCATCAGTGGTAACACAGTCTTCATTTTTGAAACATGGTATTCATTCATGGATTCTGTATTCAGCTATATCTTTTTGTGTTCATATCAAACGTTATTTTCCTTTTAATAATGCACTCTAACTTTGTGATAAATAAAAGAGTTAGTTACAAGAGACAATTGCAATTTGTATTTATATACAAATTTTAAGTGGACTTGCTTATTTCTGACTCATCCTATAAACCTGCAAGAGCTTGCCTTCTTTTAAAAAAAAAAGCTTATACTTCTTATGATTAATTTCTTCCCTTCCTTCTTTCCTTATTTCTTTCCCTCATCTAAAAAAAAAAAAATCCTGTGATATAGATGTTTGGGGGGGGGGATTGATATCCTCTGCAAAGTTCCTTGCAACTCAGTTTTAGACTTCTGTCGTATTTTTAAATTTTCTATCAAGTAGAGAAATGAAATCTACTAGGAAAATTTGAAACCATTTCAATGGTGAATTTTTGCTTAAATGGTAATATTCATGAAACAACTGTACTTCAAATGGTTATTAATTTGCAAAACATCATTCCATTTAACTTTAACTCTCTTTTCTTATGCCTTTGCTAGGAAATAAATATTGTCTTGTAGAAAGAGATTATTCTTTTTAAGTTTTCTTTTCTGAAGATGATTTTCACTCAACTCTTAACCTTCCTTGCCAGAGCCAGAAGTTCAAGGTAAAAGGTGAGTAGGGCCCTCCTGGGAATTTGTTAGCCCTGTGAGAATGTATGCTGATATGGTTTAAAAAGATGCAATATAGCCTATTGGAAAAATATTGAAATTTTAGGGAGAGGAATTAGATTCATACCCCAGCTCTGCTATTAGTTAATTATCTTGGGCAAGTATCAAGATTCTCATTTGGAAATTGAAGTTCAATTTCCAAACATTTATGGTGTTTTTCAAGAGTGCTAAGCACATGTTGGCATGCTGAAGATGTGAGTTGAATTAACATATAGGTGATATATTTCAGGAATATTATAGAAGAGAGTCTGAGCTAAAACAAATAAAGGCTTATGTGCCAGAACACAGCCAGCTTCTACAGTGGGAAGTTCTTGTTATCACAGTTCAGTGAACCCTGGAAGAGCAGCACTTTTTTCCGTACAAAGATAAAGAGGCATAAAAAAACCAAAGAGAATAAATATTTCTAAGCCTGCAGTGTCCACCTCTGACTACACTCTGGTTGAAATTATCTCAGACCTGTAACTCTTGGTTCTGTGACTCTGTGGTATCTGGCGGGGAAGCAAGCGGCGAGGGAAGTGGCTGTGGATGGCCTTTGTCCTTGGGCAGCCCCCACTCACCACCATCAGGCAGATGGATGCTTATGCAGATTGCCTGCTTCCTTCATAAGTGCTCATCCTTGTGGTGAGTATTAATTCTCATCTGTGTTCAAGGATTGTAATCAAGACAGGACAGTAATCAAAATGATGTGTACCTCAAAATCAAGGCTTTTTACATCAAAATCAAAATTGCATGGTAAATTAGAGGAATACATATTATAGTTTAATCAATGACTCTGATCTTGCTTTCATGATTGATGCAGAAGGAACGAAAGATTAGGTTTAAAAGTGGTTCATGTTTGGGAGCTTATGTACACCCATGGCGGATTCATGTCAATGTATGCCAAAACCAATACAGTATTGTTAAGTAAAATTAAGTTAAAAAAAAAAAAAGCCTAAAAATAAAAAATAAAAGAATTCTGAATGTCAGAAATAAATAAATAAATAAAAGTGGCCAAGAGGAAAGTATTAAGAATTTATCTCATAATCTTAGTTTATTAAGACTTGTTTATAAGAAAGAAAGATTTTGCTGTATGTCTTACCATACTATCCTTCTCTTTTGAAACATGGGACCCCCCCCCCAAAAAAAAAATCCATAAAACAAAAAAACTTTTAGTATCTGTCTTTACTTAGTTTCTTACATAATAACCTGCACCCCCGGGGCAGAAAAAGTTCTTTACAAGTGAAATGGTATAGGCATGAGATAAAAATGGCTAATATGCTTATTCACAGTGTTAAGTATCCTGTCTTTGCTGTGCTTTTTGAGCAAAAGATTTGAGGTGAATTTCTTGCTTCTTTCTGGTAAGTGACAGTGTTGTTAGTTTGGTCCCAGTGCCTTATCTTCACAAGGCACTGTGATTTTCTTTTTACCTGATCACCCCCTTTGAAGTAGCAGTTAAAGAATAGGTTTTTCTGCTTTTAAAAGCATGTACTTCACACAGGGAAAATTAGATAAATTCTAATATGAAAGAAAAGAATCAACATGCATAGAAGGGAAAGAAAAACATCTTACTATCTTTATATATGGTGCATTTTATCCAGAATTATCTTCCTTGGACTTGGTAGAGGTCATTAGATTTCTTAACCGATTATTCTCTTATACAAGAACATGTATTTATGTATATATCACCTCCACCAGCAAAGGGAAAGAGAGTTGACGTGTAGAGCACTGTCCATTGTCATTCAGCATCTAAGTCTCCCTGGGATGTAGCATGTTCAGGGGTGAAGTGAGCTTTCAGGCTTCCATCATCCTGACTGTGTGCCCCACCTCTACCACTTAGCAGATGTTTATAGTTATTGTTGGGATTTACTTCCTAAGTTTTATTCTCCATGAGCACGTGGCTTAGAAACCTGGAGTAATTCTTGGTTTTCTCCAGTTCACTCGCACCATGGCAGTTGTTTGTCTGTAATAAGTATCATTTCTGTCACTACTGCCAATGTTTAGGTCCTTAGCATCTGTCATCTGGACCACAGTGATGATTTCCTAGACATACTCACCTCATGGATTCCCTACCATCCATCCATCCTCCATCCTATTGCTAAAGTAACATTTTATACATTCAAATGAAATCCCATTAGCTCCTATTTAAATGTTTTCACTGTTCTTATAATTAGAGGATAAATGTATATAAACTTCAAGTTTGTCATTAAAGTCCTTCATAAAAAAAACCAAAGAGAATAAATATTTCTAAGCCTGCAGTGTCCACCTCTGACTACACTCTGGTTGAAATTATCTCAGACCTGTAACTCTTGGTTCTGTGACTCTGTGGTATCTGGCGGGGAAGCAAGCGGCGAGGGAAGTGGCTGTGGATGGCCTTTGTCCTTGGGCAGCCCCCACTCACCACCATCAGGCAGATGGATGCTTATGCAGATTGCCTGCTTCCTTCATAAGTGCTCATCCTTGTGGTGAGTATTAATTCTCATCTGTGTTCAAGGATTGTAATCAAGACAGGACAGTAATCAAAATGATGTGTACCTCAAAATCAAGGCTTTTTACATCAAAATCAAAATTGCATGGTAAATTAGAGGAATACATATTATAGTTTAATCAATGACTCTGATCTTGCTTTCATGATTGATGCAGAAGGAACGAAAGATTAGGTTTAAAAGTGGTTCATGTTTGGGAGCTTATGTACACCCATGGCGGATTCATGTCAATGTATGCCAAAACCAATACAGTATTGTTAAGTAAAATTAAGTTAAAAAAAAAAAAAGCCTAAAAATAAAAAATAAAAGAATTCTGAATGTCAGAAATAAATAAATAAATAAAAGTGGCCAAGAGGAAAGTATTAAGAATTTATCTCATAATCTTAGTTTATTAAGACTTGTTTATAAGAAAGAAAGATTTTGCTGTATGTCTTACCATACTATCCTTCTCTTTTGAAACATGGGACCCACCCCCCCAAAAAAATCCATAAAACAAAAAAACTTTTAGTATCTGCCTTTACTTAGTTTCTTACATAATAACCTGCACCCCCGGGGCAGAAAAAGTTCTTTACAAGTGAAATGGTATAGGCATGAGATAAAAATGGCTAATATGCTTATTCACAGTGTTAAGTATCCTGTCTTTGCTGTGCTTTTTGAGCAAAAGATTTGAGGTGAATTTCTTGCTTCTTTCTGGTAAGTGACAGTGTTGTTAGTTTGGTCCCAGTGCCTTATCTTCACAAGGCACTGTGATTTTCTTTTTACCTGATCACCCCCTTTGAAGTAGCAGTTAAAGAATAGGTTTTTCTGCTTTTAAAAGCATGTACTTCACACAGGGAAAATTAGATAAATTCTAATATGAAAGAAAAGAATCAACATGCATAGAAGGGAAAGAAAAACATCTTACTATCTTTATATATGGTGCATTTTATCCAGAATTATCTTCCTTGGACTTGGTAGAGGTCATTAGATTTCTTAACCGATTATTCTCTTATACAAGAACATGTATTTATGTATATATCACCTCCACCAGCAAAGGGAAAGAGAGTTGACGTGTAGAGCACTGTCCATTGTCATTCAGCATCTAAGTCTCCCTGGGATGTAGCATGTTCAGGGGTGAAGTGAGCTTTCAGGCTTCCATCATCCTGACTGTGTGCCCCACCTCTACCACTTAGCAGATGTTTATAGTTATTGTTGGGATTTACTTCCTAAGTTTTATTCTCCATGAGCACGTGGCTTAGAAACCTGGAGTAATTCTTGGTTTTCTCCAGTTCACTCGCACCATGGCAGTTGTTTGTCTGTAATAAGTATCATTTCTGTCACTACTGCCAATGTTTAGGTCCTTAGCATCTGTCATCTGGACCACAGTGATGATTTCCTAGACATACTCACCTCATGGATTCCCTACCATCCATCCATCCTCCATCCTATTGCTAAAGTAACATTTTATACATTCAAATGAAATCCCATTAGCTCCTATTTAAATGTTTTCACTGTTCTTATAATTAGAGGATAAATGTATATAAACTTCAAGTTTGTCATTAAAGTCCTTCATGAACTTCCTGGCTTCTTTGTTGAAAGTCACACACACACACACACACACACACACACACACACACACACCCACACACACCCCTTTACCCTCCAGATACACTCAGCTATCAGTACTGTCCTTAGCATGCCATCCTGTGTGTCACGCTGAGTGCCTTCCCTCTCTGTAAAAATCACTCTTTTCATTCAATTTCAGGATCACTTTTTAAAATTGTTTTAAATCTGTGTTTGTGGAAATAAATGAAGACCATGCAGATGTGCATTAACAAAACTGTTCCTTTAGACCTGGTGAGGGTGTCAGCAACAATTACTTGTATTTGGCAGAGACTCCAAGGCAGGCAGAAGAATAGGAAGCCTTTACAGAAAAACAAAGAAGTTTTCAGCTAGGGTTTTCTGGAGGGATCTGGGCATGGGGAAGCTGGAGTTCAGCTGACTACAAGTGGGCACCCGATGTGCTTGAGGAAGCACGCTTGGCTTCCTCTGGTTGGTCCTGAGTTGGAAGGATGGTGGGGACGTAAGCGGGAAAGATGAAAGTCATGGACCAGATAGTGATTGTTTGTAGCCAGTTGTTGCAGAGCTTTTGGGTTTGCTTCATGGTCTGGTCACCACAGAGGTCGTGGTCAGAGTTGTCTTGTCATATGTGGTCTGGCTGTTGTCTGTTTGTATGTTCAGTTTCTTTGGTCAATCAATATCTGTTGAATGAGCAGATGAACATTTTAGCTTATTAAGTGTTCATTCCCTCCACTTCCAACTTAATGATAAATTCCAGTGTTCCAGCTTCTTTATCTGTCGACAATTATAAGTCCTTTGCTTAATGTATAGAAAGGAAACCTCCACATAGGTCTGGACATGCTGATTCTGAGGGGAAGGAGATTTCCTTGTCCAAAGAAATGTCCAAAGCTTTTACCCTTAAGCACTAGGCGACCGCACCATTCTCAGATGAAATGGGAACTTGAGTTCCACAGTCCATTACTGCCTCTTGTCCCGTTTAATCAGTGATGACCTCACTGACATCACCTGCCTGAGATGAACGATGTGTAAGATTGTAGTTCTCTATTCTTATGTAACTTCTTCCTTTACAGATAAAGAATCTGACCTTCAAAAATAACTTTTCTTACTTAAAAACAGTGATAATAATATGCCATCCACTCCAGAAAGACCACTCAGTTGCATGAAATGTTTGTATAAAGCTTGACACTCTACCATATATTCTAATAACATAGTGTCTACTCTATGAAATGTTTAGATTCTATTTCAACAGAATTAAAAGTCAATGTAGGATAAAATGTAAACTGCTTGTCACGATTTTACATGGAGGTAGAAGGCTACATTGATGTTGTTGTTTTTCAGTTGCTAAGTCATGTCTCTTTTCGACTCCCTGAACCACAGCACACCATATAGAGACAGTCCTTCACTATCTCCATGAGTTTGCTTAAACTCACATCCATCAAATCAGTGATGTCACCCAACCCTCTCATCTTATGTCACCCCTTCTCCTCTTGCCCTCAATTTTTTCCAGCATCAGGGTCTTTTCCAATAGTCAGCTCTTGGCCTCAGGTGGCCAAAGTATTGGAGCTTCAGCTTCAGCTTCAAAGCTAAGTCTAGCAATATCTCTGAAGAATGTGACTGGTTTGAAGGGAAGGAGATGACAGTGGTATTTATTCATATCCATCTTTGTAGGAAAACAATGGGCTACAATGTGAACCAATAAACCCCTTATGGAGCTAAATCATGGAAATCTGTCTAGTTATCTCCAAGAAAAAGTTTTGGCTAAGCAAGTTAATTTTATCATAAGGTATTTGCTTAGTAATTGTATTGGATCTGAATGTGGATCAGTCTGGAAGTCATCCATTGCTTTTCAATCATATTCTTTGGACAGAAATTAATATAGTTCCTAGAGAATTGTTATGTAGTAAATTATGGACATTGAGTACTGATTTACTTTTGTGATTTGGTCCTTTGTAATGTGATGCTTAAGACTCTATTCTATTATGTGATGCTTAAGACTCTAGTCTTTATTGTTGCTACCAGGTTTTGATCACTTGAATTTTGTGTGCAGACTTGATTTAGGGTCACTAATAAATGCTCTTATATAGTATAAGGTTTCAAGTCTTAAGAGAATGATAGCTAAGTATGCTTTTATGAAATAGGTGTGTGATATTGTTTAACATTTTTAATGTGGCTACCATGATGCCCATGAAAAGTGTGACCATGGTAATTGTGTATTGAGATTGTTCCAGGAACCTCAGATGACCTCAGATCATTGAAACCATTGCATGCCATGATCTTCCCTGGAGGTCACAACATTTCTACATGTCCCTACTATATTCAAGGTTATTTCACAAACCATTACGTTGAATGGTACAACTCTTAATCAGGGTTTCTAAAAATTACCTTGGAGTGATGAATGAGAGTACATTCACCAATAGGATTTCCTAGAATTAGTGAAAAACGTGTAATCAACTTACTATGTAATATCTTCCCCAAGTTTAATGAATGTAAATATCAGACAACTGAATTACATTCATATGATGCCAATTTCATTGGTAATTCTTAGTTTAGAAGATGTTTGTGAACTAATGTATTGTGTTCCTAAGCCAGTTTGGTCTCTATAGATAGAAAAGACTTATGTGTGCAGATCTTTGTTAACAGAAAAGCGGTAGAGATTTTCTTTTTTTTTTTTCCTTTTTATTTATTTATTTATTTATTTTAGAGCTTCCATTTTACTTTATTTTACTTTACAGTACTCTATTGGTTTTGGCATACATTGACATGAATCTGCCATGGGTGTACACGAACTCCCAAACATGAACCCCCCTCCCCCCTCCCACCCCACATCATCCCTCCGGATCATCTGGAGTACATCCCCATACTCCAGATTAGAATGAGACAATAGCAGAGACATTATCATGGTGGGTTCTGATTTCCAGTACATCCTTCTTAATCACAATAGTCACAGCATTNGGTGTACACGAACTCCCAAACATGAACCCCCCTCCCCCCTCCCACCCCACATCATCCCTCCGGATCATCTGGAGTACATCCCCATACTCCAGATTAGAATGAGACAATAGCAGAGACATTATCATGGTGGGTTCTGATTTCCAGTACATCCTTCTTAATCACAATATTCACAGCATTTTCTAGACTTCTTGGCTATAGTCACATGTTGACGTCACCCAAGAGCAATCAGAAGGGGCCCCACAACTACCTTCCTGGCCTTCCCTCAGAGCTGGGAAGTGATGCTCTTCTGACTCATGGTTTCGAGCATAATTTTTAGACACATGCTTGCTGAGCCTCAGTGCATCTACCCAGTACACCCTGCTCAGGGCTCTGTGAACGCCTCCTGGAGATTGTTCTGCTTGCTCAAGTTTCATTGAAAACATTCCATCTTCTCAAACATCTATCAGAGCACAAGGTGGATGTACTGTCTGCACCAAACACAGTTCAAAATTCTGTCCACAAGAAGTGATTGCTTTTAACATGAGCAAAGTTTCTATTTGCTGCTTGATATGTAGGTTATCCATATTTGATGACCATTATTTTTATGATTGACCTTTTAAAAAGTTTATTTATTTAGCTGAGCTGGATCTTCACTGCTGAGCACGGGCCCCTCCAGTTGCAGTGAGAGGGGGGCTGCTCTCCCATGGAGGTGCTCCGGCTTCTCACTGTGGTGGCCTCTCTTGTTGCAGGGCATGGGCTTTAGGCATATGAGCTTCAGTAGTTGTGGTGTGTGGGCTCAGTTGTTGCGGCCCACAGGATCCAGAGCACAGGCTTGGTAATCTTTGCACACAGGCCCAGTTGCTCTGCAACATGTGGAATCCTCCTGGACCACGGGTCAAATCCACATCCCCTGCATTGGCAGGTGGATTATCAGCCACTGGACCACCAGGGAAGTCTGTTATTATTGACCTTCTAGTGTTTGTTCTGGATATAAAATCCTCTATAGTCTGCTAAATGTTCCTTACTGTTGCCCTCTTCCACCCACTCACCATCTCACATATTTTACTTGGTTTGAGTGGGAAAAGATTTAAGCTTTTCTATGAAACACCCCATTTAAGATTTGAATGTTCATAGGAATCGCTGGAGCCTTTTGCAATTGTTCTGATTCAGTAGGTTTGGTTTGGGGCCTGAGATTCTTCATGATTAACCAGCTCCCAGGTGATGAGATGATGCTCAGAGCAACCATGAGTCCCAAGGCCCTCGAGCAGTGCCTTTTCATAGAACTTTCTGCAGCAGTTAAAATATTCCATATCTGCATTGTCCAAAGCAGTGACCACTGCCCTGAGTGAGTACTGAGCACTTGAAATGTGGCTAGTGTAACTAGGAAACTGAAATTTTATTTTACTGAATTTTAATTAGTCTATATTTTAATAGCTGCCCACAATATTTGACTACATCAGAGGACTTACAATAAGGTCTTTACAGTTCATTGATTTTGCCCAGTCTTGAGAAGGGTGATCTCAAGATTGAGGGATTTTTACCTAGACAGCATATTAAAAAGCAGAGACATTACTTTGCCAACAAAGGTCTGTCTAGTCAAGTCTATGGTTTTTCCAGTGATCGTGTATGGATGTGAGAATTGGACTATAAAGAAAGTGGAGCACAGAAAAATTGATGCTTTTGAACTGTGGTGTTGGAGAAGATTCTTGAGAGTCCCTTGGACTGTGAGGAGATCCAACCAGTCCATCCTAAAGGAGATCAGTCCTGGGTGTTCATTGGAAGGACTGATGTTGAAGCCAAAACTCCAATATTGTGGCCACCTGATGCAAATAGCTGACTCATTTGGAAAGACCCTCATGCTGGGAAAGATTGAGGGCAGGAGGAGAAGGGGACGACAGAAGATAAGATGGTTGGATGGCATCACCAACTCAATGGACATGGGTTTGGGTTGACTCCGGAGTTGGTGATGGATAGGGAGGCCTGGCGTGCTGTGGTTCATGGGGTCACAAAGAGGTCGGACACTACTGAGCAACTGAACTGAACTGATCTCTGAACTTCCAGAATCTTGCATAGTGTTAAGAACATTATGTGTCCATATAAACAGCATCCCTAGTGAGAGATCTATCTCCAGTTATGAAAGCAGGTTCATAGAACTGTGATACAACAAAAAATTATTTTACTTTAAAGCTACATGGCATAGCGTGTAGGTAGTTCTGCCTCCACCATTTACAGGATAATTTCTGACAAGTCACTTAATCCCTCTAAGCATCAATTTACTCATCTCAAAATAGTAATCATGATTATGGTAATACCTATCACATAGGGTTGCTATTCACAGGTGTTATTCACATAGAATTTTTGTCAAATCACTTTTTCAGATGATATTTGTTCTGGAAATGCTAGTTTTTGTTGTTACATTAGCGTGTGTTCTTTCCCTCCCCTAAATATTTTTATTTCTGGTGAACTAATAGAGAAAGATGCCTTATGTGGACAGGATGGCAGTCTTAATTGGGAAGTGAAATGATACCACAAACTCATGTGCAGTTTGTATATTTCTTCATGTGGAGAAAACAGGTCAGATGGTCAAGGAGGAAGGCTTTTACAAGTTTCTCTTACTGTATGGCATTGCATTGCTTTTTTTGTGGAAATGGATGTAGTATTTTTGCTTGGGAACTGTGTGCTCTTTGATTAAATTTGCTAATAAATTGGGTCATAAATGTCTTGCTAAGTGTAACTGGAACTGTATGAATCCATTTCATCTTAAATATACTCCACTGCAACTTGCCAAAAACCTAACGTCCCACTTGTTTATAGTGATTAAATGAACAACAGACATATTTTCTTGAGCAGATTGGCTTTGGAACAGCCTTTTTTTCCCACATCTTTTTGATAAAGCATTGTTTGCTTCATGAGCATAAGAAAAATCACAATAGCTGACATTTAGCAAGTGTACAGACTGTTTTAAACACTTTACATGTATAAACACATTGAGTTGCCATTGAGACTGAATAAACTTTTTTTTTTTTTTACTCAAAGCTATTTTATTTTATTTTATTTTTTTGTATTTATTTATTTATTTACACGAACTGTTTGCAAATGTGTTGAGTTCTGAAAATATTGATGGCCTTCTTGCTACTGGTGGTGGCATGGAGCAGCCATCCAGTGACCTTTGTACAATCATGATTTATAAATGCATTGAACTGAGAGCTTCATCAGGATGATTTAAGAATGGTTGATTAAGACAAATCAAGGCATTTCTGAAATAGAAAGGATTGATTTTATGTTTCTCAGTTAAAGTGTTTATAGCTTATAATGCAGCTGTCTGACTTTATATATTCTTAAATAAGCTCCATGAATGTGAAAGTTGCTTTTTGCAACCCCATGGACTATACAGTCCATGGAATTTTCTAGGACAGAATACTGGAGTGGGTAGCCCTTCCCTTTTCCAGGGGTTCTTCCCAATGCAGGGATCAAACCCAGGCCTCCCACATTGCAGGCAGATGCTTTACCAGCTGATCCACAAGGGAAACCCATACACCTTATTAAATAATTTAAGTGTTTTTGTTTAAAACTTGATATTGCAAAATTCATCTTCCTCTTTGCATTCATCAGCTTTTCTTTATAGACATTTTACCTTCCCTATAGATTACATTTTAAAGTAAATCAGCCAGTCTGTATAAAGTAAAAATCAACATGGTGTGTTAACTATTAACAATTTCTCAAGACTGAATCAATACTGTCTTTGGTCTGAGTTTTTATGGCAGGAAAAAGGACCCAAACTCTTAACTGTCTCATCACTGCAGTGTGTTTTTTTTCCGCCTCCCTCCACAGTAAGACTTGAATGAAAAATACTTTATTTTCCTAATCATGTCTCAAATGTGATAGACCATGAACTACCACTGGTCGATAAGCAGAAAACACTATGGAGAACCTCCTTCCATGAATGAAAAACATAAAGAATTCTAAGAATACCTTTCTGTGTTATTCCAATCTCATTCAAATGGAAAAATGGAGATCTGGTAACCATCTTGTGATCATGGAGACAAAATCCACAGTGTGAAAATATCAGAGCAGAAAAACCTAAAACTCGGAACCCTAAACAGTCATGTCTGACTCTTCGCGACCCCATGGACTGTAGCCTATCAGGCTCCTCCATTCATGGGATTTTCCAGGCAAGAGTGCTGGAGTGGATTACCATTTCCTTCTCCAGGGGATCTTCCCGACCCAGGAATTGAACCCAGGTCTCCCGCACTGTGGGCAGATTTTTTACTGTCAGAGCCAACAGTAACAGCCCTACAAACCTGCAGACATTGTTATGTAAGAAAAAGAAAACCCTATATGTTTGCTGTTTTTTTCTGCATCAAGCATCCATAATTAGGAGTTCCACTATCAAAGAGGGAACCAGAGAATTGCAGACTATTGTAGAAATGTCATGTGAAAAATGACCTTTTGGGTATAAAACATGACCATAAAAATGTAAAACATAGTTCTGGAGACAGCCTCTGAAAGCCTGATATCTGTAAAGCAAGAGAGATGTT
Source organism: Oreotragus oreotragus (assembly GCA_006410675.1). Lineage (NCBI taxonomy): Eukaryota > Metazoa > Chordata > Mammalia > Artiodactyla > Bovidae > Oreotragus > Oreotragus oreotragus. The sequence continues at coordinate 191,692 of SJYX01014416.1, forward strand.
TCCATGAAGTATAAAGTGACCCAAAGGGAAATGTTCATATCTGAAGATTGGCTATGCATGCATGCATGCTAAGTCGCTTCAGTCATTTCCAATCTTTGCAACCCCATGGACTATAGCCCTCCAGGCTTCTCTGTCCATGGCATTCTTCAGGCAAGAATACTGAAATGGGTTGCCATGTTGCCTCCAGGAGATCTTCCTGACCCAGGGATCGAACCCATATTTCTTATATCTCCTGCATTTGCAGGTGGGTTCTTTACCGCTAGCGCCACCTGGGAAGCCTGAACGTTGATTATGTGCTCAGTTTCTCGGTCGTGGCCGACTCTTTGCGACCCCATGGATTGTAGCCCGCCAGGCTCCTCTGTCCATCGATTTCTCCCGGCAAGAACTATGGAGTGGATAGCCATTTCCTTCTCCAAAGACTGACTATGCTGCTGCTGCTGCTAAGTCACTTCAGTCGTGTCCAACTCTGTGTGACCCCATAGATGGCAGCCCACCAGGCTCCCCCGTCCCTGGGATTCTCCAGGCAAGAACACTGGAGTGGGTTGCCATTTCCTTCTCCAATGCATGAAAGAGAAAAGTGAAAGTGAAGTCGCTCAGTCTGTCCGACTGTTAGTGACCCCATGGACTGCAGCCCACCAGGCTACTCTGTCCATTGGATTTCCAGGCAAGAGTACTGGGGTGGGGTGCCATTGCCTTCCCCGAAGACTGACTATAAGGTGTTTCAAAAGTTATCTAACACCAAAAATCCCATAAGAAGGCTAAATCTGTCCTTATGCAAATATTTTAACTCTTCCTGAGTTGCCAAATTTCAGCTCTGGACAGTGTCTGAGATAGAGAGCAGAATGTCTGCCCTTTAATAAAGCCGAATCTATATGACTTCATAAATTGCTGTGGATCAATACTAATGTTTTCCATGGATCCATCTAACCAGTTCACTATAAAAAGCACCTAAATGCTATAAAAAGCGTCCTGAAGCCATTTAACTTCTCCATTCTTTGATGGAAAAACTGCCGTTAGTTCGTGTAATATTTCCAGTGCCCTCTGATTTCTAGACACCTCCCTGACATGATGACTTTTATTTTTCCAGATTGTGTTCATTTGTCTCCTTAAACTATGGTTTCTACAAATAAAGGCATTTTTCTCCAGGAACAATCTGACCTGGCACAGAACAGCATATTAGTGTGTGTGTCTGTGTGTGTGTTTGTACTTGCACACACATGCTTTTAATTTTGTTTTGAATATATACTGAAATGTTTATAATACATATAAAATATTCAAAGGATAATAATAAAATTTGGCTTCCCAAGTGGTGCAGTGGTAAAGAATCCACATGCAGTGCAGGAGATGCAGGAGATGTGGGTTCAGTCCCTGGGTCAGGAAGATCCCCTGAAGAAGGAAGTGGCAATCCACGCCAGTATACTTGTCTGGAAAATTCCATGGACAGAGGAGCCTGGCAGGCTACAGTCCATGGGGTCACAGAGTTGGAAACGACTGTGTGACTAAGCACACACATGAACACCTCCAACTTGCCCTATCTTGGAAGCTGTCTGTGTACCCCACCCCATCTCCAGCTTTTCTTCCCCAGCAATAACCGCTGTTATGAATTCCATGCTTATTTTTACCATCCTTCTCTTTATAGTTGTATGACAAACCAAAAAGCTCTAAAAATATGTCGTTTAATTTTACATGTTTTAGGAGCCTTTGACAAAAAAATCACACTGAATATAAACGAATTCATATTGTATACATTCCTGGGAAACTTGATTTTTCATTCAGTAGCGCTACTTGCAATTTATTTATGTTGATGCAATTAGCTACAATCATTCATGTTTCAGTGCTCTATATTTGTCTCAGTTTTTCCAGGTTTATTCTTTTTCTTTTCCCTGTTGAGTTAGTTTAAATTTGCATATTGTATTCTTTTCTCTAATCTCTTGGTTATCCTGGAAATTTTAACCTAACACTTAATTCTTCTCTAATCAACATCTTTATATTTGTCTTAAATAATAAAAAAGTTAAACATTCAAATTTCAGCTATTATCCAATATTTATTTATTTTTATCTTCTTTAGCCACACAAATAGATATTTTAATATAATCAATGCTTATTTAAACTCACTTGTATATTTACTGGTTTCTTAGTTTGCCTCTCTCTGTTTCTCTGATTTTTCATTTGCATTTGGAATGATTTTCCTTCTGCCTGGAACATTCTGTACAAATTTCCCTAGTTAGGATCTGTTGTTAAACATTTTAAACCTTTTCTTTTTAATGAAAATTGCTTAATTTTATCCTTTATACTGAAAGATTCACTGGGCTCTGGTTCTGGGTTGACACTGGTTACCTCTTGGCACAATGACAAGGATCTCCCACAGTCTGAGACCCACTGAAGCTGTTGACAAGTTGGCTGTCAGTCCAGTTGCTCTACCTGAAGTTACCTTTTCTTCTGGTTACTCCTTAGAAGAAAAGCTATGACAAACCTAGGCAACATATTAAAAAGCAGTGACATCACTTACCAACAAAGGTCTGTATGGTTTTTCCAGTAGTCATGAATAGATGTGAGAAAAGAGGGCTGAGTGCTGAAGAACTTATGCTTTTGAACTGTGCTGATGGAGAAGACTCCCTTGGACAGAAAAGACATCAAACCAGTCAGTCCTAAAGGAAATCAATCCTGAATATTCCTTGGAAGAACTGATGCTGAAGCTGAAGGTCCAACGCTTTGGCCACCTGATGCAGCGAGCCAACTCATTGGCAAAAACGCTGGTCCTGGGAAAGATTGAGGGCAGGAAGAGACGGGGCGACAGAAGATTTGATGGTTGGATGGAATCATCGATCCAATGGACGTGAGTTTGAGCAAGCTCTGAGAGATAGCAAAGGACAAGGAAGCCTTTTGTGTTGCAGTCCACAGGGTCACAAAGAGCTGGACACAACGTAGTGACTGAAAAACAGCATTTTTATGGCGTCTTGCTTGTTCTGCAGTTTCACTGATATGTCTCCAGATGTGGGTTTTCTTTTAGGTATCCCTCAGGATTTGCTCACCTTCCTAAGATGAGGAGGGGTCAATCAGTTCTGACATTTACCTCTTTGGTGTCTTTGTTGCCTCTCCCCCATGTCATTTCTCTCTGCTATACACCAAGGAAAGTGTCATATGGTAACTCTGAGTTTAAATTTTAAGGAAACTCCAGATTGTGTACACAAAGAGTTGCATTTTTTACTTTCTTATCAGCAGTCAGTGGGATCACAAAAAGTCAGACATGACTGAATGACTAACACACACACACATCAGCAGAGCATTACAATTCCAGTTTCTCCCTATCCTCAGCAACACCTGTGATTATTTGTCTTTTGTTTATAGCCATATACTAGATATGAGTTGATGTCTCATTTGCATTTACCCAGTCTTAGAGATGGTGAGGAGAAGGCAATGGCAACCCACTCCAGCACTCTTGCCTGGAAAACTCCCTGGACAGAGGAGCCTGGTAGGCTGCAGTCCATGGGGTCGCTACGAGTCAGACATGACTGAGCGACTTCACTTTCACTTTTCTCTTTCATGCATTGGAGAAGGAAATGGCAACCCACTCCAGTGTTCTTGCCTGGAGAATCCCAGGGATGGGGGAGCCATGTGGGCTGCCATCTATGGGGTCACACAGAGTCGGACACGACTGAAGTGACTTAGCAGCAGCAGCAGCATTGGAGAAGGAAATGGCAACCCACTCCGATGTTCTTGCCTGGAGAATCCCAGGGACGGAGGAGCCTTGGGCTGCCATCTATGGGGTCGCACAGAGTCGGACACGACTGAAGCGACTTAGCAGCAGCAGCAGCAGAGATGGTGAGCATCTTTACATGTGCTTGTTGGTCATTTCTGTTTCTCATTTTGGAGAATATTTATTCAGATCCTTTTCTCTTTTTTTTTTAAGAACTGGGTTAGGTATCTTTATAATTGAGTTGGAAAAATTGAGTCATGATTTTTGTAGGTTTGTTTACTTTGCTCTGGTTAACCATTTGCTTTTGTTTGAAAGTGAGTAATTAATGAAATGACCACAGTGAAAGAATAAAGGAAGAGGTAAGGGGAGGGGAGAGTTCTCCCTTGTAGCTCAGCTTAGCTTTTTGAATGTTGAGTTCAAGCCAGCCTTTTTACTCTTCTCTTTTACCTTCATCAAGAGGCTTTTTAGTTTCTCCTCATTTTCTACCATTTGAGTGGTATCATCTACATACCTGAGGTTGTTGATATTCCTCCCATCCTTCTAGATTCCAGCTTGTGATTCATCCAGCCTGGCAGTTCACTTGATATAGTCTGCATGTAAGTTAAATAAGTAGGGTGACATTATACAGGCTTGTCGTACTACTCTCCTGATTTTGAACCAGTAAGCTGTTCCATGCCCAGTTCTAACAGTTGCTTCATGATCCACATACAGGTTTCTCAAGGGACAGGTAGGGTAGTCTGATACTCCTGTCTCTTTAAGAATTTTCCACCATTTGTTGTGTTCCACACAATGACTTTTAGTTCAGTTCAGTTCAGTTGCTCAGTTGTGTCCTACCCTTTGCTACATCATGGACTACAGAACACCAGCTCTCCCTGTCCATCACCAACTCCCGGAGCTTGCTCAAATTCATGTCCATTGAGTTGGTGATGCCATCCAACCATCTCATCCTCTGTTGCCCCCTTCTCCTCCTGCCTTCAATCTTTCCTAGTATCAGGGTCTTTTCCAATGAGTCACTTCTTTGCATCAGGTGGCCAAAGTATTAAGTTTCAGCTTCAGCGTCAGTCCTTCTAGTGAATATTCAGGACTGATTTCCTTTAGGAGCGACTGGTTGGATCTCCTTGCAGTCCAAGGGACTCTCAAGAGTCTTCTCCAACACCACAGTTCAAAAACATCAATTCTTCAGCACTCAGCTTTGTTTATAGTCCAACTCTCACACCCATACACGACTACTGGAAAAACCATCACTTTGACTAGACAGACCTTTGTTGGCAAAGTAATGTCTTTGCTTTTTAATATGCTGTCTAGGTTGGTTATAGCTTTTCTCCCAAGGAACAAGTATCTTTTAATTTCATGGCTGCAGTCACCATCTGTGAATTTTGGAGCCCCCAAAATAAAATATGTCAGTGTTTCCATTGTTTCTCCATCTATTTGCCATTAAGTGATGGAACCAAATGCCATGATCTTAGTTTTCTGAATGTTGAGTTTTACCAACGTTTTCACTCTCCTCTTTCACTTTCATCAAGAAGCTCTTTAGTTCTTCTTTGCTTTTTGTCATAAGGGTGGTGTCATCTGCATATCTGAGATTATTGAATTTCTCCCGCAAAGACTTCAGTATAGTCACTGAAGCAGAAGTATTTGTTTTTCTGAAATGCCCTTGCTTTTTCCATGATCCAACCAATGTAGGCAATTTGATATTTGGTTGCTCTGCCATTTCTAAACCCAGCTTGTAAATTTAGAAGTTCTCAGTTCCTGTACTGCTGAGCATAGCTTGAAGGATTTTGGAGCATAACCTTGCTAGCATGTGAAATGAGCACAATTATATGGTAGTTTGAACATTTTTGGCATCGCTGTTCTTTGAGACTGGACTGAAAACTGACTTTGCCTGTCTTTTTGCCACTGCTGAGTTTTCCAAATTTGCTGACACACTTGAGTGCAGAATTTTAATAGCATCATCTTTTAGGATTTTAAATAGTTCACCTGGGATGCTATCACCTCCACTAGCTTCATTTGTAGTAATGTTCCCTAAGGCCCACTTGACTTCAGACTCCAGGATGTCAGGCTTGTAGTCTTCTGTGTATTTTTGTCACCTCTTCTTAATCTTAATCATGATAACTAGGATATGCCAGTTAGTAACAACAGGTCCATATTTGGTTTACTAGAGTAGAGGAGGAAAGCATTTTCTTTGACCTGCTTAGAGTCCCTGGCTAAATCTGAAAATTAAAGTGATAGAGACAGATTAACAGGAGAAAAGCATACAAATTTATTTAATGCAAGTTTTACATGACACAAGAACCTGAATAGGAAAAAAAACAAGACCCAAAGAAATAGCTGATTAGTATTTTATGCTAGATTTGCTGAAGAGTGACAGGTGTAAAGATATATGATAGATCCAGGAGTACAGGTAAGTGTTATAAACTGGGGCAAACATAGGAAGGCCTGTTTGTACAGAATCTTCTGGACATCTCTTTATCTTTGGATATAAGGATGCTCCTTTCCTCCAGGAGGAGGGCACTTCCCTCTGGACAGTTCTATAACCTGTTTCATGGAAGAAGAGCAGAGGAGAAGTCAGAATTACCGTCCTCTTTATGCTACTTTACAAACTCCTTTCATTGAAAATATTTAGAATGTCGTGGTCCCATATTCTGGTCTGTGACCCCATGGACTGCAGCACACCAGGCTTCCCTGTCCTTCACCAACTCCTGGAGCTTGATCAACCTTATGTCCATTGAGTCAGTGATGCCATCCAACCATCTCATCCTCTGTCAATCCCTTCTCCTCCTGCCCTCAATCTTTTATTTTTTTCACTTCCATGCTATATTCAGGAAAACATTACTATGACCTACTGTTTAACACATGAGAGGTTTTTTTTTCATTTTCATAGCTGTAGTCTTGGAGTGTTTAAATTGGGAACTTTTGGTATAGTTACTCTTGCAGTGTTTAAACTTCCACTGTAATATCATAGCATCAGTTGCAAAGAAGCAGGTTTTACTTAATGTCATTATCTAGAAGGGGAAATAAATAGTCCATAGATCTTATTTTTAGTCATCCCCAAATAAGAAACTTGTGATTTTTGTACAAAACTTCCTTCATAAGTCTTTAGAACTTCTGCAAGATTTTAAATGAAGGAACAAAGTAGGTAGAAAATTTCCATAATATAAATAGTTTAGATTTTGATAACTTCTACTGATGCCCCAAACACTTGATAATCATTCTGGAGCCAATGGGATTGATCTTTGTTGTTATTCAGTCTCTCAGTTGTGTTGGACTCCTTGCATCACCATGGTCTGCAGCACACCAGGCTTCCCTGTCCTTCACCATCTTCCAGACCTTGCTCAAACTCACATCCATTGAGTAAGTGATGCCACCCAACCATCTTATCCTCTGTTGTCCCCTTCTCCTGCCTTCAGTCTTTCCCAGTATCAAGGTCTTTTCCAGTGAGTCAGTTCTTCTCATCAGGTGGCCAAAGTACTGGAGCTTCAGGTTCAGCATCAGTCGTTCTAATGAATATTCAGGACTGATTTCCTTTAGGATTGACTGGTTTGATCTCCTTGCAGTCCAAGGGACTCTCAAGGGTCTTCTCCAACACCAGAGCTCAACAGCATCAATTCTTCACTGCCAATTCATAGTTCAAAAGCATCGATTATAAGATTGATAATTGTATGGAAATAACTATTGTCAGTCTTTCCCAGCATCAGGGTCTTGTCTAATGAACCAGGTCTTTGTATCAGGTGGACAGAATATTGGAGCTTCAGCTTCAGCATCAGTCCTTCCAATGAACACCAAGGACTGATTTCCTTTAGAATTTGCTGTTTGGATCTCCTTGCAATCCAAGGGACTCTCAAGAGTCTTCTCCAACACCACAGTTCAAAAACACTAATTCTTCAGTGCTCAGGTTTATTTATACTCCAACTCTCACATCCATACATGACTACTGGAAAAACCATAGCTTTGACTTAATGGACCTTTGTTGGAAAAGTAATGTCTCTGCTTTTTAATCTGCTGTCTAGTTTGGTCATAGCTTTTCTTCCAAGGAGGAAGCGTCTTTTAATTTAATGGCTACAGGCACCAACTGCAGTGATTTTGGGGACCAAGAAAATAATATCTCTCACTGTTTCATTGTTTCCTCATCTATTTGCCATGAAGTGATGGGACTGGATTGCAAGATCTTAGTTTTCTGAATGTTGTATTTTAGACAGCTTTATCACTCTCCTCTTTCACTTTCATTAAGAGGCTCTTTAGTTTCTCTTCAATTTCTGTGATTCAAATGGTATCATCTGCATATCTGATGTTATTAATATTTCTCCCAGCAATCTTGATTCCAGCTTAGGCTTCATCCAGCCTTCATTTGCATGATATACTCTGTATATAAGTTAAATAACCAGGGTAACAATATACAGCCTTGAAATACTCCTTCCCAAATTGGTACCACTCCATTGTTCCATGTCCAGTTCTAACTGTTGCTTCCTGATCTGCATACAGGTTTCTCAGAAGGCAGGTAAGGTGGTCTGGTATTCCCATCTCTTTAAGAATTTTCCACAGTTTGTTGAGATTTGCACA
>SJYX01014416.1:201207-270332 GCA_006410675.1 Oreotragus oreotragus
GATACCAAGGGAACATTTCATGCAAAGATGGGCTCGATAAAGGACAGAAATGGTATGGACCTAACAGAAGCAGAAGATATTAAGAGGTGGCAAGAATACACAGAAGAACTGTTCAGAAAAGATCTTCATGACCAAGATAATCACGAAGATGTGATCACTCCCACTCACTGAGTCCCGGACATCCTGGAATGTGAAGTCAGGTGGGGCTTAGGAAGCATCATTACAAACAGAGCTAGTGGAGATGATGGGATTCCAGTTGAGCTATTTCAAATCCTAAAAGATGATGCTGTGAAAGTGCTGCACTCAATATGCCAGCAAATTTGGAAAACTCAGCAGTGGCCACAGGACTGGAAAAAGTCAGTTTTCATTCCAATCCCAAAGAAAGGCAATGCCAAAAAATACTCAAACTACTGCACAATTGCACTCATCTCACATGCTAGTAAAGTAATGCTCAAAATTCTCCAAGCCAGGCTTCAGCAATACCTGAACTGTGAACTTCCAGATGTTCAAACTGGTTTTAGAAAAGGCAGAGGAAACAGACAGAGATGAAATTGCCAAATTCTGCTGGATCATCAAAAAAGCAAGAGAGTTCAAGAAAACCATCTATTTCTGCTTTATTGACTATACCAAAGCCTTTTACTGTGTGGATAAGAATAAGCTATGTGAAATTCTGAAAGAGATGGGCATGCCAGACCACCTGACCTGCCTCTTGAGAAACCTGTATGCAGGTCAGGAAGCAATAGTTAGAACTGGACATGGAACAATAGACTGGCTCCAAATAGGAAAAGAAGCCCATCAAGGCTGTATATTGTCACCCTGCTTATTTAACTTCTGTGCAGAGTACATCATGAGAAACACTGGGCTGGAGGAAGAACAAGCTGGAATCAAGATTGCTGGGAGAAATATCAATAACCTCAGATATGCAGATGACACCACCATCATGGCAGAAAGTGAAGAACTGAAGAGCCTCTTGATGAAAATAAAAGAGGAGAGTGAAAATGTTGGCTTAAAGCTCAATATTCATGAAACTAAGATCATGGCATCTGGTCCCATCACTTCATGAGAACTAAATGGGGAAACAGTGGAAACCGTGGCTAACTTTATTTTTCTGGGATCCCAAATCACTGCAGATGGTAATTGCAGCCATGAAATTAAAAGACAGTAACTCCTTGGAAGAAAAGTTATGACCAACCTAGACAGCATATTAAACAGCAGAGATATTACTTGGCCAACTAAGATCTGTCTAGTCAAGGCTATGATTTTTCCAGTAGTCATTATGGATGTGAGACTTGGACTATAAAGAAAGCTGAGCACCAAAGAACTGATGCTTCTGAACTGTGGTGTTGGAGAAGACTCTTGAGGGTCCCTTGGACTGCAAGGAAATCAACCAGTCCAACCTAAAGGAGATCAGTTCTGGGTGTTCATTGGAAGGACTGATTTTGAAACTGAAACTCCAATACTTTGGCTAGTGAAGAGCTGACTCATTTGAAAAGACCCTCATGCTGGGAAAGACTGAGGGCAGGAGGAGAAGGGGACAACAGAGGTTGACATGGTTGGACAGTGTCACCAACACAATGGACATGGGTTTTGGTGGACTCCAGGAGTTGGTGATGGACAGAGATGCCTGGCGAACTGCGGTTCATGAGGTTGCAAAGAGTCGGACATGACTGAGCGGCTGAACTGAACTGATACGTTTGTCTGGAATTCTCTTGCTTTTTCTGTGATCCTGTGAATGTTGGCAGTTTTGATCTCTGGCTCCCCAGCTTTTTCTAAATACAGCTTGTACATATGAAATTTCTTGGTTCACATACTGTTGAAGCCTGAACTGGAGAATTTGGAGCATTTCTTTACTTACATGGAGACTAGTGCAATTGTGTGGTAGTCTGAACATTCTTTGGCATTGCCTTTCTTTGGAATTGGAAAAAAACTGACATTTCTAGGCCTATGGCCACTGCTGAGTTTCCAAATTTGCTGACATATTGAGTGTAGCACTTTCATAGCATCATCTTTATGATTTGAAATAGCTCAACTGGAATTCCATCACCTCCACTAGCTTTGCTTGTAGTGATGATTCCTGTGACACACTTGACTTCACACTGGAAGATGTCTGGCTCTAAGTGAGTGATCATACCATCATGGTTATCTAGGTCATTAAGATCTTTTTTTTACAGTTCTGTTTATTCTTGTCATCTCTTCTTAAAATTATCTGCTTCTGTTAGGTCCATACCTTTTTTGTCCTTTTTGTGCTCATCCTTGCATGAAATATTCCCCTGTTATCTCTAAGTTTCTTGACGAGTTCTCTAGTCTTTCCCATTCTATTGTTTTCCTCTATTTCTTTGTATTGTTTATTTAGGAAGGCTTTCATATCTCTCCTTGCTATTCTTTGAAACTCTGCATTCAGATGGGTATATCGGAATGAATGTTCCTAGGTGTTAATAGCAATTCTGTAGCTTGAAAGTCTGTATAACCTTAGATTCAATAAATAGAATGCAGTGTCTTAGCTAAAAAGTGTCATAAAAACTTTAATATGCAAATGAGCCTCATAAGTGTTTTCGGTGGGGGCCTGTGTCTACAATAGTCTACCCTTATCTTGGGGAATATGTTGCAAGACCCCTAAAGATACCTGAAAGTTATATATATTCTTTTCTCCTATGTATACACATTATAATTGTTAGTCTCTTATGATGTCTTATTTATAAATTATACCATAGGTATAATTTCCTACTGTAGATCTTAGCAACCTCACCATACATATTTTTTCCCTTTCTTTAGGAAGTAAAAAATTTTTATTAATACCTTTGCAAGTAAAGAAAGCAGTTTACCATATAATTTATGTATAAATTATATGACAAATATAAATATACCTATGGTATAATGTATAAATAATATAAGAGACTAACAAGAATAACTAATAATAAAATATGACAAAGCAATATATTGTAAAACAATATATTGTAATAAAAGTTATGAGAATGTGGTCTTTCTCACAAAGTATCTCATTGTCCAAATTTAATCCCTTTTCTCTTTTAACTATGCAATGACCAAGCACTGTGGCTATTACTTTTGCATTGTTACAGCAAAATTAGCAAAGATTTGTTTTTCCTTGTTCACAATATCATAGGTAGCAGATATCTTCCTAAAACCTGAAACTGTTAGTCGCTCAGTCGTGTCCAACTCTTTGTAACCCCCATAAACTGTAGCCGGCCAGGCTCCTCTGTCCATGAGGTTTCCCAGGCAAGAATACAGGAGTGGATTGACGTTTCCTTCTCCAGGGGATCTTCCCAACCCAGGGAGAGAACCTAGGTCTCCTGCATTGTAGGCAGATTCTTTCCCATCTGAGCCACCAAGGCAGCCTTAAAGATACTAGATTCCGTGATAGAAAGGGACTTGCTATTGGAAGCTCTGATGGTGAGGATAGGACAGGGATGACAGCCAGGTGGAGAAGCAGCAATTGATAAGTTGCCTGTTACATTATCATAATTAATGTTGGAAGGAGCCTGAGATTTTACCAAATGAAAGTTAATATTATGGGGATGATCCGGAGGGATGATGTGGGGTGGGAGGTGGGAGGGGGGTTCATGTTTGGGAGTTCGTGTACACCCGTGGCAGATTTATGTCAATGTATGCCAAAACCAATAGAGTACTATAAAGTAAAATAAAGTTAAATGGATGCTCTAAAAAAAAAAAAAAAACAGAGACAGATATTGAGAACAAACTGTTGGTTACCAGTGGAGAGAGGAAAGGAGGGACAAGAAAGGGGTATGAGATTAAGAAATGAAAACAGAGGATGAGATGGTTGGATGGCATCATCACACCATGGACATGAGTCTGAGCAAACTCCGGGAGATAATGAAGCATAGAGAAGTTTGGCATGTTGCAGTTCATAGAATGTCAAAGAGTTGGATGGGACGGAATGACTGAACAACAGTAACAATTTATAAAATACATGAATAACAAGGATATATTGTACACCACAGGGAAATAGAGCCATTATTTTGTAGTAACTTTAAGTGGGGTCTAGTCTATAAAAATATTGTATCACTATGTTGTACACTTAAAACTAATATAATATTATAAATCAACTATACTTCAATAGAATTTGTAAAAATTATTTTGCTTCTTTAAAAATAAAATAATACATTGTACAAAAAAAAAAAAAAGAAAAGAAAACAACTGGGAATTTTTGAGACAAATAGTTTGTGATTCCTCTCTGCTGGCTGCCATGTTGATTTTTCACTAAAGTTGTGATTGACCTCCTGGTAAGTGAATTGGAATTTGCAGGCCTTCTTTGTTAGGTATTTCAAAGAGCTTGACATTCAACACATGCTGATTTTCAAGGTGTGAGTTTTGACCAGCCTTCCACTTATGAGCTGTAGTCTAGCTGGGAAAGTTTCTCTGTCCCTATTAAATTAGACCAAAAACTTCTTTTTAATGAAGCCAGTGTAATTCTGGGAAATATCATTTACATAATATTTCGGTGAACCTGAAATTTTCTCATAAATGTGTAGGGAATAAAGCTATTTCTGGAAATAGGAATTGAGAGTTTATTTGTTCCTGACTCTCCTATTGCCCTCACCCAAACCACAAAAAATAGCTTTTGCCAGTTACTGTTGCTTCGGGTTGAATATATAAAAGATTTTTAAATGATCCAATGTTCATAATACATGCAAAAACGATCATTTAACAGATTTCCCCTAAGGATACGAGTGATGTGCTCCTTAGGAAATTCGGCTTTTAATTTTTGTTTTATTTTTGGCAAAGTAGTTGAATTTTTGTTTCAAGACAAATTAACCATAGATAACTTGATTCTAAATATATTATTGTTTGCAAACCTCTAGGATCTCATTCTTTCTCATTCTGAATCCCCCAGGGTATACCAGTGGGGGCAGGTGCCCTGGCTGAGGGCTTGGCAGCTGGCAGCCCATTTGTCTCCATACTGAGTCCCCTCAGGGCTCACTCTGGGAGAAACTGTAGTGAATGATGGCAGTGACATTCTTTCTTTGTAGAATTTATTTTCGGCCAAAATAAATTACTGCATATAACTCGGAAAAGTTTTTTTCTCTCTTTTTGTTATTTTATTTCATTTAACTTTAACATTTTGCTTATTTCGTGTATTATTAATTTTATTTTTGTGCCCATGGTACTAGTGATGGTGTTCTGGTGATTAGTTTTAGTATTAGGTAGAAGGTAGATGTTGTGTAAACCAAGCTCTGATATAATAGTTAAAGCCATCTCAACCAGCTACACTGATGCCAGGAATATCATCATTTTGTAGAATGACTCTCTGAAATAAAAAGTTATCTTAATCATTGAGATTTGTTGATTGAAAAAAAAATCACAACCTGAAATTTGAGAATCATGTTTTATTTGGTGGACTTTCTGAGGACTTTAAGCCATGGAGACAGCTTCTAGAATAGCTCTGAGTGACTGCTCCAAAGATGTAAGAGGGGAACCAGAATGAGTAGGGGGTTTTGCAACAAATACCAGGTAGCTGGAACATCAAAACATTAAGATTAAAGGAAACCAGACATCTCAAGTTGATGAATTTAGCACTTTTCTGTGTCTGGGAAGATGCAAGGGTCTGGGCTCCTTGAAATCATTCCTTTGATATGCGCCTCAGCTGTCTGGGGCTAGGATCTCTTTCTTTCTCATTCTGAATCCCCCAGGGTATACCATTGGGGGCAGGTGCCCTGGCTGAGGGCTTGGCAGCTGGCAGCCCATTTGTCTCCATACTGAGTCCCCTCAGGCCTCACTCTGGGAGAAACTGTAGTGAATTGATGGCGGTGACATTCTTTGTTATGGCAGGCAACAGTTTTCATTTACAGATCTTATAGTGATCACTCAATTATTCTGGATGATTAAAAGATGACATCAAAGCACTAGATTACAAAGACAGGGTGTAGGTAGAAGAAGGGTAAGGAGGGAGTCCATTGTCCTCTCTGATGCCAGATGCTAGAAAACATGAACCTCCAAATCTCAGGAACTTGACTCTACATGTGTTGTTTACAAAATGCCCCAGATGGTGGATTGTTCTTTTCAGGCCATGGCTTACAGACCCAGGATTCGTACATTTTCTAGCTCATCATCTTCAAATAGAGACTTCCAGTTTACCCTGCTAAGCTGCAGCAGGCCAAAAGGGAAAGGAACGTGGAAGGTCACCAATGGAAGTTGATTGTGAGCACACACTTTCGGTCTTATGAGGTCGGTCACTTGACCACATCTTCCCTCTGGAATATGTACCCCGTGGGGATTCCTAAAAGAGGAAATGCAGCTGTGTTTGCCACAACTGTCTCTGGATGTTTGCTTTTTTGTATTTTTTCATGGTGTTGAAATTAATTTGAGTCATGAAAAGGAGTTAGTTATCTACAAAGGAAATAAAACATACACATTAATTATGCATTTAAAATTCAGCCTAATAATTAATATATACCATTTTAAATAATTTCCTAAATAAGTTCTTTTCAAATTGCTTCAAAGATTTTTTTTTTTTGGAAATGCAGCTGTGTTTGCCACAACTGTCTCTGGATGTTTGCTTTTTTGTATTTTTTCATGGTGTTGAAATTAATTTGAGTCATGAAAAGGAGTTAGTTATCTACAAAGGAAATAAAACATACACATTAATTATGCATTTAAAATTCAGCCTAATAATTAATATATACCATTTTAAATAATTTCCTAAATAAGTTCTTTTCAAATTGCTTCAAAGATTTTTTTTTTTTAATTGCATTCCTGGTAAGGCAAATTTTATTAGCAAAGGATCTAGTTTCAATTTACAAACAAATAACCAGCTCATTTTTATATCTCTGGAATCCCTTACAACATCAGACTGAGTAGCTGAGCATCACACCTGGCTAGATAATGGATTTTGACAGCCCAGCCTTGTTATGATCATTCAAACAGCTACCATTAGCAGGAAGATCCCACCATCTGCCATATCTCCAGTGTGCTAATGGAAGTAAAGACCTACCCAAGCACCCTGGCCTCCTTTCTGAAATAGAAAATGACGTCATGTAATTGGTTTTGTCTGAACTGCCCAGTGGCTGAAAATGTGATTCTGAGGAGTTCAGGCATGATGTCATTATTCCCAAAGCAGATTCTCAGGGAGACTGGGCACTCAGTAGCCTGATTCTTGGAGCAAGAAACAGTACATAAACCTGGTGAAGAACTTTAATCTCTTTTGTACAATGTAGTGACTTTTTTCTCAAATGGAAATGTTACCAAATCCACGATTTGTTGGCTCACCACATGACTGGCCAATAATCAGACGAGGTGTTGAGGCAAGGAATAGTAACTTTATTTGGAAAGTCAGATATCCTAGAAGATGATGGACTAGTGGCCTACGGCACCCTCTTACTGGGCTCTGGATGACAGTTTGTTTCATAGACAGAGTGAGGAGGTGAGACTATTAAGTAAAAAGACCATAAATCTTGCAAAACATCTCCTTGCTTGACTAGCATTAGGGGAGGGGATATGCTGAGTTCTTCTTTTCTGCAGCCATTCACAGGTGAGCAGGGTCAGAATGTCTCCCTGTAAGCTGGACAAAGGCACTTTAGCTTAACATTCAGACAGAGGGGCAGGGTTCCTGAGGCATGCCATTATATGCTTACAGCTATAGACAGAATCCTTTTGGTAATTGTATTAACAGAAGCAATGAAAAGCAAAGGTTAAAGTAAAGGAAACAGATCCAACCTGTAGTCAGATTTTGTTCCTCCCTATTACAGAAACATGGTGGCTTATTTTTAAACACAGGAAATGTGCTCCAGAGCACACCACTGATGCCTCTAAGAGAATTTGTTGGATTGAAAAATTATGTTATGATGCTGACTCTGGTCAGTGTCTCACCTGAGCACATATTGAAGACTAGATAGGCATATCATGACAGCCTTCCTCTCATTCCAATCCCAAGTGACAAAGAAGGACAGAATATGGAGATATTTTAGTTACATATTTAGAGAGAAGCAAGGAAGTGAGGGGGAAATTATGTGGAAATCTAGGGGGAGAAGGTTGCAGGTGGGGGAAACAGCCAGAAGACAACTCCGTGGGCTGTCAGTGTGCTTGACAACTTTATAGAGCAGCAACAGGGAAGGAGAGGGAGAGGGGTTGGGAGTCTCCTTGGGTGAGGCGGGATGCAAAAAAAGCCTGTAGGTGCTGCTGTTGACCACCCTAAAGACCCACAGTGCTACCCCACTGAGGCTTCTCTTTGATGATACTTTGTGCTGACATGGCTGAGGACTGCAGTTTGCCATTTCTGGGCCTTAGATGATTGGAGAAGGTGGAGAGGGCTTGGGTTCAGGCAATAAGGACATACATGGTCCATGAAGAATTTGAAACAATTATAAGTGGTCTTAGGGTTGGTCTACTCTTTATTATCATAATGCTTGAACAATTTCAGGGATAAAATACTCTTCCCCTCAGGGCCAGGCTGCCGGGAGCCAGCATGGGAGATCCCACCCATGACAAGGTCATGGGGAGGAGACCTGACAGGCAAGGCAGCTCAGGACTCGAGGGACTCCCTGGACCTGCTCGAGCATCTACCCCAAACCAAAATCTGTCTGTCTACTATATTATGCCTTTCACCAACTCTTCTGACATTAACAGAGGGCTATCTCCGACCACCTTTCTCTGGAGAAAATCAACTTAGGGCGCTAGATGATAAGTCTCCTGGGCATGAAAGGAGCATTTCAATTCAAACCCCCCTGTTAGCATTCTAGCTTGTTTGGCAGGTTTATCTAGACTCTTGCAACTATACATATGATTGTTCACAACATTCCAGCCATGACACGGGAAGCCTAAGTATTCTGAAACTACAGAGCCCTTCAAGGGGTGAAAAAGTTTTATTAAAATAATACTGGTGAAGGGTTTCATTGTTTTTTTTTTTTTTAAATGATGATAATTTAATAATAGGAACCAAAAATCAATTATTGTGTATAAGAGACAGGAATGTAACAGTGGTTTAACATAAAAACTATCTATTTCATTCAAATTTACACATTATGAGAGTAAATAATTTTGTATACTATAATAGCCATTTATAATATGATCTCTAATTTCTTACCAAAATAGGACTAGAAAGTAGCTCCTTTAATTTTATTAAGGATAATGATAAAATTTGGAAAAATTTACCTTAATGATAAAAAATTTGGAAGCCCCTTCCCCAATCCTCCAGCATCAGGAACAGGACAATATGCCACTATCACTGCATCCACTTAATATTTTTCTCAAGACATGGTCATTGTAGTTAGATAGATAAATAGATAAATGGAAAAGAGGAAAACAAAGCACTTATTGTTTATAGATGATATAACTGTCCAAATTAAATGAAAACAACATTACAATCTGCAAGTAAGCTAAAAGATATAGCCATATAATAAAAATGATGATAATTTAATAATAGGAACCAAAAATCAATTACCTTGCAATAAACAAAATATGCATAATATATTTATACAAACATATGATTTTGATGACTAACATAAAGATGTCAAAATGATTGGGAAAATGTACCATATTCATAGATAGGAAGGTAATTATATTATAAAAAGTTATTTTTCTCCAATTTGTTTTTTTTTCCCCCCCAGTGGTGCTATATTCTGCTTTTATTTATTTTTTTTGTATTTATTTATTTTTTTACACGAACTCCCAAACATGAACCCCCCTCCCNAAATATGCATAATATATTTATACAAACATATGATTTTGATGACTAACATAAAGATGTCAAAATGATTGGGAAAATGTACCATATTCATAGATAGGAAGTAATTATATTATAAAAAGTTATTTTTCTCCAACTTGTTTTATAAGTTTAATGCAATTCTGAAGAAAACCTCATTGTTTCTTCTCTTATTCAGGAATTTAACAGACTCTTAAATACATGTTAAAGAAATGAGGACCAAGAAAAAAGAAAAGGAATAGAATAATATGCTTAAACATGCTCTGACTGATATTGATGCATTCTAGAGTTATATTGTCTCAGAATGTGTAGCATGTATTTAGAGATAGAAAAATTGACTAATTTAGTAAGATAGAGATTCCAGAAACAAAATCACTAATATATGGACATTTGTTATTTGAAAGATGACACTAAAGATCAGAAAAAAAGGGAGGAAACCATTCAATTTATGATATTGCCTTATTTATTCTTCAGAAAAATAAATATAAATAGATCACTACAATATACCACATATGACAGATCTAAATGCTTAAGAATTTAAATGAGAAAGAAACTCTTCAAAACTATTAAAAAATATCTGACTATCTTTCTAACTAGGTTTTCCAAAAAAAAAAAAAAAATAGTAAAACCAGTTCATGGTAAAAGCAATGACTAATACATTCAGTTACATTAGTATTAAGAACTTCTGTTCCCCAAAAGGTGACAAGAAGAAATTCAACTACATGGACTACTCTCTGAAGCATACAAGGGATTCCTTAAAAAATCAGTGTGAAAAAGCCATATGACCCAGTTGAAAAGTTTGCCCAAAAAAATCATTTCACAGTTACAAACCAGATAGGCAAAAACAAAATAAGTAAAATAAAAATAAGTTAATTTCTAAATTAATCACAGAAAGGCAAGTTAAGGACATAATGAAATATGTTTTACACCTTCTGGATGAATTGGAAAAATTTTTTTTTAAATATGACCCTACCAAAGTATTGCTAAAGTCTTAAAAAAAAGAATAACTCTCATCTGGTGCTGTGAGATATGGAAACTGGTAAATCATTTCAGAAAACAGTCCAGAGTATGTCACAAAATTGATCACATATGGCAGTTCTATTCAACTATAATGTTAGAATCAGTCATAGAGAAACACCTGCCTATGGGACAAGGTCACATGTCAAGGTGGATCCATCCAAGGTGGATCCCATTTGCAGTAGCAAATGACCTAAGTTAGAAGGTGGGTTTAGGGGCTCCTTTCTGTTCTATTGTTATGAATCTTATTGTTTATGTTGTGAAGTGAAAGTTGCTCAGTTGTGTCAAACTCTTTGCAACCCCATGGACTATACAGTCTCTGGAATTCTCCGGGCCACCATACTGACGTGGGTAGCCTTTCCCTTCTCCAGGGCATCTTCCCAACCCAGGAATCAAACCAGGGTCTCCTGCATTACAGGCGGATTTTTCACAAATAGCTACCAGGGAAGCCAGTTTATGTTACATGTTTTCTACTACATTTTCAAATATTGCATAATTTAAAACATTAAAATGATATACAAAGGGCATAAATAACAGTTTATGAGAATTCAAAAGAGAGCATACTTGCAATATTATTTTAAGATTGTGAAAGCAGGGAAATTCTAGTGTGTGGTAGCAATTTAACAGGATCTGAAGGCTGTATTATTTATAATTTATACCCCGCCTTGGTTTTCAAAGGATATGAATATGCTTATAAACATGTTATGAAACAAAATTTTAAAAATAACAAGGAGCTGAAAACAGGGGTTAGGGAAATATGAGTTAAAAGAAAAAGGAATAAAGGGATAACATTAGCAAATTAGAATTCATAGCACTCAGTTAATTTTTGTTTAGGAGTGAAGTGAAGTCGCTCAGTCGTGTCCGTCTCTTTGCGGCCCCATAGACTGTAGCCTACAAGGCTCCTCTGTCCATGGGATTTTCCAGGCAATAGTACTGGAGTGGATTGCCATTTCCTTCTCCAGGGGATCTTCCCAACCCAGGGCTCGAACCCAGGTCTCCCGCATTGTAGACAGACGCTTTACCATCTGAGCCACCAGGGAGTCCGAGGATGGATACTAATTTGCCTCCAACAAAATAAGGAGAAAAATACTACCAGTTATTATATCAATAATTACTGGATGTGTTAAAGGGGAAGAATGAGGGTTTTTTGTTATCTTTGTATTGATTTGTGTGTATGTGTGTGTGTTTTCTGACATTATTTTCTTAAAAAGAGACGCTGTGAAACATGGCAATAAAGGCCATCCTGAGAAAAATAAAAACAGAATTAAAGTACTGATATAAAAATAACTAAATAAATGGCAGATGTAACAGGAATCAAAGAGGATTTCCACTTGGTTTTGCTACAGATACTTCAGTGATGACAATTAAAAAGATTCCAAAGACAAACTGGGGTCAGACCAACAGAAACTGACAGACAGTCGTACTCAACGTGGCCCCTGACCAAAAGCATCAGCACTTCCAGGGGGTGTGTGAGAATAGAAAATTATTGGCACCACTGCAGACCTACTTCATTGGAAATTCTGTGGGGTTGAGACTCCAAAATCTACCTTTTAACAGTCTCCCAGGCATTTCTGATGGTGCTAATGACTGTGAACCACAAGGCCAAAGAGTTTGGATTGTAAACTCTATGTAATAAAGTACCAGTGAAAGTAGTTTAGGTACCAGTCCTCAACCCCCTTAAGCTGCCATGCTCCTGTACCTTAGGGTACAGTGTATCTGTCCAGTGTATGTGTTCAAGTCACCATTTTCTTCTGCTGTCATTTAGAAGAGGAACTGTGAGGAGTCGAGGTAGATAGTCCTGGCATCTAGTGCATTTCAAGGCTGAAAAAAAATTCTAAAGCAGACTTTCTGAAGCTCAACAATTTTGACATTTTGAGGCCTGACAATTCTTTGCTTTGGAAAGTTTCCCTCTACATGTTAGGACATTTAACAGAATCTCTAAAGGATATTCAGCGTACCTTTGGCCCCTCTACCCAAAAATCTGCCGCTGACATCACTTCCCTAATGTAGTTAAAAATATCACCAGACATTGACAAATGTTTTCAGGTGATGGCGTTGCCTCTACCTGAGAACCACTGTACCAAAGTATTTCAAACTAAAATATATGGCCTGGGGGTTATTTGATCCCTGGGATTGTTCTCCACTATGTCCTTTGTGTTACCAGTGCTGTTCAAAGTTAAGGTTGGATAGAAGTAAAACTCTCACTCTTTGCAGATGACATGATCCTCTACATAGAAAACCCTAAAGACTCCACCAGNGACTTCAAATTCCAGGATGTCTGGCTCTAGATTAGTGATCACATCCTCATGATTATCTGGGTCGTGAAGATCTTTTTTGTACAGTTCTGTGTATTCTTGCCACCTCTTCTTAATATCTTCTGTTTCTGTTAGGTCCATACCATTTTTGTCCTTTATCGAGCCCATCTTTGCATGAAATGCTCCCTTGGTATCTCTAATTTTCTTGAAGAGAAATCTACATAGATTACCCTAAAGACTCTGCCAGAAAATTACTAGAGCTAATCATCGAATATAGTAAAGTTGCAGGATATAGAATTAACACACAGAAATCCCTTGCATTCCTATACACTAACAATGAGAAAACAGAAAGAGAAATTAAGGAAACAATTCCATTCACCATTTCAACAAAAAGAATAAAATACTTAGGAATATATTTACCTAAAGAAACAAAAGACCTATAGATAGAAGACTATAAAACGCTGGTGAAAGAAATCAAACAGGACATGCACAGATGGAGAAATATACCATGTTCATGGATTGGAACAATCAATATAGTGAAAATGATCATACTACCCAAAGCAATCTATAGATGCAATGCAATCCCTATCAAGCTACCAACTGTATTTTTCACAGAACTAGAACAAATAACTTCACAATTTGCATGGAAATACAAAAAAACCTCAAATAGCCAAAGCAATCTTGAGAAAGATGAATGGAACTGGCAGAATCAACCTGCATAACTTCAGTCTCTACTACAAAGCCACAGTCATCAAAAGAGTATGGTACTGAGACAAAGACAGAACTATAGAACAAAATAGGAAGCCCAGAGATAAATCCATGCACCTATGGACACCTTATCTTTGACAAAGGAGGCAATCCTATCAAGAAATTATGCTGCATTGCAAAAGTACATGAGTTATCAGGCTATGCCAGACTGGATGTTGCATGGGAAGCTGTCACTGATATCTGCTACAGCTGGAAGGGAAAGTAAAGTGTCTGTTTCTAAGGCAAGACTATTTCCAAAATTGTCTCTATCTGGCCCTTTTATAGCTCCTACAGTCCTCACTGTTCCTGTGTCTTCTACCTACTGCTCCTGTTTGATCTGATTCTATATTTTCTCAAATTTGACTCCCTCATTATCTAGACAGAAGTTTTAAAAAAAAGCCCTATTCCCTCATGAAGCAATCTGCTAGACAAGAGTGGCTTCTGCCTTTTTAGATGATACATGTATTCTCCAGTTTGCCACAGTCCCCACTATTCCCTAATGTCTCCAACACTGAGGCTACGTATTAAGTTTTAATTTTGCCATTATACTTTCACTTCTGTTTTTTCCTTGTGGTAGAGGGGTATTTCTCTGAGCCTATGTATTTATCAGAAGTATCAAATAAGAGATCTAAGAGGTTCATTTTTTTTTTCGTACAGTATAGTCATCAGTTGGTATCCACAGGGGCTTGATTTCAAGACCCCCAGAAGATATGCCCATCCTCTTATATACTTTAAATGTTCTGGATGATTTATAATACCTAATATAATGTAAATGCTATATAAACAGCTGCCAGCACATGAGCCATTCAAGTTTTACTTTTTGGAACTTTCAGGAAATTTTTTTTTTTTAATAATATTTTCTATTCTTGGTTGAATCTATGGATGTAGATGGAACACATGAAATGAGAGGGCTGGCTGTACAATTCTTAGAGAAAACAAAGACTATTCCTACATGTTTAGCATGCAGAATGGGTGTCCATACAAAGAATAGACCCTGCTCATTCGTCCTCTTCCATCTCACATCTAACCCTATGGCCACTGGAGCCTACACCTCCTGGGCTGGTTCTCAAGCATAGACGTGCTCCTGGAGTATGTGGCAAGCTCTGGATTGGCCCCCGTCCTTACTTGCTACCTGGTTCCTTAATCCCCCGGAGCCTACAGACTGGGACAGGCAGGTCAGACTTCTAAAAGTAAAGGCTCCGAAGGCTCTAATTCTCTTCCCCCTTTACTTGCCTCATTGATTTCCACGGTCAAGCCATAACATTCCTCCTAATTTATTGTCATTTCTGTCGTGGAGCAGTTAAGTGAATGTTGGCTTCACTTACCAAGAACAACACACTTGGGGAATAAGATCATTAGTTTAGAACCGATTTTAAATTGGATCCTTGCATAGTCTCAGAGTTTATTCAACCAGCAGCAAAGAGAGATTTCTTCCTTCTTAGCGGTTTTTGTCATGTATTTTAAAACTACTCCGAGATTTAATTAGCTTCCATCACCAAGAATAAATGCATATATGGAACATAAACACAGAGTCTGTCTCTTATACACATCTAGATGTGTATAAGAGACAGACGCAGGAGACGTCAAGGGATACAGGCCCAATCCCTGGGTCAGGAAGATCCTCTGGGGGAGGACAGGGCAACCCACTCCAGTATTCTTGCCTGGAGAATCCCATGGACAGAAGAGCATGGCTGGCTGCAGTCTATAGGACTGCAGAGTCAGACGCAACTGTGACTTAGCACACACAGCATAGACTGTTATAGTAAGCAATTCATGTAGCCAATAGTGTTTTGGGGGGAGGGGCACATTGTGTGGCATACAGACCTTAGGTCCATGACCAGGGAATGAACTCATACCCCCCCACCCCCACCCCCGAAGTAGAAGTGTGAATTCTTAACCCTGGACCACCGGGGAAGTTTCCCTAGCCAATAGTTTTTTGTTTTTTTTTTTTTATGAAAATGAAGGAAAAGGAGATCAGAGAGGAGAGAGCAGACAGGAAGAGGAACAGAAACAGGTCTTAGTAAATGTCAGCCATAATATGATCAGCAGTTGGCATAAGGCCTAGGGTGTTTTACTCTATATCTTCTCTCCTTGGTCATTCCTTTAGCCTCCTGGAAACAAGGCAAAACTGTATTTTCATGTTCTATACTCTATATTAATTACTTAAAAATCCTAGTTTTTAAAAGGACCTGGTATGTTGGAAAAGAAAGTGAAAAAACAGATTTGAGTGGAGTCATCCACCTTCCACTCTGTGTCCCCAAATGCCAGTACTTTGCAGAGGACTAGCTAGCTTAGCAGTGTCTGCTTCCCTGTAACTAGATGTCTGTCCTAATGCCCAGGGACTTTGATAGATTCATCCAGAAGAACTGGAGCCAACTTCATTGGCATCTGGACAAAAAGTCTCTTGGCTCAGGTCGGCACAGACTTTGAATGGGATGCCAGCAAGCAGAGACCCCAAAGCGCATGATGAGAAGGTGTGGACCAAGGCGACCCTGGTGGGCTCTGGCTGAGAACCTTCAGGGGAGAGTCTTTTCAGGTCCTAAGTGGTCTCCTGCGGTCCAAACACCAAGAAAAAGGACTTAAAGCGGAAAGTGAGAGACTGAGGGCTAAGTTAGTTTAGATCCTTGTCCCCAAATGTAAAAGAAATGTCCCCTAGCGTTGGTCTGAGGAAGTGGGTGGGATTGGTTGAGGTGAAGGGGACAGCCAGCAGCCGTGCTCAACCCGGAGCGCAGACAAGGGTCGGGACTCTATGAAAGTAGCTCCACGAGAGAGGAAGCCCGAGCCAGCTCCCCAGCAGCCCGGGGCCACAGGGCCACGCTCTCCAGCTGGCTGAGGCTGCCCCCACCCAAGCCCGCTAACGGAAGTGCCGTCTCTCTCGATAGGAGGAGGATGACCCAGCAGATCGACAAGCGGCCGAGAGGAGCTCCCCCCTGCCTTCCCCTCCTCTTAGCACGAGTGACAGTGTGGTATGCCCCGTGACCTCTCTTCCTTCCTCCTCCGGGACTAAACCATGACTGGACATGACAGTAAGGAGCTCGTCCTTGCCTGAACCTGTAAGTATGCGTTCCTCGTCAGCAGGCACAGCGCCAAGGTGAAACACTTACCAGGCTGGCGAGCCGGTCCCCCGCCATGAAGGATACACCCCTTGTTCTTAAGGCATCCACCGAGAGATTTTATTCAGACAAAGCATCTGGGGGCGGGGGGCGTCCCACTGAAAGACATGATAAGCTCCTCATCTAGGTTTGTTTGACAGCCTCAGCAGACGACAGGCAAGATTTGCAGATTTTTCTTAGCCTACTTCCTCCTAAAATTTTGTCTGTGGTTAATCACGCTCTGCAAGAGACAGTTTCATCCTGGAGGCTAACATTCTATGACTCCACGAAAGGTCCAGGACGTCTGAGCCTGTCGTAACCAGACACACGCCCCAAACCGAAACAGTTACACGTTAAGTGAGGGACTTGGTGAAGTCAGTTCGGCGCCAGGTTTGTTCCCCACAGGCCCTAAGTCAAAACAGCCTGCCTGTCTTGGTCACGATGTTTTAATTTCCGTCTCCATCACTTTTCTTGATGCGGCACCACTACCAGCATGTGAGTGGTGTGGTGCCCAGTGCAGAGGGTGGGCAGGGAGCAGGGACTGTGGGGTGTGGGCTGGCTCTGGACCTTACTACTTCCTAGCTGACTGGCCTGGGGCAACAGCTGACCCTCTAGCAAATCCTTGCCCTCATTTCATCTCCTTCCCGGAGGCAGGAACTTACCCTGCAGAGTGGTTTAAAAGGGAACTACTGGGGCTTCTCCGGTGGTTCCTCTGTTAAGACTGTATTCCACTGCAGGAGTCATGGGTTCAATCTGTGGCCAGGAAGCTAAGACCCCTCATGTCTCATGGCCAAAAAAGCAAGGTAAAAGGTGACAGCTAATGGACACCTAATGTCTGGATGGAAAGTAGAGTCCTAATAAATGATAGTAGTGATTATTACTGTTGACTTTGTAAAAGGAATTAATACACTCAAAGTACTCAGAATACTGTACTCAGGAAGTGTCCATTATTATTTATTCTTGTGATCTAAGGAAACCCAGATGCCTTGTCACTTTGGGATCTGCATGCCTCACGGAGGTAGCACTATGTATTTGGCTAACATGCCTGATTTCAGAAAAAATTTTGACAACGATTTAGCAGGTTAAATTCAGCCTATGAAAGGGAAGTGAAAGTGTATGATCCACATCTTAGAAACATCAAAGACTGTAGGTCAGAGAATGGACAGAGGAAGAAGAGAATATAGTTGGGAAGATAAATCAGGAAGCCACAGCAGGACTGCAGACCTGAGCTGAGGTCCAGGAGAGCAGCCTGGAGACACCTAAGTGTGGCTCAGCAGGTAGAATCTACTTTATTCTGGGTGGATGAAGGCAAGGGAGACATCACAGATGACCTTGTCATTTCTGTCGTGGAGCAGTTAAGTGAATGTTGGCTTCACTTACCAAGAACAACACACTTGGGGAATAAGATCATTAGTTTAGAACCGATTTTAAATTGGATCCTTGCATAGTCTCAGAGTTTATTCAACCAGCAGCAAAGAGAGATTTCTTCCTTCTTAGCGGTTTTTGTCATGTATTTTAAAACTACTCCGAGATTTAATTAGCTTCCATCACCAAGAATAAATGCATATATGGAACATAAACACAGAGTCTTTTTCTTCTGATACCAATATATCAAATGACTAAGTCCACAGTTATACAGCAGTTAGAAATCATGACAAAGAAAACAGAATGCTGACATATGACTCATAGGTTAAACTGGTGAACATCAGAGAAATAGGAGCAATTTGTAGTTCTCCATTTTCACTTATTTAAATGTATTTCAGAGATTCAACAACAGAATGTGTTAAGGAAAGAAACAGCCTAAAGGAGAAAGAAAGGAAGGCAAGGAGAAGTAACCAGTAGCGTGATTTTTGTGAATGATAATTTGGAAAAATATTTAAAAGTCTACCATTTTACTGGTAGAACGGAACAGTGACGCACAACTGACATACGAAACCAATGATGCTGTTTGGGGCACTCGTTATCTTTACAAAGCAAATGTCCCTAGGAAGAGAGTCTAACCGGAAGCCACCTTTCACAGTGCTATTTTCAGTCATTTTCATATCTTCATTAAGATGTTTCAAATCCTTTTTCAGTGATAGAAGTGATGCCCTAACATAAGGCTGTAACCACATTTCCAGCACTGAATTATAATCCTCTGCTTCTGTGTTTCTCCCTGACTGACAGGGAGCTCCTGAACAAGGAGACTATATTTTACTCAACCTTGTACCCACTGGTGTCAGGCACTGCACCCAGCTCTGGAGGCACTCATCGAGATTTATCTTAAAAAAAAGGAAAGAAACAGTAGCACGCATCAAAAATATTAAGCAATTTCTACCTTCCAAAAGAAGACAATTTCATGGTCAGGAATTTTGCAGTTAATATTAATTAAATGCAGTTAATATTTAGATATCTAATATTTAAGCTATTAGAACTTGCCTCTATAAATGTGGTATGACCAAGTTTCAGATTGCTTTGGAAATAAATTACTGCATCCATAGTCTTCCATGCACACAGATGAAAGGTGAGCATTTTGGTTTCAGCAAATAATGTTACCATTCTTAGAATTAACATATAACACCACTTAAAAGCATGCATTAAAAAAATAAGTTTTATTTTATTGAAGTATAGTTGATTTAAAATATTGTGTTAACTTTTTTATACAAGTAATTCAGTTATACATATATATATACATTTTTTCATATTCTTTTCCAGTACAGTTTATCACAGAATATTGAATATAGTGCTATACAGTAGGGTCTTCCTTTTTATCCATTCTATATATAATAGTTTGCATCTGCTAATCCCAGATTTCCAATCCATCCCTCCCCACACCCCACCCTGTTGTAACTACAAGTCTGTTGTCTATGTCTGAGTCTGTTTTTGTTTCACAGATAAGTTTGTTTGTGTCATATTTTAGATTCCATATGTAAGTGATACCGTATGGTATTTGTCCCTGTGTTTCTGACTTCTCTTAGTATGATAATCTTTAGGTCCATCCATGGTTCTGTAAATGCCATTATTTCATTCTTTTTTATGGCTGAGTAGTATTCCATTCTGTATCTGTACCATATCTTTTTTTTTTTAATTGAAGGATAATTGCTTTACAGAATTTTGCTGTTTTCTGTCCAACCTCAACATGAATCAGCCATAGGTATATATATATCCCCTCCCTTTTGAATCTCCCTCCCATCTCCCTTCACATCCTACCCCTCTAGGTTGATGCAGAGCCCCAGTTTGAGTTTCCTGAGCCATATAGCAAGTACCTGTTGCCTATCTATTTTACATAATGTAACATAAGTTTCCATGTTACTCTTTCCATACATCTCACCCTCTCCTCCCCTCTCCCCATGTCCATAAGTCTGTTCTCTACATCTGTTTCTCCACTGCGGCCCTGTAAATAAATTCTTCAGAACCATTTTCCTAGATTCCACATATGTGCGTTAGAATACGATATTTATCTTTCTCTTTCTGACTCACTTCACTCTGTATAATAGGTTCTAGGCTCATCCACCTCATCAGAACGGACTCAAATGCATTCCTTTTTATGGCTGGGTAGTATTCCATTGTGTATCTGTACCTCATCTTCTTTATCCATCCGTCAATGGACACTTAGGCTTTCCCATGCCTTGCCTATTGTGAATAGTGCTGCTATGAACACTGGAGTGCGTTTATCTTTATAAATCATAGTTTTATCTGTATGTATGCCCAGGAATGAGATTGTTGAATCATATGGTAGTGACTGCACCAGCTTACATTCCCAAAATACCCAGGTATTTTTAAACTGATAGTGTTGTGAATAGCCCCCTCCAATGTGACAACTTGAAAGTAAAAGCCATTTTAAAGAGAAAATTTTCAAACACAGATGATGAATGTGAAAGGTAAAAGAGGGCTCTCTGCCAGCTTCTCTGGGCGAGAAAAAAAATGATGCTCCTAGCATTTTGCAGGTCTAGAATATAGCTTCTTTATTTGCATAGTTTATGCCAGCATGGATCGTGGAAAGGAAATTTTGTTGTCACCAATAAATAGTTAAGTCAACTGACTCCTAAACATCTCAAAATGAGTGTCTTCGAGAGCTGGCCTGGGTTTGGACAAAAGTGCTCTTACAGATATGGTGACCTGGTAAACTTTAGTGAAGTGCAAGTGGAATATTATTCAGCCTGTGAAAAGGAAATCCTGTTACCTACATCAACATGGATGAATCTTGAGGATGTTATATTAGGTGAAATAAGCCAGACACAAAAAGACAAATACTGTGTGAGTGAATGTCTATGAGGTGTCTGAAAGTTAAGTGAAAGTCGCTTAGTCATGTCCAACTCTTGGTGACCCCATGGACTATGCAGTCCATGGAGTTCTCCAGGCCAGAATACTGGAGTGGGTAGCCCTTCTCTTCTCCAGGGGATTTTCCCAATCCAGGGATTGAACTGGGGTCTCCCGCATTGCAGGTGGATTCTTTACCAGCTGAGCCAGCAAGGAAGCCCAAGAATACTAGAGTGGGTAGCCTATCCCCTCTCCAGGGGATCTTTCTGACCCAGGAATCGAACTAGGGTCTCCTACCTTGCAGGCAGATTCTTTACCAGCTGAGCTACCAGGGAACCCCATGAGGTGTCTATAGCAGCCAAATTTATAGAAACGGACAAGTAGAATGGTGGTTCGCAGGGGCTGTGAAGAGCAGCAAATGAAAGATACGGTTTAGTGGATAGAGTTTTTCAGATCTGTAAGACAAAAAAGTTCTAGAGGTCTGTTTGACAACAGTGTGAATATACTTTGCAGTACTGCACTGTACACTTACAAATGGTTAAGATGGTAATATGAGCGAGGGGGAGAGAGGGTTGGGGAAGGAGAAACATTGGATTCAGA
Organism: Oreotragus oreotragus; assembly: GCA_006410675.1. Classification (NCBI taxonomy): domain Eukaryota; kingdom Metazoa; phylum Chordata; class Mammalia; order Artiodactyla; family Bovidae; genus Oreotragus; species Oreotragus oreotragus. The sequence goes on from SJYX01014416.1 coordinate 222,831, forward strand.
AAACTAAGTGTGTAATTTTCTAATAAAGTTTAATACTATTGAAAAGTAAAGAATATTGCTAAATAATTCAAGATGCAACTCTCCTAGTGTATTAAATTATCCTTTGTGAAAAGAGTTTAAAACCTTTTATTTTTCCTGAAATTTATGGACCATGTCTCTGGGACTAGGGGACCGAGACTCAGGAGGCCAAGTCCTCAGTCCAAGTTCCATGGTTAGTCACTTAAAAATCTATTTTTATGCTGTTAATTTATTAGGATAACTTAGTAATTATTTTGTATTACTAAAGCATGGGTGTATGTATACTAATTCCTAGAATAAACTGAGCCTAGACTAACTAATAAACACTCTGCTTAGCCTTTGGCCTATTCACGTGGAACTGGGCCAGAGAGGTTAGTAACTTTCCCAAAGTCACTCAGCTCACAGATTACAAACTTCAGAGTCTGAACTCATTTCTTTGGCCTACAAAGGCCATGCTCTGAACTATGAAGCTACACTGGAGCAGAATAGAGAAATTGCATAAAACATAAAAATTCTAAAGAAGGTTTGCAGAGAAGTTAAGGCAATCCTGACAGAATGAGGTCTTTATAAATTCCATTCCTCTCCCATCCTGGTGAAACCACCAACTGGGCTCTTGTCAACCTGTAAGCTCCCAAATTACAGCAACTCTGGCCTTGCTCCTCTAAAATGCAAAAGCCTGCATGTACTGAATTAGTGCAGAAATTACTTCAGTTACTAAATTCAACTCATGAGAAGTTTTATCCAGTCTCAAAATTCTTAACATACTCTCAGAGAAGACTTTGTGCCACCAAAGAAACAAATTATTCTTATGTGCTTGAAAACGCTAAGTGCAAATGATTTGAGGAGAAATGATAAAAAATGTATACTGTTTCAAGTCATACAAGTGAAGAAAACACATAGACTTTTGGTTTGCCAAATTTGGTCCTCTTTTTTTAAGGTGGCCAGTCATTGATTTGTACACAGACACATGCCATGCCAGCTGGCTGAAATAAGTGCATTTATAAGTATTTAGTGGGTTGATTTCTAGCCTGTTTGAAACACTCCATTCCAATAAGATAAGAAAAATAAGTGTTCCTTAAAATAGAAACTGTAGATAAAATGATGGCTCATATAGAGATAAGTCTAAATTAATCTGCCACCAGACCTATTAAAAATTGTTACTATTAAAGAAAGATCATTTCTGCCATCATATTCAGAATATTTTCACTAAATTATAATATTGGGCTTTTGTGATTTTGCTTTTAAATAAATTATGGTTTAAAACAAATTATAAATCTGTAATGGCACATTAACATAACCAGAAACTGAAAGGCAAAACTCCAATCTGACTAAATATTATTTTGTCTACTCTGTACCTGTACCTATATGGCTGAAACAACTAGAGAAAACCAAACACCTCTGTTGAGCATAGACTGTAGCCCGCCAGGCTCCTCTTGCCATGGGATTTCCCAGGAGTAGGTTGCCATTTCCTTCTCCCGGGGATCTTCCTGATCCAGGGATTGAACCCGTATCTCCTACATTGCAGGTGGATTCTTTACCGTCTGAGCCACCAGGGAAGCCCATTCAAGTAAGGGCTGCTAGCTTTGAGTGGGGCCGCATGCTATTGAGTAGACAGCCTCCTCATCCCCCAGATGACTATTTCATGCCTTCTTCTCCATCCACAATGCAGAAGACCCCAGTTTGGGAAGCCCCCAGATCTTCCTGGGTTGGGAAGACCCTCTGGAGAAGACAAAGGCTACCTACTCCAGTATTCTGGCCTGCAGAATTCCAAGGCCTGTATAGTCCATGGCGTCGCAAACAGTCGTGAGTGACTGACTTCACTTTCACTTCCCCATCCTCAGACCTCTAATACCACCCTCCCCAGTTTCACTCTCAGTTGGTGACCTGGACCCTGCTGCCTAGTTCCCTGAGAAAAGAGCAGTCAGGAAAACGCCTAGCCGCTGGCGCCTTCACCACATCCTGTGTCTTTCCTGGCATTTCCTTGGTTGAATGTCCACTGTCCTATCCAAGGCCAACCTCTCCACTTGGGCCCTAGAGACCAGTCCCTTTACCAACTCAAGGGAATGGCTCCAGAATTCTCTCCCATTCCTCCTGCAGCATCTTGTTCCTTGTTTATGGAATCATTCCTGTAAGCGGACAAACAAGCTACTATTGTTCCCATCTTAAAAGAAACAAAATTTCTCTCCCCGCACTTACCCTCATCTTTAGTCTCCCTTTACTTGCAGTTTAACTCCTCCGGGGTGGCGTTGCCACTCATTCTCCCCTCGTTCTCTTAACCACTGTAATCAGTTGTCCCCAACACTGTCTAGGTCACCCAGGGTCCTGCCAGTGGTCAGAGACCGCACTTGACTTATCACCTATCTCTGACTGAGACCTTCCTTCCTCCCTCGAAACACGTTTTCCCCTCGGCTTCCAGGACCTCATACTTTCTTCTCGCTGCCTCTCTCTTCTCAGGCTTTCCAGGTTCCATCTCCTCCTCCTGGCCTCCCAGGAATTCCCAGACCTCGCTTCCTCTGTAGCTTCACCATCTCCACTGGCAGCAGCATCCAAACCCAAACCAAACTGCTCTCTAGGCTAGTCCTTTCTGCCCAGGACCAAATCCCCACCCTACACCTGAGTTTAGATGTGTACAAGGAATCTCAGAGGGAACACGCCATCCACCCCCAAACGTTTCTCCCAGAGATTCTCCATCTTACTAACTTCGTCCCTCCTGTGCTCAGGCCAAGAGCAATGGGGCTGGCTTTGTATTCCCCCCTTCTCTCACATCCCATCCTCTCTCCACAGGCAGATCCTGCCACCTCTACTTCCAAAATATATCCAGAATCCGACTCTTTCTCATTCCTTGGCTAATGTCACTCTGGTTTAAGCCTCAACTCCTGCATTACTTGGTAACTTCCTGAATTGGTCTTCCTGCTCTCTCTCACATCCCAGTCTTAAGTTGGGTGTTAATTTTCTGCTCAAGCCCCTCACAATGGCTTTCAAATAACAAGCCCAAGTCCTTTCAATGAACCTTAATCTGTCCCCTCCCTGACTTTTTGGTTTTTTTTGGCCCCACAACCTACTTATGGTATCTTACTTCTCCAGGATACCACCAGGAATGGAACCCAAGCCCTCACTCGCACCCGCAGCATGAAAACTACGCAGTCCTAACTAACCACTGGACCACCAGGGAATTCCCATCTGTAAGGGATAGTTCCGGCCAAGGCAGAAAAGATGACCTCAACAGAGGCAGGTTACCTCCATCAGGCAAAGAGGGGTGACAGCCGGCCTAACGACCAGGCTGAGTGTGAGAGGGAGCCGGGAGGCTTCATATTTAAAGGGAGGTTTGTGGAAGCGATAAGGGAAACGTTAGTCGGGCAGGGCGTTTTCAGTAATCTTCAGTTGAGATGGCATTTGTAGTTGAACAGGGAGTGGGAGGTTTTGGGCAGGGGGTGATAAGTCCGGGAGCATCAGGGCAGGACTTAAAGTTTGGTGTTTTCCCTGAAGTTAGACGATTGAGCAAGGGCCTTTGAGACCGCGGTTTTCTTTTCCAGGCCCAAGGACTCGTACCATCTGCCTCTTTCTTCTCTGTGTGAAGAGAGTCCATCTCCGGTATGCTCCTCCCTCGTTCTCTCCAGCCCAGTCACATTCATTTCCTTGTTCTCTCTGCTTGGTGTTCCTCTCTCCAGGTTTCCACAAGGCTTGTACCCTCATCTTTAGTCTCCCTTTACTTGCAGTTTAACTCCTCCGGGGTGGCGTTGCCACTCATTCTCCCCTCGTTCTCTTAACCACTGTAATCAGTTGTCCCCAACACTGTCTAGGTCACCCAGGGTCCTGCCAGTGGTCAGAGACCGCACTTGACTTATCACCTATCTCTGACTGAGACCTTCCTTCCTCCCTCGAAACACGTTTTCCCCTCGGCTTCCAGGACCTCATACTTTCTTCTCGCTGCCTCTCTCTTCTCAGGCTTTCCAGGTTCCATCTCCTCCTCCTGGCCTCCCAGGAATTCCCAGACCTCGCTTCCTCTGTAGCTTCACCATCTCCACTGGCAGCAGCATCCAAACCCAAACCAAACTGCTCTCTAGGCTAGTCCTTTCTGCCCAGGACCAAATCCCCACCCTACACCTGAGTTTAGATGTGTACAAGGAATCTCAGAGGGAACACGCCATCCACCCCCAAACGTTTCTCCCAGAGATTCTCCATCTTACTAACTTCGTCCCTCCTGTGCTCAGGCCAAGAGCAATGGGGCTGGCTTTGTATTCCCCCCTTCTCTCACATCCCATCCTCTCTCCACAGGCAGATCCTGCCACCTCTACTTCCAAAATATATCCAGAATCCGACTCTTTCTCATTCCTTGGCTAATGTCACTCTGGTTTAAGCCTCAACTCCTGCATTACTTGGTAACTTCCTGAATTGGTCTTCCTGCTCTCTCTCACATCCCAGTCTTAAGTTGGGTGTTAATTTTCTGCTCAAGCCCCTCACAATGGCTTTCAAATAACAAGCCCAAGTCCTTTCAATGAACCTTAATCTGTCCCCTCCCTGACTTTTTGGTTTTTTTTGGCCCCACAACCTACTTATGGTATCTTACTTCTCCAGGATACCACCAGGAATGGAACCCAAGCCCTCACTCGCACCCGCAGCATGAAAACTACGCAGTCCTAACTAACCACTGGACCACCAGGGAATTCCCATCTGTAAGGGATAGTTCCGGCCAAGGCAGAAAAGATGACCTCAACAGAGGCAGGTTACCTCCATCAGGCAAAGAGGGGTGACAGCCGGCCTAACGACCAGGCTGAGTGTGAGAGGGAGCCGGGAGGCTTCATATTTAAAGGGAGGTTTGTGGAAGCGATAAGGGAAACGTTAGTCGGGCAGGGCGTTTTCAGTAATCTTCAGTTGAGATGGCATTTGTAGTTGAACAGGGAGTGGGAGGTTTTGGGCAGGGGGTGATAAGTCCGGGAGCATCAGGGCAGGACTTAAAGTTTGGTGTTTTCCCTGAAGTTAGACGATTGAGCAAGGGCCTTTGAGACCGCGGTTTTCTTTTCCAGGCCCAAGGACTCGTACCATCTGCCTCTTTCTTCTCTGTGTGAAGAGAGTCCATCTCCGGTATGCTCCTCCCTCGTTCTCTCCAGCCCAGTCACATTCATTTCCTTGTTCTCTCTGCTTGGTGTTCCTCTCTCCAGGTTTCCACAAGGCTTGCGCCATCCCCCCGCCCCCACCCTGACCCTCAGCTTCTCAAGGCAGCCTCCTCCAGACCAAGGTTGTTTACCTCCATTGCAGGGTTCTTAGCAGGATCTCTGTAACAAAAGACAAATTAACAAGAGAAAAGTTACAAATTACCCTTTCTAAAGACATTAAGACCCAAAGGGAGGATTCTTGTTGATGTTCAGTCTACCCAGTCTATTTGACTCTTTGCAACCCCATGGACTGCAGCATGCCAGGCTTCCCTGTCATTCACTATCTCCCAGAGTTTGTTCAAACTCCATCCATTGAATAGGCCTGAATGTTTTCAAACTGGATTTGAAGATCAATAGGACAAAGGGTGAGAGTTAAGGGCAGTGAACCGACGGAATTTAGCAAGCCCTGTTTATTGGAATTCCTCGGAGTCCCTTTGTTTTCAGAGATAAGGATGGTGTGTATGTGTGGGACGCTCAGTCATGTCCGACTCTTTTAAATCCCATGGACTGTAGTCCCCAGGCTGCTCTGTCTGTGGAATTCTCCAGGCAAAAATACTGACGTGGGTGGCCATTCCCTTCAACAGGGAATAGTCCCAGGGATCTGCATTGCAAGCAGCTTGTTTACCATCTGAGCTATCAGAGAAGTCCAAGGATGTCCCTTTCTTAAATGGAGAGAACTTCTCCCACACAGGGTCTTAAGACTTGCTTCAGGGTGGGGTGGTGGTCAGAGTCTTTTCAGTACCTGCTGTTTGTCACATTCTCTCAGTTTAAAATATTTAACATGTCAAGGTGCTGCATTCTAGCGTAGATCGTCATGAACCCCGTCACCACCCTATTTAAAATTCCAACTCACAGTCCTTATGTTCGCCCCATCCAGCAATCGTGTTCCTATTCTCATTTATCTAACACTTGATCTTTAGTTGCCTGCCTCCCCCAACACAAAGATCAACTCAATAAGGGCAAGGTTTTCTTTTGTTTTTCCCCACATATTATTCACAGTGATTTCTCCCCAGCACTTTGTACAGTGCCTACCACAATTATTTTGAATGAATGAGGGAAAGAAAGACAATAAAATGAGCCATGACTAATGATACAGATATATTTTACTATCCACGGCAGTGTACCTGGTACTTGGATCTATTTTCTCATTAAACCCATGCCCTCTATGTAGTAGTTATTATTATCCTTATTTCATAGATGAGAAAATCCTCCTCTCACAGAGGAGTTAAGTGACTCACACGGTGAAAGAATCAAGTTTCAAATCCAAGTCTGTTTGGCCCCAAAGTCAGACATCTGGCAGTTAACTTTATTTCATAGCATCATCGCTCTGGCTCCAGTCCTCTCCATCAAAAGACATGCAATTAGCACATCACAAATCAAGATCAAGGTTTCTGAGTGATCCCCAGATGGGATATCAGGGCCAAACCCAAGAGGACAGTAGCCCACCTCTTTTTATAGGCTGTTGTGAATCTCGAGTTTTCTACAGCATTTCAAACATGTGAGTGCTTGCAGCAATCTGGATGATTTACCAGATTTTTTGCAGTTTACCATTGGTTCTAAGCGGCGTTTGTATTTTTTCCAGAGCCTTCAATAAAAATGGAAGTTGACTCTCAAAAGGAAAAAAAGAATAAAATATTTCCGAAAGATATAGACTATCTGCAGAGACTATTTCTGGTAGAACAGACAAGAAGGTGTGATCGTATTGTTTCTAGAAAGAAGAACAAGGGATTAGGGAATAAGAAAGGGAGGAAAACTTACTTCTCACTCTACACCTTTTGAACTTTTGCACCCTGTGCATTAAGTAGCTTCTAGAAACAAGCAAAATGGTGTAAGGATGACAGTGAGCACAGTGTGCCCTGTCTGACTTCCCCCGCAGAGGGCCGTGAAGATGACCGCCTGCACTCAGGTGTGCTCCATCCTGTGCTGACCCATCGGAGGTGACTTATGTCATTTCAGCTCTCCCAGGCCCTCAGTTTCACCATCTGCAAAGTGAAGATAACGTGAGCTTGCCTTACTTTGTAAACCAGGATTTTTTGTGAGATAGCACATTTTAAGTGTAAAATATTATACATGCATAGTTCTCATTATCTTTTAGGAAAAAGCTGGGTGAGAAAGCCAGCTCACTGAGCTACAGAACATGAAACGGGGCCAAACAGCAATTGCAACTCTCTCCATATATCATAATAAGTTCTTGGAAGTAAGGAAATCTGTGGGAAATAATCTGTTGCTTGGTCTTAAAAAAATTCATTTTGAATTTAAAGAGTACAAGTGAGATTAGCATTTGCATTATTACAGTTCCTCTGATCTCTGGTTTTAGGATGATTATGTGAATTTCAGTCATCCTCTAAATTGTTCTTTTATTCTCACCATGTATACACTAGCTGGAATTTAGAGAACTGGAAAGATCCGCAACTCATTTACAGAATTGCTAGACTCAAAATAATGGCAAGTTTTCAAAGTTATATCACAAATTACTCTGAATTTTAAAATACTAAAGTTAGATTTGCAACTCATTTGTAGAATAGCTAGAAGCAAATAATGGCACATGTTCAAAGAGATGTCACAAGCCACTCTAAGTTTAAAATACAAAAGTTATCAGTTGGGTTCTAGGTACAGCCCTGCCTTGAGGCACAATAATGATTGTAATTAAATTCATGGGGAAAGTGTGAAATAATTTGATTTGTGGCTATAGAAAATAGGATAAAAACAAGGTATAATGTGTGGGATTAATTTTTAAGCCATACATTGAGCAATCAGTGAAGTAAAGTAGTATTTTTCAAGAAAAGATAAATGCATCACTTAATAGGCCAATTTACGTGAAACAGAATTTTAAAAAAAAATCTAGGGATGAAGGACATTATTTCAGCACTATTTTGGAATCTGTTACTCTTGTTTGTTAGGTATCTTACACCATTTAAAGCAATGGAGAGATACCATATCCTAAAGTGTTTGACATACTTTAGAAGGTTGGCTATTGGGAGCAGACTTCTAAAACTTCACTTCCTCTTTTTTTTCTCTTTTTCTGATTTATTTCTTCCTTGCTCTTTCCTCTTGGCATCTGTAGAAGTGATACTCCTCCTCTTCCAAGTCAGATCCTTCCCAAACAAAACAAAGCTCTGAGCTTATCTAATCAATCAGAGAAGCACTTCCCTTTTCCCTTTCCTGTCACCTGCTGGTTTCCAGTGGAGCAGGAGAGGAGGCTTTGCCACTTTGTGTCTACCAGAGGCCTGTGGCTGAGAGCCCTTGCTTTCTGCAGCTGCGGAATGGTCTATCCTTCCACCCACAGGAGGTGAGAGGAGCAAGGGAAGTGATTTGAAAGTGGCTTGTTAACTCTAATGCCCCCATACAAAAATTCAGGATTCTGACTTTAAAAAATTAGAAAAGGGACCAGTCTTCCTCTCATCATTTCCCTTATCTCTCTTCTCACTTCTGCTTCCGGCCCCCTGTCTTTCCTCAAGGGAAGTGATTTGAAAGTGGCTTGTTAACTCTAATGCCCCCATACAAAAATTCAGGATTCTGACTTTAAAAAATTAGAAAAGGGACCAGTCTTCCTCTCATCATTTCCCTTATCTCTCTTCTCACTTCTGCTTCCGGCCCCCTGTCTTTCCCCCTTCTCCTTCTAATAGCTTTGCCAGCTGTGAACAAACCACACAAATAAGGGTGATAAGAACCCAGAATTTGAATTGTTAAAATGAAACAAAGCAAGAGTCAATAGACATTACACCCAAATTACTTAGAAATGTGAAATGAAAGCAAGCAAGCTAAGAGCCAAATTTCAGGAAGAAGCTATATAGTTTGATTTACTTACCAGTTTGTTTCCGTATTTGCCCAGTTCCTAAAGCTCCGGTCATCAATCTTCCACTTTCTAATGCAAGAAAGTGCTGACTTGTGTCATTTGCTCCAGATGCCACCGGAAATGGCCTCTTCTCCCCAGACACTGGCTCACAAACGGAGCAGCCCCCAGAGGGGAATTAATCTGCCTTGAGCCCAGATACTGGGCTCTCCCACCTGACGCTTCAACGTCCAGCAGAGAAAGGAGCCTCTTTAGGGAAAAAACATCTAGGACCAACTGAGAAATACGTTTCTAAATCACCAGTTACTTTAATGAGTAAGTACTTTCAGTTTTCCCATTTTATTTTAAGCATTACTATTTCACATTTCTGACCAGCTTTTCTTAGGATCCTCATTTGGGGGGCACTTAATGTATAGGAAGGAATCACCATCCTAGTCTACTCTACCCCACCTCCGCTTAACGGAAGAGTCCTAAAGAGACAGCTGTTATCATTGTAATATTGTCTAATAAGGTAGCCACTAATCCTCTAAAAGCATACAGTGCAAAGAAACAGTGAGCTGTGAACTGGAGAAAAGAGAGGGCGCTTCTCTTGTCTGTGTCGTCTTATATGTTGTGGTTGACCACAAAGGCTTGGCATCGGTTATGACTCCCAGCTCTGCTTTTTATAAAATGGATGACCTTGGGCAGATGACGCAATCTTTTAATTTTTGAATGTGTAAAATGGAGAAAATGAAGTACCAATTTTATCCAGGTCTTGAAAGAGGAATAAATTGAGGAGACAAAACACTGAACATACTGTTGAGAGGGTACTCAACATTGTCACTAAATAATGTCAGATTTTAAAATAATAAGATAAAACTTCATTTCACAGGACAGTTTCCTTAACTGCTAAGTCCCATCCCCCAAATATGCTGAGATGACTCAGAATAACATTTAACAGCCATGGAGTTTACAGAGCATTTCATTTCCACAATTAACCCTGAGGCAGGCAGTGCCATTGAATTATTTTGTTACCGAGGGATAAGGGATAAGCTAAGAGCTCTGTTGATCACACAGTAGGAACAAACTCTTAGGCCCTAACTCAGATCTGAAGGGAGGAAAGCATGTCTTGGGAAAGGCCTGGTGTGGTGGTAGGTTCAGTTCCCTTGGCCCTCTCCCCTCCTGCACTTGGTCCCTCCTCTTGTTCCCAGCCTTGGGCTTGAAACCTAGGGAAATCCCACACAGAGCAGTGGGAGCCCAGAGCTTTCAGATCCCTCTACCAAAGAGTGTTGGTAGGGAGCAGACACAAACTGGCTCTTAGAATCCCATTTTCCCATTCAAAACCTTTGTTCCCCATAGAAACCTAGTATCTGAATACTAGATAATATTGTTTAAAAATAAAACCAACAGCAATAATAAAACAATATCATTTTTAAAGCTCTTCTGGACAATCTCCCTAGAGGAACATAGGGGCCATTTCTCCGATTTCAAGCTTAAACACACAGAGGTAAAGTGAGCACTGGTGGCGGCAGAAACCTTTGGCCTGCTGATTCAGACTAATACTCTCATCGTTGGTTAAATGGGCTTGTGTGGCCCTTCCTGGAGACAGACTTTTCAGAATCCAACCAGCTGAAAGTAATTTCGTCATTATTGGCACCCCCCACCCGCCCCTTTACAATCGTGGAAACTTCTTACTCAACCACTGAATCTAGAGTCATTCTAACCTAGAGTAGGCAATGTAAGTATAGAAACCTAAGTGTAGCTTTAGTGCGGCCCTGACTTTGCCACTGACTCACTCACAGGAATTGCTAACTATATATAAGTGGTAAAAAACAACTAGGTTGACTTCATACTTGTCCTGTTTTCACAAGAAAAATTTAAAGCTGTGCACACAACATTGCTGTGTTTTGTTTATCAACAGAGGGGAAAAAAAAAAAAAGGAAAACTACATGCAACTTTTTTGGGGTAAAATTATTTTTTCCTCTTGATTTCACTAAATATGTATAGCTGAGGTTAAAAGCTCAGGCTCTGGAGCTATATTTCCCCCTAAAGAAGCAAAACAAAATCTTATGCTTATCTAATCAAGCAGAAGTCACATTCCATAAGGGATGAGTGCTGTCTCTTCTCAGCAGCTGTATAACCTTGGATGATTGACGTAACTTCTCCAAGCCTCAGTTTACTCACCTGTAAAATGGGTATAATAGTTCCTTCTTCACTAGGCTGTGAGTATAGAAGAGGCCTTGCATGGGGTAAATGCTCAATGGGTAATAACCATATTCTGCCTGAGACACTGGTCCATGAGGGGTACAAGGATAGTTGAGACCCATTTCTGCTCCCCAGGACTAGGATGAACTAGAGTAGGAAGACACATGGACAGTTAATCATACAATAAAGCAGAAAGTCACTCAGTCATGTCCGACTCTTCGAAACCCCACGAACTGTAGCCCACCAGGCTCCCCTGTCCATGGAATTCCCCTGGCAAGAATACTGCAGTGGGTAGCCATTCATCCTTCTCCGGGGGTCTTCCTAACCCAGAGATCGATCCCTGGTCTCCTGCATTGTAGGCAGATTCTTTACCATCTGAAACACCAGAGAAGCCAGAACCAAGGGCTAAACAGAGGTATCTGTCAGAGGAAGGAGGGAATTTTTCTCTCTGGGAACAGAGAGGCTCTTAGAACTGTATTTTAAACTGGGTCTTAAAGAAGGAACAGAATTTCAGGAGAGGGAAGGGTTAGGGAACACAATGCTGAGTCACAGATCAAACAGGGAATGCCTAAGAAAAAGCCCTCTGGGTATACATGAGCTCTGCAATTCATCCACAAGCTGTGGAGAGATGCACAGAAGGAAGGATCATCTCCTAGGTTAAAAAACAAAGTCTATAAATGCAAACTGTTGCAGTTAGGCTATCGTATCAGATGAAAATGAATATATGAAATTGAGAAATATGAGAAAACGTATAAAATAAACTCCTATTCTGAAAAGTTTCAATCAAAATAAGACACACTTCCTTAGGGATTATGAGAAATCTATGGAAAATAGAAAAGTTTGCCATAAAATCTAAAAGAGGTGAAACTGTGCTGTTTCCTAAAATATATAGCAACATTCTCTTTCCTAAAGTAGTTTCTAAAATTACATCTTTTTTTTTTCCTTTTAATTGCCAAGAAACTGTTGAGCTGATCTGTATCCAAGTTGTCACTGAAGAATTTTGATGTTTTAGGAATGGTGGAAATGGCCACAGTCATGAAAAATAAAAATGACTTGACCCAAGCATTTTAGAAGCAGAGTTTATTTCCACCAAGTTATCCCCAGCCAATATTAAGCAAAAATTATATAGCAGTTCTCTGAAAGTGCACAGAAAAATAGACCACCATCCTTCCCATGGATGATCGATATTTACCTTTGGAAGGATTGTTCAGAGGTCACAGGAGTCTTCTGTGAGGAATTCAGCCAGTTTGATGGGAGAATAGTGGTATCCAGAGAATTTACAAGTGATAAAAGGCCCACACAGACTAAGTCACCTCTTGCTCCTCCCCGCCCCACCCCACCCCCCCTCTAGGAAATCTCACCTGAACTCACCTTATTCTACTCACTAGAACGTCAGGANTCAGCCAGTTTGATGGGAGAATAGTGGTATCCAGAGAATTTACAAGTGATAAAAGGCCCACACAGACTAAGTCACCTCTTGCTCCTCCCCTCCCCTGCCCCACCCCACCCCCCCTCTAGGAAATCTCACCTGAACTCACCTTATTCTACTCACTAGAACGTCAGGAACTCAGGAGACAAGTTTGAGATAGCTAAATTTATTCACTTAAAAATGTGGTAGACCTTATGCAAAGGCCTTCACATGTGTTCATTTAACCCTTGATTCTAAAAGAAGTCCGTTGTGGTATTCCTGTTTTGTAGGTAAATTTCTTAAGTGCAGCGAGATTACATTATCGCCCCAGGGTCTCAGAGGCTAATAAAGCAGTGGAGCAGAGTTTAAACCCAGGGGACTGACTCGAGGGCCCACCTTCTCAGCCTCTGTGCTTTAAGGCCCCAATTCGGAGTCATCTGCATAGAAATAGTAAGTGTTATGGGGACTGTATCTTTTGTTTCCATCCTAACTAGGACTTTTAGGGGAAGGGTGGCGATCAACAATTAGTCTGGAAAAACAGGTAAACCAGAACTGTGGGGACAAAAGAGGGCTTTCTGTTCACCTTATGGGTGGACGCTGAGGGCGTGGATGAATTTACCGAGGGAAAGAATGCTGAAGAAAAGAAGCAGGGAGGCAGTGAGTGGGCCTTGAGCAAGACCGACATTTGGGGATCGTCAGAGAAAGAGAAACTCACAAAGGATACTGGGGGAGGTGAGACGGGCGGCCGCGGTGTCAGACTCTCGGGCAGGGTTGCAGAGGGGAATCTTCCGCAGTGCCCCAGCCCCGGGGAACTAGGAATGCTATAGAAGTGATAAGGCCCAAGAAGCAGCCGCTGAAAGGAACAAGGAAATCGTTGGGGATTTGCTGACAAACGTTTCTTCGCTTTGGTGGAGCTGGAAGCCAAATTTCAAGAAAACGGAGGAGTGAGTGGGAGGTGAGGACCCAGACACAGCCAGTTCAAACAACTTTGTAAAAAGTGGCCTTGAAGTGGAAACAAAAGATAGGACTGTCCTGGAGGTGGAGTCAAAGAAGTTTCCTTTTTTAAAGCAAGAAACTAGAACATGTTTAAGGTTTAAAGAAAGGAGCCAGCCCAGGGAGAGTGAAGAGAATGTGGAATGCATAATTCGCCCCTCTCTGAGGGACCTCCTGGAGCAAAGTGCCCGGGGATGTAGGAGACCGGCCGCTGAGTTGAGGGATCGGCTTCAGGTACCCTTTGGCCCCAGCAGGAGGGAGGAGAGGAGCTGTGGGTTTGAAGTGTGAGGGAGGGAGCCAGAGCCAGCTGCCCTTAGCAGGTTTAGTGTGCTCCCCAGGGGAGGAGTTGCGCTAAGGGTTTAAAGGTGCCTAATGCAAAAGACTGGTATTGCCCTAATGCCTTGATGAACGCTGACGTGGATCTTTCATCTTCACTATTATTGAGTGAAGTGGGGGCTGTTACCCCTGTTTGACAACAGGAAAAATTGTGGGGTGGGGGTGGGGGAAGCCATCCCAGAACACATAGCTGTTCAAGGCCAGCGTCCACTTTTGACTTTGTCATCTGCTGGAAGTGAAAGCGGGGTCACTGCCTTTCAGTATCTTTCATTCCAGTTAAAGGACTAATAGGTAGCGAATTAGCAAATGTGGTTTAAGTAATGGTTCGAGACCAGAATGTGGAAGTTTGTCAATGGCTGTACATGATTGAAATCATATTTTGTTTATTTGAATTGCTTTGATTTTTTTGCTCTGATTTTTTTTTTTTTTTCGCTTTACACTAGTCTTTGGTAAAACACAAGTCTTGTGGGTTTTGTTTAGTGGGGCTCTTTGAATAAAGTCTCCATAGTTTATTCCTTGTTTTTATAGAAGTTACCTGCCTATCAGGTACTATGAACCTAATAGTGAGGATTTCATTCATAAAGGATGTTTCCTGCATTTCTTTGTATAGTCCCTAGGAAATTTTTTATATTAGACTACTACTATGTGAAAAATATGCTGCCTTAAGGATTTTTAAACTTGGCAATTTTCAAGCTCTTCAAATGTGTGCAATTCTTCTGTTGATATTACCCCCCCAAAAAAATTCACAAATTAAGCCTGTGGCCCAGTGAAGATGGTATGGATACAAATTTGAATGTGTCCACAGAGATTCATGCTTCCACAAGGAGAATTTGATGGTTACGTGGAGCCCAGTTTGAAGATCATTAGTCTAAATTCAATTTTCCCTTTATACCATAAGTTTCTGAGATTTTAGCTGTGGCATATGACTAACTGAATAGCCAAGTGACAGATACGGATCATGACATATGTGTTGGGATGGGGCAGAGGAACCATGAGGGTTGTTGGAGGATGTGAGCCAAAAACTTACAAAATGACAGCTTCACAGACCAAGGTATACAAAGTGTTTTCTGTATTTTTTCTGAATTAATGAACTGCAGAGCTAAGGCCTATATTGGACATGAGGTTGGTGGGGGTGCAGCATTAAAATCGGTCTTTCCAATGGTTACTATTTGAAAAACAACTTTCTGTTGCTTTATTTATCATAGAATTTCATAGTACTTTCATATATCTTTAAAAATTTCACCTAAAACCACTTTTTAAAATAATAGGACTGCATGATTTCCATGTTCATGTTTATAGACGAGTAACTTGCCCCAAATCAAAAGGTCAGCCTCTTGAGAAATCCCCGTCCTCAGAAGAGAAGTTTGGATCTTTCGCTTTTCTCTTTCTTGCTCTATCTGTTCTATTAACATTTAAGGAAATCATGGATAGTTCAAACATAGATTTGATCACCAAAAATGCAGTTAGGAGAAAATGATCTATTTAATAGGCCTAGTACAATGTTGCATTAAGATGGTTAGTCATGTGCAAGAAACTTCTGAACTAGGTCAAGTACTTCTACAACTAATCAAAACAGCATCCTAATTGTTAGTGATTACCTCTGTGATTTAAGACTTTTTCGCAGGGTCTCTGGAGTAACTGGCCTATATATCTTTGCCATTCTTCCTGTTACCAAAAATCAATAAGAAAAGAAAAAAGACTAACAATTTCTGCAACACACTGATTAATAAAAAACCAAATGCTGTGTGTTTGGTTTGTGATAGTTATAAAGCAATAGTCAATGATTTATAAATGATGGTTTATGAAGCCATTAAAAATTAATTATCCCTGAACAGAAATCTAAGCAAGATGCCTCAAAATAATTTATTGTAGCATCAATAGTAGCCATTAATAATGTATATTTCTGTCAGAGCATTAGCCAAAGCCCAAATTTTACTTTGAAAACAGAAAAACATGGAACTGCTTACAATTAAAATTTGAGGAATCAGCATAAAACTTTTATCCCTGAACAGAAATCTAAGCAAGATGCCTCAAAATAATTTATTGTAGCATCAATAGTAGCCATTAATAATGTATATTTCTGTCAGAGCATTAGCCAAAGCCCAAATTTTACTTTGAAAACAGAAAAACATGGAACTGCTTACAATTAAAATTTGAGGAATCAGCATAAAACTCTTTTAAAAATCGATTTTAACTTGAGGTTGGACTCACAGATTGCACTGATCATCCATTTATCTCCTCTTCCCTCCTTCTTGAGTCTCATACCAGCTTTGATATTTCATTTACATCATCAGTTCTAACTGATATTTTTATGTGTCCACTTTCTTACCCATCCTTTTGAAAGAGACTGCCTTTTTTATATCTACTCCTTGCACCTAGCATTATATCTAGTTCTCAGTAAACTCCTTAATGAATGAGTCAATTAATCTATAAAATAGCTGTTAAGTTTTTGCAAGTTTGAAGCAAAGAAAAACCCTTAGGCCAAAAAAATCACTGAACTGATAGTTTTCAAATCTCTTTTTTTGTTTCATTTTTATAAATCAAAGGAGCTTTGAAAATGAAACTTGCCAACTTTTTTTTTTAGACCAGAGAAGATTCAGCTCTCCAAATTATTCTTCATTCACCTCACCCCCGAAAAAATTACTTTGCTTTTGTGAAGTTTTGTTTTTCATGCTTGACATCTTAGTTTAAATGATTTTTTCCCACGGTCCTGAGGAGGCCTGATTTGTTAATCCTGTTACAGTTGTGACAGGAAGTTTATCAAGAATTTCATGAATTTCCTTTCAGTTTCAGCTTCTGACTGGAATGTTTCTTCCCAGTGACTTCCTCCTCCCTTCTTTCTACAGTCCAATCTGCATGTTACATTGCAGAACA
The DNA here is from genome assembly GCA_006410675.1 of Oreotragus oreotragus. Taxonomy (NCBI): domain Eukaryota; kingdom Metazoa; phylum Chordata; class Mammalia; order Artiodactyla; family Bovidae; genus Oreotragus; species Oreotragus oreotragus. Next base: position 239,590 of record SJYX01014416.1, read on the forward strand.
ACAAGAAATTCTTAGCTGGACATTTTTGCTTGATTTTGGCTCTAAGCCCTCGTCACAGTATCTGGGTGGGTTAGGTTCACTGGTCAGCATACAAGGCAGCCAGAATTTCTCAAATACTGTGAGGCTCTGAAATCTGTAGAAACTTGTTTTGGTTATTCTAAAACCCAGGTCTTTAATTTTTGTGGGTCTCTTGCTTGAGATCACATCTATAATTATTGAATTGGACAAAAAGTTCCTTCAAGGTTGTCCACAAGAGCCTTGGAAAACCCGAAGGAACTTTTTGATCAACCCAACACCTATATTCTCACTTGCAGCTCCCCAACCCCCTAAGGTCACATGGATCATCTCCCCTGAGCAGGCGGAGTAACCGATTACCTACCTGTTGCTGCCGCTGCTGTTTAGACGCTGAGTTGTGTCCAACTCTTTATGATCCCATGGCTTGTAGCCCGCCAGGTTCCTCTGTCCATGGGATTTCCCAGGCAGGAATACTAGAGTGGGTTGCCGTTCCCTTCTTCATGGGATCTTCCCGAGCCGGGAATTGAACCTGAGTCCCCTGCATTGGCAGGCGGATTCTTTACCACTGAGTCACCTGGGAAGCCCAAAGGGTTTCCTGTCTATGCCTAAAGGCACACTGAAACACTCTTCTCCCATCTCGCCCTCAAATATCTCCCTGACCTGAGCCTGAGCTTTCGGATTCAGACTGCAGGGGGTTCTGCTCTAAGGGCTATCTCCCACAGGGACAGTTTGCCATCAGTAGCTTCAGATCTTCCCTGGTGGCTCAGATGGTAAAGAATCTGCCTGCAATGCAGGAAACTTGGGTTCAATTCCTGGGTTGGGAAGATGCCCTGGAGAAGAGAACGGCTACCCACTCTAGTATTCTGGTCTGGAGAATTCCATGGACAGAGAAACTGGCAGGCTGCATGCAGTCCAGGGGGTCAAAAAGAGCTGGACACAACTCAGCGACTAAACAGAGCGACTTTCACTTCACTTCATTTCCATCACATGGAGATCCTTCTTATCTCACAAATCGGGTAACACTTGCAAAGCTTTTGGCATTGGTATCTGTTCAAATAACAGTTTTGTTTTATTCAAAATCTCACTTGCTTCTTGTCATTTGATCTTTACAGCACAAATAGTGTAACCCTCGTTTATAGATGATTATCCGAGTGTTCTTGAACTTGCTTTAGAAATACTAACTCATATCTACCCTATTTATCAGGACATTGTTCTAACCACTTCTTCAGATCACACCTCTGAAGTGGGTGCTAAAAGTCCCATTTTACAGCCATGTAAACACAGTACCGCTGAAGGAGACCACACTCGGTTGTCACATCTGCCACCCTAGGGGAGGGAATTCTAATGGAGAGGAATGGTGTCCCCTACCCAGGGGACTAGAACAGAGTATGACCAAAGTCCAACCCAGAGAGGGCACGTAGAACCGGGGTGGCATTTGTGTTGACAGTCATGTCTGCTGCTGCTAAGTCGCTTCAGTCATGTCCGACTCTGTGCGACCCCATAGACGGCAGCCCACCAGGCTCCCCCGTCCCTGGGATTCTCCAGGCAAGAACACTGGAGTGGGTTGCCATTTCCTTCTCCAGTGCTTGAAGGTGAAAAGTGAAGTTGCTCAGTCATGTCTAGCTCTTTTCCCTGTCCTTCACCGTCTCCTAGAGTTTGTTCAAACTCATGTTCGTTGAGTCGGTGATGCCATCCAGCAATCTCATCCTCTGTCACCCCCTTCTCTTCCTGCCCTCCATCTTTGCCAGCATCAGCATCTTTTCCAGTGAGTTGGCTCTTCTCATCAGGTGGCCAAAGTATTGGAGCTTCAGTTTCAGCATCAGTCATTCCAGTGAATATTCAGGGTTGATTTCTTTTAGGATTGACTGGTTTGATCTTCTTGCTGTCCAAGGGACTCTCAAGAGCCTCCTCCAACACCACAATTCGAAAGCAGCATCAATTCTTCAGTGCTCAGCCTTCTTTATGGTCCCACTCTACGTCTGTACACAACTATATGGACCTTTGTTGGCAAAGTGATATCTCTGCTTTTCAGTACGCTGTCTAGTTTTGTCATAGCTTTTCTTCCAAGGAGCAAGCATGGGAACCCTGAAAACACTGGGAAAAGATTTCACCTTACACTTTGGAGACTTGGGTCTGGGGTAGAGGAGTCCTGTTTGCAAAGATCCCTGAACGTCCACTGTACCTGCTCATTCTGTTTTCATGGCACTTGAAGGTAGCTGACCCAGAGCCTCTGGCCACCTCCCATCTGGGCCTTGAGTCTACTCTTCCAGATGCTCTGTCACACGCCATCTTCCACATTTCCTTTCTACTCCAACCCTTCTCTGATGATTTCTTCTCTCAACTCTCTTCCTCTCTGCACACTCGAATCCCAGGGAGCACAAAGGACCAGCCCTGCCTGGCCTAGAACCCAGGACTGTCATTGTACGGGAGAGGACCCTGGCACCAGAGAGGGCAGGGACTAGCCCAGGATCACACAGCCAGTCAAAGACACAGATATAAAGGTTCCTCCTGACTGGCCGCCTTCAGTGCTCCATTCTGCCTGCATCTCACTCTGCTTTGGCAAACCTCCAGACTCATATCCTGACCTGGACAGGAACAGGCACCCTGGCACACTTGTGCACAGACATGTTTCCTTATCGCCCCAGCAGCCCAGCTCTTGTTTACAAACCAGTTCCGCATCCTTTGTTTATTTGTCTATGGGCTTCCCTGGTGGCTCAGATGGTAAAGAATCTGCCTGCTAATGCAGGAGACCTGGGTTTGATCCCTGGGTCAGGAAGGTCCCCTGGAGAAGGAAATGGCAACCAACTCCAGTATTCTTGCCTAGAGAGAGGCGCCTGGAAGGCTACAGTCCATGGGGTTGCAAGAGTCTGACATGACTAAGCTAACACTAGCATTCTCAACTTTGTATTACATTTATCAATGAATATATCTGATCTGCTTCTGAAAGGCAAGACCAGGTTTTATATACCCCATGTGGAGCATTCGTTACTGTTGTTTAGTTGCTAAGTTGTGTCCAGCTGTTAGCAACCCTGTGGACTGGAGCTGGAGAAGGCAATGGCGCCCCACTCCAGTACTCTTGCCTGGAAAATCCCATTAACGGAGGAGCCTGGTAGGCTGCAGTCCATGGGGTCGCTAAGAGCTGGACACGACTGAGCAGCTTCACTTTCACTTTTCACCTTCATGCATTGGAGAAGGAAATGGCAACCCACTCCAGTGTTCTTGCCTGGAGAATCCCAGGGACGGGGGAGCCTGGTGGGCTGCCGTCTGTGGGGTCGCACAGAGTCGGACACGACTGAAGCGATTTAGCAGCAGCAGCAGCAGGACTGGAGCCTGCCAGGTTCCTCTGTTCAAGGGATTTCTCAGGCAAGAATACTAGAGGGGGTTGCCATTTCCTTCTCCGGGGGATCTTCCCTACCCAGGGATAGATCCTGCTTGGTGGGCGGATTCTTTACCTCTGAGCCACCAGGGAAGCCCCATGTGGAGCATTTAGTAAGTGTGAGTTGGATGAATAGGTGAATATAAACTAGAGACTATGCCTGAGCCCCAGTGGGGTTTGGAGTTTAATTATGTTTAACTTTGTTGTACCACAATGAGCAAAATCCTGGTTTTAAGCTTTTTATTTGATAGCAAATGTTTTTGGATGAAGAGTCAAATAAGCCAATATTTCTAATTGTTCTCTTAGGGGAACACTTTTGTACTCTACCCATCTTCACGTTTTTATTTTTGGGCTCATACTCATTTAAAACCACAAATAGTATAGCCTTTAAAAACCAAATGTGTAATTTATTAATAGCTATCCACCACACCTATTAAAATTTTTACTAATGCCTACAAATATCAACCCACAGCAGATTTTAACAGCTTCTTTGTAAGTGTGTGAAGGGCATGCCATGTTCCTCCCCACGTGAGACTTAGTAGTATTTTTGTGTGTTTCCAGCTTTTATTCATTAGTGGATATGATTGTAAATGGCAGCTTGAAATAAACTCAATCTGAAGTTCTGAAGACGAGTTTCACAACTTTTAACACCTTATTCAGTGTTCTGGGGAAGAAAAAACTTTTTCTCTATACTCTTAGGGTTAGTATCTGGGGCCCTGTGAATAAAATTACCGTAGATAAACAGAAAAGGCATACTGCCGGGGTCCAGCCTCAGCAGGGTCCAGGAGCACCCTCAGGATGAACGGCGTCTGCGGGGGGATTGGGGGGGGGAGAAAGAATGAATGTTGCAGTTAAGAAAGTAGAGGAGAGGACACCAAGCTTCGCAAGGCCCGCAACATTATTTTCAAAAGGAGTTTTTATACCTTAAGTTGTACATAGAGAATAATGGAAGATGCAGGGTCAGCAGTCCTGACCCTTATCGAGACCAGGCTTTCTTTCTGCATACCCTTCTGTATACAAAGGTCTTAGGTGATTTACATCATCTTCTGGCCAGGAGGCCTGTTAACATTTTATGACCCTTTTTTCTGATAAAGGTTAGTCAACCAGAAAGCGTATTTTTTCTAAAGGTGATTTTTCTAAAGTCTGGCGCCATTCTCCGAAAGCACTGAAGTTGCATTCCTATAGGGCAAAGGTGCAGTGGGCTATAACAAAGAAAGAATTTATTAACTCAAGGTTTAATGTTGGTAATACCAAGGCTACTACTTATATTTCTATATATCAACTATATTAATTAATGCACTCCCAGTCACACAATGAAAAATATGAAAACTTAGCAGCAAGCATTGGTTCAACAATGAAACCCTCCACCAGTACTATTCTAATAATTTTTAACTCCTTGAAAGGCTCTATATTTTCCACATGACCTTGTCATGGGTGGGATCTCCCATGCTGGCTCCCGGCAGCATACAGTTTTTAAATTAATATCTGTGTGCACAACAGTTCACAGAAAAGGAATGGGACTCAAAGAACTAGTTAGACTCGGGCTTATATTACCATTTTAACAGAGAACAAAGGGAATTGTGTTTCAAGGATAATAAAGTGTGGAGAAGGGGGTGTAAGGGGTTCCTAATGGAAAATAAGGGCTATTTTAGTAAGGTTTGTTTATGCAGACTCATCTTTGTATCGACAGCTCCTTGTCTTCTTTCTTGACGCTTCTCTCCTTGGTGGGAGAAGGGTCACCTGCCTCAGAAAATTTATAACTTGCTTTTAGATACATGAGGGGAGGACAGAGAGCTCTCCTATTGATTCTCATTGGTCTTTAGCTTAATATATTTCTTATGCCAAAGTCAATTTCCTTCAAATGAAAAACAAAGAATATTGCAGCTGAAGCACTTGTGAATTATTTCTAATTTTATTTTTTACAAGTTCCATTGATAAGAAACATTAAGTTATTATTAAATTGATTTTAAGACTATGTAAAGTATATTTACAAAAAAGAGGATTGGGGAAGCAAGTCACCCATGATCCTACTATCCTATTTAAAGCTGGTTTTGTGTATTTTCTTTTTTTTTTTTTAATTTTTTTATTTGAACTCCCAAACATGAAACCCCTCCCACCCCACATCATCCCTCTGGGTCATCCCCATACACCAGCCCCAAGCATCCTGCATCGAACACAGACTGGCGATTTGTTTCTTACATGATAGTATACATATTTCAATGCTATTCTCCCAAATCATCCTACCCTCTCCCTCTCCCTCAGAGTCCAAAAATCCACTCTACACATCTGTATGTGTATTTTCTTTCAATATTATCTGTGCATATCTATTGGAGAAGGAAATGGCAACCTACTCCAGTCTTCTTGCCTAGGGAATCCCATGGGTGGAGGAGCCTGGTGGGAAGCAACTTAGTATGCATATTTATTTTACACCATTTCAGTGATATGGCCACATATATGGTATGTAACTTTCTCAGCTAACAATATATGACACTCTGTGTTCTTGCTTAATCATAATCCTCATTATTTGACCTCTGCAAAGTTTGCCTAACCATTCTCCACTTGTCAGGCATCCGAGTTGCCTCCAGGCACCGGGTGATGGGGTGTCTTCGGCAGTTGACCCTCCAGCTGGGGAGGGCGGGGCCCTTCCTGGCCATGGAACCTGGGTTTCCTGGGTATTCAAAGTCAAGTCTCAGGCAGAAACTGCCTTTGGGCCAACCAGGGCTTCAGGCTCCAGGCTCCCATCTCTGCGGGCTAAGGGTAGTGGAGCCCCCGCCCTTCAGACGCCCCAGGCGAGTTGCAGCCCAGTCCCCGGGTGGGCCCACCTCACCGTACCTTCCTGCGTCCTGTCCTGCGCGAGGTGGGTCCCTCCCATGCGCTCTCTCCTTCTATCCTAGCCTTCCGCAGACCCGCTGATTGAAAGAAAAGAGCTGAGCGGTGCGGGCGTCATGGTCCACCTACTGGCCTCCGAAGTGCGGCAGCTGCTCCACAACAAGTTCGTGGTGATCCTGGGGGACTCGGTCCAGAGGGCTGTGTACAAGGATCTGGTGCTCCTGCTGCAGAAGGACTGCCTGCTCACACGCAGCCAGCTCAAGGCCAAGGGGGAGCACACTTTCGAGCAGGATGAGCTGGTGCATGGGGGCCAGCAGGGCCACATGCACAACGGCACCCACTACCGCGAGGTGCGCCAGTTCTGCTCCGGCCAGCACCTGGTGCGCTTCTACTTCCTGACACGCGTGTACTCCGACTACCTGGAGGACGTGCTGGAGGAGCTGCAGTCCGGCGAGCACCACCCGGACCTGGTCGTCATGAACTCGTGCCTCTGGGACATCACCAGGTACGGGGAGGACTTCTGGCCTAGTTACCGGCGGAACCTGGAGAGACTCTTTGGGCGCCTCCGCCAGGTGCTGTCCGAGTCATGCCTCCTGGTGTGGAACACGGCCATGCCCGTGGGCGACAAAATCACCAGCCGTTTCGTCCCGCCCGAGGTCCAGTTTGCGTCCTCCTCCGTGAAAATCAGTGTGATCGAAGCCAATTTCTACAGCTCTGCCGAGGCCCAAAAGCACGGCTTCGACGTGCTGGACTTGCACTTCCATTTCCGCCGCCACATAGGGAAGCACCTGCAGACGGACGGAGTGCACTGGAACCAGTGCGCACACCGTCGCCTCTCCCAGCTCCTGCTGGCCCACGTGGCCGATGCCTGGGGGGTGGAGCTGCCCCAGCGGGACCCAGTGGACAAGCGGATCACGGACGGCCCTGGGAGAGGAAGACCTGGCCGGAGGCTTGAGAGGCAGCCCCTGGCCTGCGGAGATCAGCCGGCCTGCCCTCTGCCCAGACCTTTGCCTCTCCCGGGACGCCAACCCCTCCTCCCCACGCCCTCTCCCCGCCCACCCCTGTTTCCGCTCTTGTCCCCACAACGTCATCCCATCCCCTTTCTCCAGGGGATGCCCCCATTCCCATTCTGTCCCCAGGAAACCTGTTTTTCTTCAGACCATCCTTTCCAATCCGATCAATTCTCCTTAAACTATTTACATTCAGACGTCCCCCCATCTACCCAAACAGCGTTTGCCGTCCAAGGTGACTTTCAGTACTGTCCCCAGCTGCCTATGCCCCGCTTCCCTCCACCCTGTTATCAGCAACGGGTCCCTGTGGTCCATAGGGGTTTTCCCAGGTATCATCCCCCTGACCCCTACATGCCCTGGAGAAGGCGGCCTAAAACTTCCAAGAGAAGGGCCTCAGCCTGTAAAGAGCCAAGGCCTCAATAGACCGACTTGGGCCTTCTTCCTCCTCACGCACATGGACTGAACAGATCGTCTGCCTCTTCCGGATAGACTGACCTCCTTGACTGAAGCCTTTTCTCCATTGCTGTTATCAGTAATGGCAGGGAAAATCAGCCTGACGCATATATGTTGTCCATGGCCTCTCTCTGCACCCTCAGGTGGGAGGTGGCCAGGCATCATTCCTGCCTTCCAGCTGCTTATTTTCTGTCTGTCTTGTAAATATACAATTGAAATTAAAAAGTTGTTTCATAAACGTCATTGTGGATTTCCTGAGTCTGTATTTAATGATGCCTCTCCCTTCTATTGAACACCTCATAAAAGCAGGGACAATATCTATTGTATGGTTATGGCCTCAAAACTACTCAAAATGGAATTTCACCAAAGGGTTTCCATGAAATGGATCAGATTCCTTATAAATGAAATAACTTTAACTTTTTGTGGTGCTGTTTACCAGAGATTCTCAAAAAATCATGGAATCTTAGAACTGAGAAAACTAAAGACATAAAATTTAACATTTACAAACAAGGAAACTGAGGCCAGGAGCTGAATGACTTCTTGTAGGTCACCCAGAAAAATCACTTCTCCACTAGTCCTTTGTAGTTTATACTAGTTTCCAGTTTATATTAACTTTCAAACTTGATTTATACTGCAACAAACCAAGAAGGGAAGTTAACTAAACATGGTCTTCCTATGGAAGAGATGATTAAAAAAAAAAACGTATAGTTCCATAACCAGAGGTTTCTTGGCTAGATGTGCAGGTAATTTTTGTATGTAAAGCAAAGTGGATGGCATGGTTGTGACTTTATGATTTCTTTAATAGTCTTTACTTTGGGACTTAAGAAAACTTAAGTTGCTCTCAATGGCAATATATCATAAAGTAAAACTAGGAGCTGCAAGGCGTGCATAAATCCGTTTCTTGCAAATTGCACAAGTGGCCACAACCATCTCTTCTGTGTTTTGTAAGAATGTAAAAATTATTGAGATTGAAATTTTCACTCTAGATAGTGAAATATTAATACTTAGATAAAATGATCAAAATAGGACATAACTAAAATTGTCCAGATTATAGGATTTTTCATTGAATTGACATGACTGCTTTATAGGTCCTCAGTTGGATCATCCCTAAATTTGACAGTGAGGGTAAGGAAACATTATCCTGCAAAAATGGAGTTCATGAAATCTTAAGACATGAGTGAGACCTGCTATTTACAGAAGAAATATATAGGAACTCTTAATCCACCGAAATACTATAAGATTTCTGGAAAACGGCTTTTAGCTTACTTTGTGTCTGAAATCCTAGTGTAGTATCTGGCATTNCTCTTGTCCCCACAACGTCATCCCATCCCCTTTCTCCAGGGGATGCCCCCATTCCCATTCTGTCCCCAGGAAACCTGTTTTTCTTCAGACCATCCTTTCCAATCCGATCAATTCTCCTTAAACTATTTACATTCAGACGTCCCCCCATCTACCCAAACAGCGTTTGCCGTCCAAGGTGACTTTCAGTACTGTCCCCAGCTGCCTATGCCCCGCTTCCCTCCACCCTGTTATCAGCAACGGGTCCCTGTGGTCCATAGGGGTTTTCCCAGGTATCATCCCCCTGACCCCTACATGCCCTGGAGAAGGCGGCCTAAAACTTCCAAGAGAAGGGCCTCAGCCTGTAAAGAGCCAAGGCCTCAATAGACCGACTTGGGCCTTCTTCCTCCTCACGCACATGGACTGAACAGATCGTCTGCCTCTTCCCAGATAGACTGACCTCCTTGACTGAAGCCTTTTCTCCATTGCTGTTATCAGTAATGGCAGGGAAAATCAGCCTGACGCATATATGTTGTCCATGGCCTCTCTCTGCACCCTCAGGTGGGAGGTGGCCAGGCATCATTCCTGCCTTCCAGCTGCTTATTTTCTGTCTGTCTTGTAAATATACAATTGAAATTAAAAAGTTGTTTCATAAACGTCATTGTGGATTTCCTGAGTCTGTATTTAATGATGCCTCTCCCTTCTATTGAACACCTCATAAAAGCAGGGACAATATCTATTGTATGGTTATGGCCTCAAAACTACTCAAAATGGAATTTCACCAAAGGGTTTCCATAAAATGGATCAGATTCCTTATAAATTAATGAAATAACTTTAACTTTTTGTGGTGCTGTTTACCAGAGATTCTCAAAAAATCATGGAATCTTAGAACTGAGAAAACTAAAGACATAAAATTTAACATTTACAAACAAGGAAACTGAGGCCAGGAGCTGAATGACTTCTTGTAGGTCACCCAGAAAAATCACTTCTCCACTAGTCCTTTGTAGTTTATACTAGTTTCCAGTTTATATTAACTTTCAAACTTGATTTATACTGCAACAAACCAAGAAGGGAAGTTAACTAAACATGGTCTTCCTATGGAAGAGATGATTAAAAAAAAAAACGTATAGTTCCATAACCAGAGGTTTCTTGGCTAGATGTGCAGGTAATTTTTGTATGTAAAGCAAAGTGGATGGCATGGTTGTGACTTTATGATTTCTTTAATAGTCTTTACTTTGGGACTTAAGAAAACTTAAGTTGCTCTCAATGGCAATATATCATAAAGTAAAACTAGGAGCTGCAAGGCGTGCATAAATCCGTTTCTTGCAAATTGCACAAGTGGCCACAACCATCTCTTCTGTGTTTTGTAAGAATGTAAAAATTATTGAGATTGAAATTTTCACTCTAGATAGTGAAATATTAATACTTAGATTAAATGATCAAAATAGGACATAACTAAAATTGTCCAGATTATAGGATTTTTCATTGAATTGACATGACTGCTTTATAGGTCCTCAGTTGGATCATCCCTAAATTTGACAGTGAGGGTAAGGAAACATTATCCTGCAAAAATGGAGTTCATGAAATCTTAAGACATGAGTGAGACCTGCTATTTACAGAAGAAATATATAGGAACTCTTAATCCACCGAAATACTATAAGATTTCTGGAAAACAGGGCTTTTAGCTTACTTTGTGTCTGAAATCCTAGTGTAGTATCTGGCATTTAGTAAGATCTGAATACTATTTCTTGAAAGAATCAGTGAGTGAAAGATGAAGTGAAGTATGTTTTTTCCTGGTGAGACTACCTGAGAAGATGATGTAAACTGACAGACATTATCCTTGTGGTCGACTCAGAAGGACTTTGAGGACTTTACAAAGGTACTGCCTACAAGCCAGAATTTGTCACAATGTATGTACCAGCATAGTCAGGAGAGAGTGGATTCGTCTGACCAGTGTAACTGTTCTCATCCCATAGAGACGAGTGCATCAGGCTATGAGATTTGGTAACTTTAGGCAATAAAATGAGCTCATTGCCATCATTCTGGCTTTACAACTCCCAAGCAAAGTCAAGCAGCACTTAGCTGCTGATCCGAGTAAGCTGATGCATTTAGTATTTCTACTTCCATGAGTAAGCCAATGAGTTGGTGGTGTGGTTTATATCTCTTATGAGTTAAGATGTTTTCACCTTCCTTAATCTGATCGTGCCTGAGGAATCAAGGAGAATGAGTTCTTAGATATACAGTGCTGAGCACCAGACACTGACTCAGTGATGAATCCACTATGTTATGAATTAAATGACATCAATCACTTAACAGTCCCGTTTCTCTTAGACATTTGAGAGTACAGGTAAACTCGATTTTCTTCCCACCTGTATTTCCTATGGCTGCTGTAACAAATATGACAAAGATGGTGGCTTAAAACAACACATATTTATTCCCTCCCCATTCTGGAGCTCAAAAGTCCAAATCCACTATCCCAGAGTAAAGTCCTTACCATGTCTTGTGTTGGCCCTACATGATCAGGCTTTGGTTTGTCCCTGAAGCATCATCTTCTAGAACTCTCATTGTTCTTTACACTGTCAACCACACAGGACTTCTTTCTGTTTATATAGCATGTCAAGCTCTTCGATAACTTGGGTCTTTGCACTTGCCTGGAATGTTCTACATCCTCTACCCCCTAGTTCTTTGGATATCTGTCTTCATTCTTCCGCCTGCACCTTCCAAGTCATCTCCTAAGAGGTCTTCTATGACCATTTAATCTAAAAATGCTATTGGGACCATCATAACACACTCCGCTTCCTTTGTTTTGCTCCCCACTCGGGCATCAGTGGCTGCTTGTTAGCTTCTGCGGGAGTCTTGTTCACCCGTTGAATTCCCAATGGCTACTAGTGTGGTACCTGACAAAGGTGTTCAGGCATGCTTAGTTAAAAGTTCAGGAATACAATGACTTCACATTGTATCCTTAAGTAATAATGTGATTAAATCAGAATTGAGGCTGTATTTGATTACTTCTCTATGGAACTCTCCCATAACTTTACCTAAATCATCTGGAAAGCTAACATCCTGGGACTTCTCCACCCACGCTGGGAGTTAGAGCCTGAGGGCGCCTTCAGTGAATGCTTGCAATTAATTTCATACATACCCTAGCCTTATCTTCCAGCCGAGAGCTTTTTTCTTGGCCTATTTTTTGCTATTGTCCTCTTACTCGTTAAGTCAAGAAATGCAGTGCAATGCAATCAAGCTATTGTCTGGTGAAAAGAGCCAAAATTATTCAACATTTATGAGAGAAATTATTGTTCTATTGTTAAGATTTAGAATTTAGGGTGCATTTGGCCAAATCTTTAGTCTCAAGAAATGACAGCTTTTTATATTTGACTCTTGTCTCAAGTTTTCTGAGGGAAAAAAAGGAACTTTAATGATGAAATTAAGATCCATGCAGCATATTTCTCACAATCTTCTATAATAAGGTATCAGTTCAGTTCAGTTCATTTGCTCAGTCATGTCCGACTCTTTGCGACCCCATGAATCGCAGCACGCCAGGGCTCCCTGTCCATCACCAACTCCCAGAGTTCACTCAAACTCATGTCCATTGAGTCGGTGATGCCATCCAGCCATCTCATCCTCTGTCGTCCCCTTCTCCTCCTGCCCCCAGTTCCTCCCAGCATCAGAGTCTTTTCAAATAAGCCAACTCTTTGCATGAAGTGGCCAAAGTACTGGAGTTTCAGCTTTAGCATCATTCCTTCCAAAGAAATCCCAGGGCTGATCTCCTTCAGAATGGACTGGTTGGATCTCCTTGCAGTCCAAAGGATTCTGAAGTCTTCTCCAACACCACAGTTCAAAAGCATCAATTCTTCAGCACTCAGCTTTCTTCACAGTCCAACTCTCCATACATGACCACTGGAAAAACCATAGCCTTGACTAGACGGACCTTTGTTGGCAAAGTAATGTCTCTGCTTTTTAATATTCTATCTAGGTTGGTCATAACTTTCCTTCCAAGGAGTAAGGGTCTTTTAATTTCATGGCTGCAGTCACCATCTGCAGTGTTTCCACTGCTTCCCCATCTATTTCCCATGAAGCGATGGGACCACATGCCATGATCTTAGTTTTCTGAATGTTGAGCTTTAAGCCAACTTTTTCACTCTCCTCTTTCACTTTCATCAAGAGGCTTTTTAGTTCCTCTTCACTTTCTGCCATAAGGGTGGTGTCATCTGCATATCTGAGGTTATTGATATTTCTTTCACCATCTGCAGTGATTTTGGAGCCCCCAAAAATAAAGTCAGCCACTGTTTCCACCGTTTCCCCATCTATTTGCCATGAAGTGATGGGACCAGATGCCATGATCTTAGTTTTCTGAATGTTGAGTTTTAAGCCAGCTTTTTTACTCTCCTCTTTCACTTTCATCAAAAGGCTCTTTAGTTCTTCTTAACTTTCTGCCATAAGGGTGGTGTCCTCTGCATATCTGAGGTTATTGATATTTCTCCCAGCAATCTTGATTCCAGCTTGTGTTTCTTCCAGCCCAGCGTTTCTCATGATGTACTCTGCATATAAGTTAAATAAGCAGGGTGACAATATATAGCCTTGATGTACTCCTTTTCCTATTTGGAACCAGTCTAATAGGAACCAGTCTGTTGTTCCATGTCCAGTTCTAACTGTTGCTTCCTGACCTGCATATAGGTTGCTTCAAGTAATTCAGTTCATTCACTCAGTCGTGTTTGACTCTTTGTGGCCCCATGAGCTGCAGCACGCCAGTCTTCCCTGTCCATCACCAAATCCCAGAATTTACCCAAACTCATGTCCACTGAGTTGGTAATGCCATCCAACCATCTCATCCTCTGTCGTCCCCTTCTCCTCTCGCCTTCAATCTTTCCCAGCATCATGGTCTTTTCAAATGAAGCAGCTCTTCACATCAGGTGGCCAAAATATTGGAGTTTCAGCTTCAGTACTTCCAATGATTATTCAGGACTGATTTTCTCTAGGATGGACTGGTTGGATCTCCTTGCAGTCCAAAGGACTCTCAAGAGTCTCCTCCAACACCACAGTTCAAAAGCATCAATTTTTCAGCTCTCAGCTTTCTTTACAGTCCAACTCACATCCATACATGACTACGGAGGAAACCATAGCTTTGACGAGACGGACTTTTGTTGGCAAAGTAATGTCTCTGCTTTTTAATAAGCTGTCTAGGTTGGTCATAACTTTCCTTCCAAGGAGTAAGTTTCTTTTAATTTCATGGCTGCAATCACCATCTGCAGTGATTTTGGAGCCCCCCAAAATAAAATCACTGTTTCCACTGTTTCCCCATCTATTTGCCATGAAGTGATGGGTCCAGATGCCATGATCTTAGTTTTCTGAATGTTGAGTTTTAAGCCAAGTAATACGTTATACCAAAAGCTAAAACTTGAAAGCTGTAACTGTATTTTCCCATAAGTATAAGCAAAGCAAGGCGCAGCATTTGAAAAAAACATGGAACCTACATCCTCCTGTAGGATCAGGATCAGCCTAGTTGTTCCTGGTCAGCCACAGAGCTCTTGTTTCCGCCTGCCGGCCTACCCACCCCACTCCCTATCCACCTCCCCACTTTCCACCGCCTGCATTGCCTGACAGCTTGAGGCAATTTTCATACTAGATTCCGGAGGTATACGCAGCAGCAGCTCCATCTGTGGAAACTTCAGTTCACAGATCTTCAAGGTGAGTTGTGAAACCTTAGATCATATCAGAGAATTTACCCTTGTTTTTCTACTCCCGTATGTGTGTTGCTATAAACTAGAAACAATATTCTCAATGTCACAACTTTAAGGAAAGCCGCTATCACTGCATTTTTAATTTACAGATATACTTTTTCACAAGTCTTTACTGATAAATCTTTAAAGAAATATGTTCTAAAACATGTCCCTTTGAGCCATGGTCTCTGCTCCTCTTGAATTCTATGGGCACGGATCCTTACAAAAGAATTCATTCTGTAGTCACTCCGTGTGAAATGGCTTTTAATGTATTAGAGGCTCTGAGTAGTTCTGTATGAAATAAACTTGGTTAAATGTATTTAATATAGATTTCCAAGATTTATTTAACCACAGACCATTTTCATATCTTTAAAAAACATGTTTGGGAGACTTCTCTGGCGGTCCAGTGGCTAAGACTCCATCCTCCCAATGCAGAGGACCAGGGTTTGATTCCTGGTCAGGTAACTAGACCCCACATGCCCCCTGAAAGTTTGCTAAGATCCCATGTGCCGCAGCTAAGACCTGGCACTGCAGGTCTTTAAAGATTTAAATCAAATTTTAAATTGTGTGCCCCTCTGCTTAGCATGATGAAGTTCCTCATCCAACCCCAGCTCCCCTGGCTCTGCCCTACCCAGGATGTGAGTCATCCATTGCCCCAGTGTATCCAGCCCATTGGTCATTTAGTAGCAGTCTGGATTATCAGATCAACTGTCACTCTTGCAGTACTTGTGTTCAAGTGTCTCTTATTTTACTTAACAATGGCCCAAAGTACAAAAGGAATAATGCTAGCAATTTGGATATTATCTGACTGTGCCTAATTTGCAAATTTACAATTTTTAAACTTTGTCCTAGGTGTGTATGGAGAAAAACATAGCACATATAGGGTTCAGGACTATCCAAAATTTCAGATATCCGCTGGGGGTCTTGGAACACATGCCCTGCAAGCAAGGTGGAACTCCTGAATTTGGTTACAGCAGCTGAACTGAGATAGCTATTCATATTGGGACCCACTAAGAATCAAACATTGCTTTAGTTATTATGTCCCTGAATTTCTTTTAATCTAGAAGAGAACCAAAACACTCCCTTCTTTTGTTTTTTTCATGGCATTGACTCACTGAAAACATTCGTCCTGTAGAATTTTCCACTGAGCTAGTCTAATGATTTCTTCATGACGTCATTTAACTTTTACTTTATCTCCTGTGTTCCCTGTAAAGTAAATGTTAGATCCACAGGCTTGATTTAGACACAAGTTAAATATTTTTGGTAGAATCGTTCACAGGCAAGGCAGTGAGCTTCAAACTGTACAGCCGCAGTGGACTTATAAGATGGTTCCCAGGATTCTATGCTGAGATTGAGCTCCAAGTAAAACATGACAGCTGGATGCCTTCCTTTTAAAGTTCTGTTCTTCAGCGACTTCTCTGGCGGTCTTGTGGTTATAAGACTTCGTGCTTCAAGTGCAGGGGGCTTGGTTAGGGAACTGAGATCATACATGCTGTGAGGTGTGGCCAAACAATTGTTATGTTTTCCTGCGTGCAACCAGCAAGTGTCTTGTGGGTAATGAATTGGTACAAAGTCACTATTCCAGTTCCTCATCAATCTTTCACTAAATGGTGTTAGCACACATGGATGATTCTTACATGAAAAGGAGATTTAATTCGGGGTAGAAAAAGAGTGACTTTTCTGATCTTACCATTGCTTTACACATTTCTTAGTTCGGCATTCTTTTGTAAAGAAGAGGTTTTCTCCATCCATAGGTGCTATCTGCTTACTCTGAGATACATTTCCTACAGAAAAGCCTGGTCACCATAAGATATGATAATGGATACAACTGGACTTTATTCTCAGACCCCTTTGCCCACCCCACCTTCCATCAATCAGCTAGAGCTCTGTTAACAAGGATTCAGACAGGAAAAGCTGTAACACTGATCATCTGAAATGTAATTCTAGATGGAAGCCAAGTATTTGAAACAACCCAATAAAAGCCCCACTATCAACCCTGGAAAATGAGCTCAGGGTAGAACAACACCAAGAATATAGACCAGGTGGAAATGAAACTGCAAACACTAGACAGATGGTTCTGGTTTTGCAGATGGAAGGGAGACAAAGTTTGGGGATTAGCTTATACGACTATACAACCTATCCAATGCGTTAGTTAATAAATGGACAATAACTCCTTTGCATGTGAAATCATCTTCATTTTGGTATTGTATCTTACTTAATTGACCAGTAAATAAATGACTACACATCAGAGTGAGGGTGTTTACTTGTCTATGTAACTTAGCAAATGATAGACTATTAGTTTATTGACAAATACTTATTTGTTAATAAAAATGTTTGTTGGACAGTATGTTAAATTTTCATGACTGGAGATAAACATTTAGATTAAAAAGTCATATTCTGTAAAGTTATTCAAGGAAATTACTATTGGGTGAATTAGGAATGCTTTATTAAGTAATTCCTTAATACTATATTTTCATGTTTCCACTTAAAAACCTCTAATAGTGGAAGAGGCTAAATCTTTGTCTATAGGAGATCTCCTTGTAGCAGGCTACCTCCCAAATTAAATGTATTTCATATCTGAGACTATTAATTAATGAAAATTTTAAAATGGTATAAATAAATTTATTTACAAAACAGAAATAGACATAGAAAACAAACTTACAGCTGTGGTTGGAATTAACAGATTCACAGACTTAGAGTTGGGATTAAGAGAGACACATGCTGCAGTAAACACAAAATTCAACAAGGACCTACTGTATAGTACAGGGAACTATATTCAGTATCTTGTAATAACCTATACCAAAAAAGAATCTGAAAAAGAATACATATGTGTGTGTGTATTCTCAGGATTAATAGATGTTGATATCATTATATTGCTCAGAAGAATTGATCAAAATCTGGAAAAGACTCTCGAAAGTGCCTGGGACTGCAAGGAGAACAAACCAGTCAATCCTAAGAGAAATCAACCCTGAACATTCTTTGAAAGAACTGTTGTTGAGGCTGAAGCTCCAATACTTTGGCCACGTGATGCAAAGAGCTCACTCCCTGGAGAAGACTCTAATGCTGGGAAGGATTGAAGGGAAAAGGAGAAAGGGGCAGCAGAGGATAAGATGGTTAGATAGCATCACCAACTCAATGGATATGAATATGAGCAGACTCCAGGAGACAGTGGAGGACAGAGGAGCCTGGTGTGCTGCAGCCCATGGGGTCACAAAGAGTCTGACGCCACGTAGTGACTGAGCAACAACAAAAGATATATGTACAGATACATATATTCAGTTATGTATATAACCGAATCACTTTGCTGCACATCTGAAACTAATGCAACATTGTAAATCAACTAAACTTCAATACAAATTAAAAAATAAAATATTAACTGAAATACTATGTTCAAGTCTGTAAATTACAAGATAATGCTCTTCAATATAAGTATCAGTCCTTCAAAAATGGAGTGGGATTCAGGTCCTAATTTGTAATATAAGAGGATGGTAGCACCTACCTCATAGGATGATTATGTATGTACATCAACAAAGTTAATATTTATAAAGTCTTACAGCTGTGACTGACACAGTAACACTATTAAAAATATATGTTAGAAAAATTAAAGATCTGTCCAAGTTCATCCTACTATTTTAGCTACCACTGTATAATCACCTTCAGGATATGAGTAACCTAGTTTGACTTTTTTTTAATTGAAGTATAGTTGATTTAAAATGCCGTGCTAGTTTCAGGTTATGGATATGAATATGAGCAGACTCCAGGAGACAGTGGAGGACAGAGGAGCCTGGTGTGCTGCAGCCCATGGGGTCACAAAGAGTCTGACGCCACGTAGTGACTGAGCAACAACAAAAGATATATGTACAGATACATATATTCAGTTATGTATATAACCGAATCACTTTGCTGCACATCTGAAACTAATGCAACATTGTAAATCAACTAAACTTCAATACAAATTAAAAAATAAAATATTAACTGAAATACTATGTTCAAGTCTGTAAATTACAAGATAATGCTCTTCAATATAAGTATCAGTCCTTCAAAAATGGAGTGGGATTCAGGTCCTAATTTGTAATATAAGAGGATGGTAGCACCTACCTCATAGGATGATTATGTATGTACATCAACAAAGTTAATATTTATAAAGTCTTACAGCTGTGACTGACACAGTAACACTATTAAAAATATATGTTAGATAAAATTAAAGATCTGTCCAAGTTCATCCTACTATTTTAGCTACCACTGTATAATCACCTTCAGGATATGAGTAACCTAGTTTGACTTTTTTTTAATTGAAGTATAGTTGATTTAAAATGCCGTGCTAGTTTCAGGTTTACAACAAAGTGTTTCAGTTATGCATACGTATATATCTATTTTTTTCAGCTTCCTTTCCCCAACTGAGGCCAAAAGCTCAGCTTCCCTGGACACCGGTACAAAATCAAATCTCAGAGGCAGAGTTTTGGGTGAAGCAGAAAAGTATAGCTTTATTGCTTTGCAGGAAAAGAGGGTCACAATGGGCTGCTGCTGCTGCTGCTGCTTTGAGTAACCTAGTTTGACTTTTTTTTAATTGAAGTATAGTTGATTTAAAATGCCGTGCTAGTTTCAGGTATACAACAAAGTGTTTCAGTTATGCATACGTATATATCTATTTTTTTCAGCTTCCTTTCCCCAACTGAGGCCAAAAGCTCAGCTTCCCTGGACACCGGTACAAAATCAAATCTCAGAGGCAGAGTTTTGGGTGAAGCAGAAAAGTATAGCTTTATTGCTTTGCAGGAAAAGAGGGTCACAATGGGCTGCTGCTGCTGCTGCTGCTGCTAAGTCACTTCAGTCGTGTCCGACTCTGTGTGACCCCATAGACGGCAGCCCACCAGGCTCCCCCATCCCTGGGACTCTCCAGGCAAGAATACTGGAGTGGGCTGCCATTTCCTTCTCCAATGCATGAAAGAGAAAAGTGAAAGTGAAGTCGCTCAGACTGTCCGACTGTTAGCGACCCCATGGACTGCAGCCCACCAGGCTACTCCGTCCATTGGAGCTAGTGCTGTCAAAACCATGCATCCCAACATAAAGATAGAAGTTTTATAGTAATTGTTCAAAGAGGGTGTGATCAGACAGTGAACATTCTTCTGATGAGTTCGTGATGAGGTAAGCGTCAACACTGTGGCCACCTGATGCGAAGAACTGACTCATTAGAAAAGCCCTGATGCTGGGAAAGATTGAAGGCAGGAGGAGAAGGGGATGACAGAGGATGAGATGGTTGGATGGCATCACCGACTTGATAGACATGAATTTGAGCAAGCTCCAGGAGTTGGTGATGCACAGGGAAGCCTGATGTGCAGCAGCCCATGTGGTCGCTAAGAGTCAGACACGACTAAGTGACTGAACTGAACTGAACTGAAGTAGGAATCAGCTTCATCAAACTTCAGGTCCAACTGGTCTGGGGTCTGCATGATTATGGGCAGCCTACCGTCATTCATCGGTAACTTCTGCCACCTGGAGGGGGTTTCAGTATCTGCAAACTAGCTCAAAGATTGCTGTGCTGTGTCACCTCCATGGTGAAAGAGGACCTTGCCCTAAGGCTGCCCTGGACAGTTTGTTTCTCCCTGGTCTTGCAACTCCTCCCTTCCCTAATTAACAACTGCTTGAAATTGCTCACTGAAACTCAGGGAAGGTCAAGGAGACTGAATGAAGGCTGTTTCCTGTAATCAGATAAATGAAACACACAGAAAGACTTTGTGCCCAAGAGCCCCCCAGAACCCTGCTCAGTATCATTATAGGTTAATACAAAATATTGAATTTATTTCCTGTATTTTTAATATTGAAAGACATAAGTACGGTTGGAATAAGAGAAAGAGGAGAATGTGATCTTACTTGAGCTAAGTTAGAAAAGGGATCAAAGAACAGAGGAAAATGGGCATGAAGCCCTGGCGCAGGCAGAGGGCAGTGGAGTGGCCAGGCAGCTTGGTGAGGCAGCCATTTAGCAAACATTTCAGAGCATCAGCCACAGGCCTGGTTAAGTGCTAAACTGAGGAAACAATAAACAGTTGGTGAGACAATGACTCGGAGCAGTGTTTCTGAGACGGCTTGCATCAGAATCACTAAGGTATTTTAAAAATGCACAAAGTGTGTGACCCCACCCTGATGTACACAGAACTGCTGGATGTGGGCCCATTCACCGGTCAGAATAGTCTAGCATTTTTGGCTGGAAGAAAATTTAGCAGTCATCTAATTCAGTAATTCCTAAGATTGGTGGCTAGTCAGTGTAACCAGGGGAGTTAAAAGACAAAAATATAACAGCAAAAACCAGTACACAGGCCCCCCTCCCCCCAAACAATTAAATGAGATTCTGGGGGCAAAAACCTGGAAAAAGCGTAGATAAAAGCTCTTAAACACTTCTGATGTGCAGTCAGGATTAAGAGTCACAAATCTGGTCCAGTCTTCTTTTGCAGAAGAGGAAACACAAGACTCAGAAATTAAATGACTTGCCTAAGATGATAAATCTCTCTTCGGAAAGGTAATTGTGGGACTTCCCTGGTAGTCTAGTGGTTAAGAATCAGCCTTGCAATGCAGGGGACACGGGCTCCATCCCTGGTCCAGGACAGTCCCACGCGTCACCAGGCAGCTGAGGCCTGCGCCGCAACTCCTGAGCCTGACTGCTGCAAGTACAGAAGCCCGCAGGGTAGAGCCTGTGGTTCCCGACGAGAGAAGCTACTGCGGTGAGAAGCCGTGGCCCCCACTCTGCAACTAGAGGAAGCCTGTGCACAGCAGCAAAGACCCAGCAGGCCAAAAATAAACACGTTTTTTTAAAAAGGTAATTAATTGTGTAAAATAAACTATCTATGTACTAGTGCTACATATTGTAAAATAAAGGTAATAGCCTATTAGTGAATTATGATAACAGTATAGTGGTACCTGACCAAACGTATTAAAACTTGGGAGCAGAATAAAATATATCAAAGCACATTATACAGTAGCAATGATATTGTTTCAAAATGTGTGTGTTCTATGATTAGATGTTAAAAGCTAATTCTTTTTATGGATTGTTGTCAAAAAATATGGAAAGTTCTGCCCTGGAATTTCATTAATATCTAAGTTAGACACTGACATCTAAACACAAAAAGGATGTAGCTGCTTCTTCTGCCTGGTAAGTAGCCCACGGGGAGGTTCTGGATGGTACTGGGGTCAAAAACATGAGCTTGACGATGCAGACACCTTGAGTTAAACGGAATCTCCTGGCCTGGCCTTTACTGGTGATCGGAGTTTGTATCAGAACCTAAACTCTTTATGGCTCAGCTACCTAAACTTAAATAAGGATAATAATACCCACCTCACAGAATTGTTCATTTCTTTTTAATTAAAAAAAAGTTTTATTCAGTTTTTAAAGGTTACACTCCATTTACAGTTATGAAATATTGGCCATACCCCCCATATTATACAATGCATTCTATTAGCCTCTCTTTTAATCGTAGTTTGTACCTCCCTCTCCCCACTGGTAACCACTAGTTTCTTCTCTGTATCTCTGAGTCTGCTTTTTTGTTATATTCACTAGTCGATTGTGTTTTTTAGATTCCACATATAAGTGATATCATTTAGTATTTTTCTTTTTCTGTCTGATTTATTTCACTTAGCATAATGCCCTCCCAAGTTGCTGCAAATGGGAAAAATTTGTTCTGTTTTGTGGCTGAATAATACTCCATTTTGTTCATATACCACATATTCTCTATCCATCCGTCTGTTGCTGAACTCTTAGGTTACTTCTGTATCTTGGCAATTGAAAAAACGCTGCTATGAACACGGTGGGTAATTGTTAGCTTGCTTAAATTGGCAGAATATCTAGAAACAGCATAATGTCTGACATATAGGAATAAAAAAACAATTAAAAATGCATTTGTGATCTATCATTTCCTGACTATAAGAGGAAAAGAACTAAAAATATACCAGAATTAGAATAGTCTTTGGGAAGATGTATATTCTTGGGCCTAATGTTTATTTTAGAACGACAAAAGCTAGAAAAAAAGTAGCTAAACTAATTGCTTTAGTAGGCAAAATATGAAAAACAACAGTTTTCTATTTTCACAGAACTGGAATTTAGAGTGCCACAAAGCTACCTCTTTATCTTAGAAACCAAACTTCCATTATTTTTCAAAGAATGGCCCTGTCTTCCAGATGTAAAAGCCAAGTGTATCATCAGCTATTTGATGTTGTGGCTTTTTCAGTTTCATTCTTAGATTCTTTCTAGAAAAATATTGATCAACATCTGCATGGGGGAAAGAACAGCGTTTTGCATTTTTTTTTTCCCTGATGGGTAGCTAAATCCCAAATAAAATTTTAAAAGTATTATATTGGCCCAAGACCTTACTCCTGCTCATGGACCTCCCCTTCCCCTGTTTGCTCAGGTCCTCTTCCGGAACACGGGGTCTCTGAGGCACAGCTCTCCATTTTTACCCCGCACCTCCTCCAGCAGGGGATTAACTCCGAGTAACTCATGCATTCTGCAATAACCGTTCTGTGAAGGGACAAGGGTCTAGGCTATCCCTACAGACTGAATGTGTCTGGGATGCCTGCCGTTTGTGTGGCAGCTAGTGAAAAACCTTAGCTTTCTTTCTCCTTTTACTCTTATGAGGGCGTACGGTCCTATATGGTGTTCTATAATGTCGTTTACCTATATGTACATACATATATACACATATACATGTATATACACACATATATACATAGGAGCATATATGCACAGGTACTGGCAACCCACTCCAGTATTCTTGCCTGGGAAATCCCATGGTCTGAGGAGCCTGGTGGGCTACAGTCCATGGGGTCACAAAGAGTCGAACGTGACTGAGCTACTAAAAACACACACCTGTGTATGTATGTGTGTGCTCAGGCGCATGTATTCCGACTCTGTGACCCATGGACTGGCTCCTCTGTCCATGGGCTTTCCTGGGCAAGAATGCTGGAGTGGGTTGTCATTTCATTCTCCAGGGCATCTTCCTGACCCAGGGACTGAACCTGGGTATCTTCCATCTCCTGCATTGTCAGGTGGATTCTTTACCACTAGTACCAGGACTATGACTACATGTAAAGTTCATAGGACATAAAGTATTGGGCTAAACACTATAGAAGATCTAGAGATGAGTCGAACACTAGCCTTGTCATCAAAGAACTTAAAATCTGGTAGAGAAGATACAGTGTGTGAATAAGTTTATTTCAGGAAAAAGTGCAGTCAGTGCCACTGACAACTACAGCACTGCAGGATTTCAAAGGAAGGAGAGATTGCAGTAGCAATGGAGCTTGCAGCAGGGGAGGCATCTGAAACGCATCCTGAAAGAGGGACAGGATTTGGCTCTGCTGCAATGAAGTGGAGAGACGTCTTTACAAGGGACAGCGTGAAGAAGAATCCAGAGGGATGAAAAGCATGCCCAGGCACTGCTGATGAGGTCGCTTTGCCCAGAACACAGGACTCGGGAGTAGAGGTCAATAATTTGAGGAAAGAGATTAGGTAGCAGTTTTCCTGGCTGCTATGACAAATTGCCACTAACTGGTAGTTTAAGGTAACATAAATGTATTCTCTTAGGATTCCAGAAGCCTGAAATTCGTCTCACTGGGCAAAGTTAAGGTGTCAGCAAGACTGCGTTCCTCCCTGGAGGTGCTAAAGGAAAATCCAGTTTCTTGCCTGCTCCCCCCCTTTTTTTTTGTCTAATTTATTTGGCTCTGCTGGGTCATACTTGAGGACGCAGGATCTTCAGTCTTTGTTGCAGTATGCAAGAGCTTCTAGTTGTGGCTTGCGAACTCAGTTGCGGCATGTGGAATCTAGCTCCCTGACCAGGGATCAAACCTGGGCCTCCTGCATTGGGAGCTTGAAGTCTTGGCCACTGGACCACTGGGAAGTCCTCGCAGTTTCTTGCCTTTCTAACCAGAAGCTGCTCACATTCCTTGGCTCCTGGCCCCATGTATCTTCATGACTCAAGGCCGATTGAGTCTCACCTCATAACACATCACCGCACTCTGACACACTGACTCTTCTGCCTCCCACTTCCACATTTAACTAAGGACCCTTGTGATAACATTGGGCCCACCTGGATAATCCATTATAATCTCCCCATCTCAAAATCAGCTGATTGGTAACCATAATTCCATCTGCAACTTTCATTCTCTTTTGCCACTAAATCTAACATTCGCAAGTTCTGGGGAATAGGATGGGGACATTTTGGGGGCCATTCTGTCTATCAGAGTTTGGAACCAAAGATTAAAGGACCCTGAATATCAAGATTCCTATCTCCGTTCTTCGTGCTGGGGGAGAAAACACGATGTCTGTTTTCATATTAAAGATGTTTTCCATTCAAATGTTTTGCTTTTTGCTAGAATTATAGCAATTCAGTATAGTAACCCAGGTTGTCTCATACCAATTGGATGTTCTGGTTGGCAGTTATAGATGACTTTGATTAATAAAAAATGGGAAGGTAAATTAAATATTGATAAGTGCAGTTTGGTGTGTTTGCGTTTTTCAAAGCACAGGACCCATGGGGATGGAAAGCTGTAAAAGAGATCTCCGTATTAGAAACCTCTGCCTTAAAAAATATGGCCTCTGTTTATTTTAGTTGGTTCCACCTATGTGTATGGCATTTTTCTCTATTACTGATATATCTCTAGGGTTGGAGGATGAAAAGTTTGGAAAAGATTAAAATAAAACTGATTTAGCAAATGTATTTCATCTTCTAATTTGTTTATGATTTGATCAATAATTCATCCCTTAACATCTGTCTCTTAAAGACCGTCTTGTCTGTTGTCTTTATGGATGACAAGTTAGGATATTGGGAAAACAAAATACCTTCTTTTAAAGCACACAGCATCTCAAATGAAATGCCAAGTTTATAGTGTGTAAGGGAAGTGAAGTCGCTCAGTCGTGTCTGACTCTGCAACCCCATGGATTGTAGCCTACTAGGCTCTTCTGTCCATGGGATTTTCCAGGCAATAGTCCTGGAGTGGATTGCCATTTCCTTCTCCAGGGGATCTTCCCAACCCAGGGATCGAACCTGGGTCTCCTGCATTGTAGACAGACGCTTTACCATCTGAGCCACCAGGGAAGTCCTTATAGTGTGTAGATAACCAAAACAAATAAAGCTATGCAACAGGCGGAAGGAAGAAAGATCTGATAAGTCAGGAAGTGTAAACAGGATAACAGAAAATCCATCTGGGCTTGTGTTCAAAGGGCCTTTATTTGTTTAGCCAATTTGAAGATTCTCTTAAAAAAATTTTTTTTTATTTACTTATTTTATTTTTGGCTGTGCTGGGTCTTCGTTGCTGCTCGGGCTTTCTCTCTAGTTGCAGCGAGTGGGGCTACTCTAGTTGCAGTATTCAGGCTTACGGTGGTGGCTTCTCGTTGCAGAGCAGAGGCTCTGGGGTGTGAGCACAGTAGCTGTAGCTCTTGGTTCAGTAGACTCAATAGTTGTGCAAGGGCTTAGTTGCTCTGCAACATGTGGGGTCTTCCCGGGTCAGGGATCAAATCTGTGTCTCCTGCATTGGCAGGCAGATTCTTTACCGCTGAGCCACCAGGGAAGCCCTGCAGATTCTCTCTTTTAAACTATCATTTAAATTAAAACGTTCCACTATGAATTACTGGAGTATAAGTTTATATAGCTCTTCATTGCCCTGAACATGAAATAGTTTCTAGCACAACTATTTGTGTGGAATCTATTTTTGTCAAAATTTTAATGCTTGCTTTTTTTTTTTTTTGAATAAAGAAATGGTAAAAAGGCAGAAAAACTAGTTCTTTGGAGAGACGCACCTAGGCAGGGAGAAGAGTCAGCTGGGGACAGACAGCGGTCTCTGGTGAAGGTTCCTGACATCAGCTCTGACGCTGCCTGCGAACCAGGCATTGTGCAGGGTCGCTGGTCCTCACAGCCACTCCGTGAGCCCTGCACTATCGTTCACCTTATTTCCCATGGAAACCTGGAGGTTTGGAGATGCTAAACTGCTTGTCAAACCTCACGCTGTTAGTGAGGAAGGGAGCAGGGCATCAATTCCTAGGCTGTCTTTTAAAATTAGAAACAGTAAAGTAAAAATAAAAATTAAAAAAAAGTAAAATAAAATTAGAAACAGAACTCTAACCCTAAGCCTAATCTTAACTCTAAAAACACCCCAAAACAAATACAGTCATCGTCTCTGCTTTGTAAACATTATCTCTTTAAAAACTTCACTATCTTTTGGTTTCCCAATTTGGCTTCACTTGGGGACCTTTTGCAAAATACCATTGCCTAGAATCCACTCAAGCCTATTTAAATATAATAAGAACAGCACTAATGATCAGGAACACTTATATTTGGGCTGACAAACATTTTTCCAGGTGCTATATAGATTCTCATTTAATCCTCAGAACAACCCCGTGACAAAGGAAAACACCCTCAAATTTCCAGTATACAGATGAGGAAAGTGAGGGTACGTGCCTAGCTTAGAGTCACACAACCTCCCAGAGAATTGGGCTTCAGAGTCTATGCTCAGAAACAACCTATCAAATAAAACAACCACAACAGTGGTAACCTCTGGACAGTGCTAGAGAACCAGGCTTCTATTTTTTTTTTTTTAATGACAAATGAAGAATCAAGCATTTATCCTGCCTTTATATGTATAAACTGTACTTTAGGATAATAACAGATGAGGGGAAATCTCTCACTTATTCACTAATAAATGAATGAGTAATTGGTGCTATGCTCAGTCATGTCCAACTCTCTACAACCCCATGGACTGCAGCCCACCAGGCTCCTCTGTCCGTGGGATTTTCCAGGCAAGGATACTGGAGTGGCTTGCCATTTCTAATTCTCGGAGATCTTCCAGGCCCAGGGACTGAACCCACATCTCTTGTGTGTCCTGCAATGGCGGGCAGATTCTTTGCCACTGTGCCACCTGGGAAGTTGAATGAGTGATAGAATATTATCATTTTGACACCCTCAAGGGAATAATCTAAGCCATGATCATCAAAGAATGAAACTTCTCAAAAAGGGATGTACAGGTTCTTCCAAATAGAAGTATAGCTTATTACCTCTTAAGTATTCTTGGCTAGAAAAATCAAGTCTCTTCAGGATTCATGAATCAAATCATTTTGAAAACGGAAGACCTAAGGAATATGTTACATGACACAATGGGTTCATAATCAGCAAAATCCAGACTGTGGGGAACTGAATATACAAGACTTGATTTCCTTCACATGTTTATTGAGAAAAATGAGAAAGAAAGAGAAAAAGAGACATGGAAACTATACATTAAAAGATTCATACAAACTAATTGCAATGTAATGCATCATATTTGGATCCTAATTTGATCAAATACCTATAAAAGTTAAATTTGGAGAAACTTAAACGTTAACTAGATATCTCATGTTAGTAAAATCTTTTTCTCTTTAGTGTGATAGTTATTTTGTGGTTAAGGTTTTGTTTTGTGAGGATTTTCTGTTTTTTGGCATTTTGTGCATATTTTTCTTCCAGTTTTATTGAGATGAAATTGACATAGAGCAGTGTATAAAGTATACTGCATAATAATTTGACTTACATATATCGTTAAATGAATCTCACAATAAGTTAGTTAACATCCATTATCTCATACAGACATAAAATTAAAGAAACAGAAAAAAAAATTTTTTAATTTTGATGAGAACTCTTAGGATTTACTTAGTACTGATAGCTTTCAGTGTTGGATTTGTGATCTCCAAAGAGAAGATTTAGCTTCCAGACCAGGGACCAGGCTTGATCACTCAAGAGCTTTTGTGTAGCAGAGTTTTATTAAAGTGAAAAAGGGACAGAGAAAGTTTCTGACATAGACATCAGAAGGCGGACGGAGAGTGCCCCCCTTGCTAGTCTTAGCAAGGGGGCTATATACTTTTTCAATTGGTTATTGCAGTAAAAGGAAAAGGCAATGGCACCCCACTCCAGTACTCTTGCCTGGAAAGTCCCATGGACAGAAGAGCTTGGCAGGCTTCATTCCATAGGGTGGCTAAGAGTCGGACACGAATGAGCGACTTCACTTTCACTTTTCACTTTCATGCACTGGAGAAGGAAATGGCAACCCACTCCAGTGTTCTTGCCTGGAGAATCCCAGGGACGGGGGAGCCTGGTGGGCTGCCGTCTATGAGGTCACACATAGTCAGACCCTACTGAAGTGACTTAGCAGCAGCACTGCGGTAAGTCAAAAGACTGTCTCAAGGTTGTAAAGGTCTTACCAGACCCACTCCCATAATATACATTTTAAGATGACAGGGTTAGTCAGAAGGGTCTTAAGAAGGAGAGGCATGTCCTCAAGCAGGATACATGCTGTTACATAATCATTGGTACAGAGTTTAAGGAAAAACATATCCTTCAGCAAGATGAGTTTTGTTGTGTAATCATTAGCTCAGGGCTTAGAGAAAAAAAAAAGATGGGTCCTTTTCTCCTCCTTGAAAGCCCCAGACCCCTTTTTCCTCCTCAGGGACCCCAGATTTCTTATCAACCTCCTAAGAATTGACTGTCTCAGTACCTTCATATATAATACACACCAGTTTTAATCGTATTTATCACATTGTACATTACATCCCTAGTATTTATCTGTCTTTTAATTGAAGTTTATATCTTTTGACTGCTTTCATTCACTTCCCCTTCCCTCTACCTCCTACCCAATACCTCTGATGGCCACAAATCTGATCTCCTTTTATAAGGGTTTGTTTGTTTTTGTTTTGAGGTATAAATGACTACAACTCTTTGTTAGTCCTTGTTACACTGTATAGTGATTTGATACTGCTCTATATTTCAACTACAGTAAGTCTAGTTATATAAAGATATTACCCAGATATTACTATATTCTCCACACTGTGCATTTCATACTAGTAATTCAGCCACTTTGCACCTGGGAAATTGTAGCTCTTAATCTCCCTCACATAGTTTTTTCTTTTCCCAGCCTCCCTCCCCTCAGGAGACCAACAGTTTTTCTCTGTATGGAAAACTCTGTGTCTGTTTTGTTTTCAGATTGCAGGTGTAAGTGAAATCAGACAGTATTTGTCTTTCTCAGTCTGACTTATTTCACTTGACATAATACTTGTTAAAACTGTCCACATTGCTGCAAATGGCAGTACTTCATTCTTTTTTATAGCTGAGTAGTATTCCATTGTATATTATTATCTATTGATTGGTACTTATGTTGCTCTTATATCTTGGCTCTTGTAAATAATGCTACAATGAACACAGGGGTGCATATATCTTTTCAAATTACTGTTTTCATTTTTTCAGATAAATATCCAGGAAGGAATTGGTGGATAATATGAGGGCAGAAACACTGAAACCATACTCACAGAAAACTAGTCAATCTAATCACACTAGGACCACAGCCTTGTCTAACTCAATGAAACCAAGCCATGCCTGTGGGGCAACCCAAGACGGGCGGGTCATGGTGGAGAGGTCTACAGAATGTGGTCCACTGGAGAAGGAAATGGCAAGCCACTTCAGTATTCTTGCCTTGAGAACCCCATGAACAGTATGAAAAGGCAAAATGATAGGATACGAAAAGAGTAACTCCCCAGGTCATTACGTGCCCAATATGCTACTGGAGATCAGTGGAGAAATAACTCCAGAAAGAATGAAGGGATGGAGCCAAAGCAAAAACAATACCCAGCTGTGCACGTGACTGGTGATAGAAGCAAGACCCGATGCTGTAAAGAACAATATTGCACAGGAACCTGGAATGTCAGGTCCATGAATCAAGGCAAATTGGAAGAGGTCAAACAAGAGATGGCAAGGGTGAACGTCAACATTCTAGGAATCAGCGAACTAAAATGGACTGGAATGGGTGAATTTAACTCGGATGACCATTATATCTACTACTGCGGGCAGGAATCCCTCAGAAGAAATGGAGTAGCCATCATGGTCAACAAAAGATTTCGAAATGCAGTACTTGGATGCAATCTCAAAAACGACAGAATGATCTCTGTTCGTTTCCAAGGCAAACCATTCAATATCACAGTTATCCAAGTCTATGCCCCAACCAGTAATGCTGAAGAAGCTGAAGTTGAATGGTTTTATGAAGACTTACAAGACCTTTTAGAACTAACACCCAAAA